>JARJLF010001235.1:0-89855 GCA_029378395.1 Mycena leptocephala | reverse complement strand
ATAGGCGTGGGACAGTAGTTCAAGTGCCTCCTTGTCGAAATTGAAACACTTTCTCACCTTGAATATTGGGATCTGCTCCGTGAGCCAATAGTACAGCAATGAGTTCTTTGTCTCCCCGTGATGATCCCAGTTGAAGTGCTGTCGACCACTGGTAGGATCCAACTGATACAAATGATAAACTACTTGCTGGACAGGAACAATTTGACTCACCATCAGCTTTTATGTTGACGTCAGCACCCTTCTCAACAAAACTCATGAGTATTCGCGTCAGGGAGTGATTCTGTATGGCCTTCATTAAGCCTGCGGTAGCATCCTCCTTTGCTTGTGTCGAGGCAGTGGGTCCATTGTTGGCCTCCCTTCTTGGACCGTTGTCTTCAAGTTGGAGTTGACTCTGCTGCGGCGATATGGAGTCTTGAGAGAATTGGTTCGGATTATCGCTAATTTTGGCTGGGAAGTTCGGCTGAGTTTCTCTTCGAACAAGGGCAAGAGGTGCGCACCATGATTTCTGAGGAAGGCGACGACATCCCATTTGCCCGCGTTCAGGGCATATTCCATCGCGGTGCCATAGTAGTAATCTTGAAGCACTGCAAGTCGGCACTAACCAGTGAAGTTGGAATTGTACTCACACTTCATATTCGGGTCGGCACCATGCTTGATCAGCAATTTGACGACCTCGAGTTTGCCTCGTTCTGACGCTACGTGTAGTGCCGTACCACAGCCAGATGCTGGGAATGGATGTAACCATATCAATCATGCCGAACCAGATATCTCACCGTAATTATTGACGTCAGCTCCGTGCTCGATGAGGACTTTGGCCACTTCCAGACAGTCATATTTCGATGCGTGGTGCAGTGCTGCGCCGTCCTCATCTTAAGAGAGTGTTAGTTGAAGATCCACCGCATCGAAATTGAAACACCTTCTCACCTTGAATATTCACATCGGCACCATATTCAAGAAGGAGTTTGACAATTTCCACATGTCCATACGTAGACGCGCTGATCAGTGCCGTGTCACCAAATGGGCCTGGGACAGTAGTTCAAGTGCCTCCCTGTCGAAATTGAAACACTTTCTTACCTTGAATATTCATGTTGGCACCAGATTCAAGAAGGAGTTTGACGATTTCCACATGTCCATACCTAGACGCGGCGTTCAGTGCCGTGCCGTATGGGCCTGGGACAGCAGTTCAAGTGCCTCCCTGTCAAAATTGAAACACTTTCTCACCTCGAATATTGGGATCTGCTCCATGAGCCAATAGTACAGCAACGAATTCTTTGTCTCCCCATGATGATCCCAGTTGAAGTGCTGTCCACCACCCGTGGTGTCCAACTGATACAAATGATAAACTACTTGCTGTACAAGAACAATTTGACTCACGGTCGGCTTTTATGTTGACGTTAGCACCCTTCTCAACAAAACTCATGAGTATTTGTGTCAGGGATCCA
Organism: Mycena leptocephala; assembly: GCA_029378395.1. Lineage (NCBI taxonomy): Eukaryota > Fungi > Basidiomycota > Agaricomycetes > Agaricales > Mycenaceae > Mycena > Mycena leptocephala. The sequence goes on along the minus strand of JARJLF010001235.1, from coordinate 88,413 downwards.
TCCTGTATGGCCTTCATTAAGCCTGCGGTAGCCTCCTGTGCTTGCATCGAGGCAGCGGGTCCATTGTTGGCCTCCCTTCTTGGACCATTGTCTTCGAGTTGGAGTTGACTCTGCTGCGGTGATATGGAGTCTTGAGGGAGTTGGTTCGGATTATCGCTAATTTTGGCTGGGAAGTTCAGCTGAGTTTCTCTTTGAACAAGGGCAAGAGGTGCACACCATTTTTGAGCAATGGGATGATGCTCTTGAGGGTCAACTCTTCTTCTTCCACCAACCCAACTTTGTTAGGATTGTCTTGGATACCTTCGGCTTAGGAATTTAGTTCAGTTGATTTACGAAAGTGTGCGAGATCAACATACAAGAATCAATTCTGAGCTCTTCTGAGTCTTGCTCCTTGATCAGAGCAGTTTTCTTGAGTTCAGGGTTGGACCCTCCAACCAGGAAAGTTCACTTTAGTTTGGTCTCGCTCACTTGATCCGGGAATACCTACAGGCTTCTGATGTTACTGCTTCCGAGTCTCCGTCTTTCATGGGCATCACATGGTTGACATCATCCCCTAAATTTCCCGCTTATGTAAAAGCTTGGCTGGGTTTTTATACGGATGAACACCAGGACACGTACAGGTATCAATGTGCTCCACTTTGGAGCTTTCACCTTTGTTGGAGTTATTCTTTGAGGAGCGAATGCATCTTAACGAAGAAAGACACATACGGGGATTGATTTCCATCACTGGGGTCGCAGCTTCTTCATCGACAAGTGGATCTTCTCCTTCTTCGAAAGCTGGCCAAACCATTTGTTGTGCCACAATCTGGCTGGATGGCCTTGCTGCAGGATCAGCAGCCCAATACTTAGTGATATTCTGCCACAGCGTATCAGATATGGCAGGAGATCCCGTCGGGTGTTGTGCTCGCTCCCCGTTGAGTATGTGGAGCATCGCGCTAACTATCGGCAGTTCAGACAATGGTGGCCGGCCTGTGTATAGCTGCAGAATCATAAGCCACGAATGGGAAGCAGGGCAGAGTGCCATACTTCTACGCAGATGCACCCAAAGGCATACACATCAGTTGCCGGCGTCTGAGCAAATTTGCAACCAAATTGCTCTGGATTGATCAATTCTGGGGCCATCCAGTATAGACTGCCTGCTCGCTCCTGGCTGCTTAGAGTGGATACTGGGTCAGTAAAAACACTGAGCCCGAAATCTGCCAAGCACGCCATCCAGTCGTCATTGACAAGGATATTTGCCTGATAGTCCATCAACAAAATAAGCGTCCAGTTTAAACATTTGAATACCCCTCGTAGATCACCATGGACAATCTTGCGTGAATGGAGGTACTCGATGCCCTGTGCAATCTGAAATAACTGCATAACCAAGTTATCCAAAGTGCCCTGTTTTTATAGGGCGTAAAACTGACCAGTTTATCGACGTCGGCACGACCATGGCAATCAAGATGACGTAAGACAGTGCCATGTTCCATCCATGGAGAAACCATGGCAAGAAAAGGGAAAGTGTCTCGATCAATGCCAATGAGTGGCAAAATGTGCGGATGATGTAGATCTCTCCAAACGAGTGCTTCCCGGCATATTTTCTGAGGTCAAAGCATAAATAATACCGGTCCAAGGTGGAGGAAACTCACAAGATGGATATCTCGCAACTTGGCGCCTTGTGAAAAATGTCGCATAACTTTCAGAGCCACAGCCTTGCCATTGTGCGAGGCGCAATAAACGTCGCCAAATCCACCTCCAAATTTGGGGTGTTCTGGGCATCCACTCACCCCAGTAACAAAGAGTGCGGACGGGAGTTTGTCGCACACCTCCGAAAGCTTCCGGATAATGCGACGAGCTTTTTTCATCTGCTCTCGCTCCATTAGAAAGCCTCTGTCGAGGATCTAGAACGAAAGATCAATCGAGAGGTCGAGCAGTTGTAGCCGAGATACTGACGTCCTGAACCACATCAATGAAAAATTGCGCTGCGTCGCCCTCAAGACTCAGAACAATCTTCTCCGTAGCCTTTGAGTCGAGAATCGACATGACATGTGTGACAAGCTCCGCCTCGTCTGCCCGCATGGAATGTCGCAGATTTGGTTCATTTGTCAGGCCAAGTTCGGCCGCTAGCTGAGCACGGAATGAGTATATTGTGCGCATCGAGACGAGATGCAAAGCATTCCTCCAACAATGTCCTTCGCCACTGCAAGCTTTTCACGACAACCCCAACAACGTCGTCCGAGGTCATTGCAAGCACATGGCCGTTGAGGATTCCTTGAATTCGGACAATCTCCCTCCGGCTGCAACATTCAAATCAGGGATAATTCTGGCATGCAGTATTTGGAGACAACACACTTTGCAACTCTGGAACTACATGCTGCCTTCAGGAACGAGATAAGAGTCTGCGTTACAGAACCGTAAGTTAGTCCCAATTTCAGCAAACAGTAGGAGAATACAGACTGGCCTTGTATATCAGTATAGGCGCTCGAGCGATGGTATCTGATGGAGGAACGAGTTCCTGAGGCTTTCCAGGGTCGGGGTCCGTAGGCATACTTGAGAGCGAGTTGAAGGACACGTAGGAAACGAAGCACAGGAGTGGGTGGTAATGTGGCTAGGATGTGGGCCAGTCCAACAGCAGAATCACACAAGGGGAGAGTCACGTAGTCACACCGTTCCCAGAAAATCTCCAAGTACCGCGGATCCATCCTCAGCCTTGCCAACGGAAGCTCCGCCCTTGCTTTCTGTCCCCCCCGTAACCTCGGATCCCGAGACGCCTTACAAATCTTGAAGCCAAGAACTACATACCCACACAAAGCAGAATGCGCGCTCCGAGCCCTCCGGCATCAGCAGGAGCGGCCTAGCCATTTGCACGGACGTCGCGTTGTAAACATGCCCTAGCGCGGATCGAGCTAATACACGCCAGGTACATGATTTGTCTGCCTACTAGTATGATATCCGGGCTCATTCCTCTGCTCCTCACCGTCTAGGCCTCCATCCTTCAAAATGCGCACCCACGTTCTACTACCCCGAGGAACGATGCTATGCTCAGGATGGATTACATTCGGTCGTCGTGAGTCCTTTGACCTTGATTTTACACGGTCCCCTCCCCCGCCCTCTCCTCTCCGTCCTTTAAGGCCCCGTGAAGCTCCACCAAAGGCTGGTCCGTCAAAAATCAGAAATCTGGCCTAAAAAAGCCACTATCGGACAAGGTTCATCACCTGGACCTCAAATTTTCGCCCAACCTGATGAGATTTTCGCCTGTCTGGCGCTCGACACCGTTAATACGGTCTACGTACAGGGTTTCTTCAAAACTTTCTTGATCACCTCCGTCGCCGGTTCGAACCTGCAGGTAGGTAGTTATTTGGTTTTTTTCGCTCCCGGCCCTCAAAAATCCAGTTACCAGACAAGGCTCATCGACCTTTCGGTCTCAAAATGCCACTTTTTGGACAAGAAAATTCCAAATTTTCGCCCTCAAAAAGCCACTTTTTTGGACCAGCCTTTGGTGGAGCTTCACGGGCTTGTCCTTTACTATCCCCCCCCTCTACTCCGCAGCCATCCCACCCTCATTTGCTTGTTTTTTCCCGCCCATATCGCCCATACTGACATCGATCCAGTTTCCTGCGCCGTTTTCGCAGGTATTCCAGCGCACACGATGGATGCTCCCAACTCCTCGGAGCTATCGTCGGGGACTTCAATACTCCTCGGGGCCGGGCTGGAGCTCGATTTTGTCGCCGCTGCGGCAGACAGCTGGCGCGCACAGCACGCGTATCAGCCCTCTGCCGTCCCCGCCTCCGTACCCGCGAACATCAAGATCGAGCCAACGCCCATGTACACCCACGCGCATGGGCACGGGCACCAGCAGAGTCATGTGCACAACCAGCTGTACAGGGTGGGCGGGGTGCAGCGCAGTCATAGCGCGAACGCGGTGTATGGGTACCAGCAGGCGCAGGTAGGTTTCTTCTCCTTTTTTTGTCCTCCCATCCTCCTTCCTCCCTCGTCATTGTACTTGTATTGACCCGATTTTACAGCACGACCCCACCCCCTCCCCCACCTCCCCCACGTCCGCGTCCGCCTGGGACCACGCGACCTCGCCTGCGCTCTCGCATTCCACTTCGCTGTCTTCCCACCACTCCCAGTCGCACCACTCGCAGCATTCGCAATCGCATTCGCCCGGACAGCACGAGGCGCATGCGCATGGGCTCGTACATTCGGCGTCCATGAACGGGATGAACGGACACAGCGCGCACGGGCACGTCGACACGCGCTACGTCCTCGCGTCCCCTCCCCACGCTTCCTCGCACTCCCTGTCCCACCCTATTTCTTCCCATCCCCATGCGCACCCCCACCCCCCATTCACCAGCGTACTCCCAGCGCAGCATGAGCGCCGGCGCAGGCGGAAGCATGGGAGGCAGCGCGCGGAGCAGCCCGCACACTCCCCGCTGAGCAACGTCCTTGCGCTCGAAGACCTGCACTCACAAGCGCGGGGATACGGCGCGGAGTTCGCGTCTACGTCTTCTTCCTGTGGCTTCTACCACGTGAATGGCAACGGCAACGGGTCTCCGTCCGCGCACTCCCCCGCCTCCGGCGCCAGCATGAACGGCAGTATGGCCATATGGGAGGAGGCAGCGCGAGGAGCAGCCCGCACATTCGCCGCTCAGCAACGTCCTTGTGCTCGAGGATTTGCATGCGCAGGGGAGGGGGTATGTGGCGGAGTTCCCGTCTACGTCTGCCGTTGGTGTGAATGGGAATGGGTACTACCACCCGAGTGGCGGCTCGCCTGAGTCGGCACACTCGGATGTGGATGCGGAAGGCGAGGACGAGCCGACCGATGCGCAGCCCCAACCCGCCCCAGTACACGACGCAGAAGAGCCCAGCGACGCCGAAGAAGGCAGCGACTCAAGGCAGCGACTCCGAATACGTCGATAACGATGCCGCTGACTCGGATGGGGAGTTTTTGTCTGCTGGCGTCGCTCGGCGTCATCGTACTTCTACTCATTCAGAGATATGCACCGTACGCGAGTTCGGGGACGAGTAGTGGGAGCGCGGGTGCGGGGGGGTATTATGAGAGTTGGGTACGCACGGAGGGTGAGTCTTTTTTTCGAAAGAAAACAAGGGAGGGGGCTGATTCGTGTTTAGGTATGAGTTCTTACCTCCACTCCTCATCCCTCCCGTCTATGGGCCTCCCCTCCTCCTCCTCTATGGGCCTCACCAACGGCAGCGGAGCGGGCGGTAGGCGCGCACGCGCCCGTCCCTCCGCGACCCTCCCCGTCCCCGTCCCCGTCCCCGTGCCGAACCTGACGAAGAAGAGCAGGGAGCAGGGTAGGAGGGTGCCGACTGTTGCTAGGTTGGGAGAGTGGTGCGTCGTCTCTTTCCTGCCTTCTTCCCCTGCCTTTTCACTTTTCCCTACTCCCTCTCTTCCCTCCCTTTTGCTGTGTGCTCTTCTCGAGGATGATAACTAATCCCCCTCGCCCACAGGCCGCCGTCCCGCCACCTCCCTCTCCCTCTCTGCCTCCTCTTTATCCCTCTCTTCCTTGTCCCCCACCGGCGCCTTATACGGAAAAACAGGAAACAACGCGAACGAATACGGGAAACCAGGAAAAGCAGCAGCAAGACTGTAGACTCTACACTGTAGACTGTACACGTACACGTGCAAAGTCCCCGGGTGTGGCGCCTGCGCGTTGCGCGCGGGGATGGGGAACATTCGAATGTGAAGATTGAAGATTGAAGAGACGTGGGAATGGGAGGACGGGAGGACGGGAGGATGCGTATTTGGGAGGGACGTGAGTTTTTTCTTCCCTCGTTTGTGTTTCATGGGCCAAGCCTGCGCGGGTCGTGCGGAGAGGACGACGCCCGCTCGCTCCCTGCTCCCTGTCCCTGCCTCTCTTCACGCTCGCTACCGCTCAAGAACGCTCGCTGACGCTCACACAGCGCACAAATGCCCGTACCCCGGATGCGGCAAGGCCTTTTCGCGGCACGATAATTTGGGGCAGCATATGCGGGTGCATAAGGATTTTGTGGGGAGGGTTTGAGTGCGTCGTCGAGTGCGCTTGGTACCCCGCTATCCCTCCGCGCTGTGGTATCCGACCCTATTCCTCCGCGCAGTGGTATCCGACTCCGCTTACCCACCCCCACCCCCCGCGCCCTCGTCGACTCGGTTCGGCTCGACGACGACGACGACGCACCCCCTCCCAAAAAAAAAAGGCATACCCCACCCCACCTTTTCTCGGTCTCGATCTTGGGTCCGCAGGCGGCGCGCTCTCCTCTTCTCTGTCTCTCTTCTCTCTCTCTACAACTCGGATACGCCTGCGCCTCGGATACGCCTGCGGCTACGGATGGACCTCGGACATGTTACATGTTATATCATATCATATCATATGTTTCTATCTCCTCCCTTTCTCGATTCTTTTCTCTTTTTTATCTTAATTCTCCCTGCCTCCGTCTTTTTCTTTTCTTTCGATATCGGCACGCACCTATGACCCCCTCCCTTCCCCATGCCCCGCCGCCCTGCCGCTTGTACTTGTACTTGTACACCCACCGCATCCCCACATTACCCCCACCACATCTGCACATTATCTCTCGACTCTACTGCACACCACACCACGCATACATTCAGTTTCGGATTCGGTTTCGGTTTCAAGAACTTATAGGATAGGATACAGAGTACCAAAGGATAACTACGATACAATTTCGATAAGTAGCTTTGCTTAGGTTTTTTTTTTTTGAATTGGATAGATAGAATTTTTGGATGGATTCCAGAGCGGATGGTGGTTTTGAGCTGAAATTCTGCGTCGAGTTGGTGTATGTAGGATATAAGTCAGGTGAAGAGTTGGAGTGGATACGTGAAGGAATGCACTTCATCAAAGATGGAAGATGGAAGATGGAAGATGGCGGCTGTAGGCGTGTGTAGGCGTAGGCGTGTCGATCCGCGTGAAGGTGTGTATTTCACTTTGCTTCAGCCTTCACTGTTCAGACGACCGGGGTGCGGTGGTCTCACTTCCGGTATGCAAAAAAAAGGACTCGCACGCATGCCGTAGGAAGATTATAACGGTAATGTACACAAAAAAATCATTCATTCGTAGAGACTAAGAGATCTGGCAGCGGGGTCTTGGACTGGGTGGATCAAGGGTGGATCTCCCGAGTCGCACGCCCACGCCCACGCCCACGCATGCCGCGGCGTTCTGTGGCGAATCATGGCCATGACGCCAGGTAAAGAAGCCGGTTGTATAGTGCACATTCGTATTTGACTTGGTTTACCTTCGCGCGCGCGAGGGATCCAGTGCGCATTTTGCCATTTATTTGGGTCGCGGTCGTATTTTCTTGTTCGAAATTTTACTTTGCTTCAGACGACCGGGCGTCTCATTTCCGGGTTCGACTGGATGCATCAGTAAAACTACATATTTGGCTTTGGCGTCTTTGCAAAGACACCAAGGACGCCACGGTATGCCAAAAATGAAATGAAACAAAAACAAGGAAGAACAAAACCAGAAGCCTGGATCTTCGGCACGGTACTTTGACTCGCGCGCGAGTGGATTTAAAGATTACTGGGCATGAGAATTTTCATTCGTTTCGTTTCATATTCAACTGCGAAGAGCAACTTGAGTCCCACACCCACGCATGCCGTGACGCCGATGGTGTTCTGAATCTGACAAGCAGGTTACATTCGTGCCTTGTTTTCAAAAAAACTTATTCTCGAAGTCGTTTCCTGATCAGTTGTAACTTACTTTCAACTTGTAAGTTCAACTTGAACCAAGACACCGGCGGGTGAATGTTCGAAGCCCGCATGCCGCGACGGCAGCCTTCTAAAACCGATCATGCCGAGTGAGGCATGCGCGAGACCAGGCACAACTTTATTCTCGGAGTCGTTTCAGTCCACGTTGTCAGTTCAACTTGAACCAAGAAACCGGCGAGTCCCGCATGCCGCGACGGCAGCATTCTAAAACAGCTCATGCCGAGTGAGAATGCATGCACGGCAACAGGAACAACGCGGGAATAGTAGGATAGGGTAGGATATCGCAGTTAGAAGTGGGGTACTTGTATGATTTGATTGAACCAGGAAAGTGGTTGGATCGGCTCGTGGTCAGGCCCACTGGCATCTGTTACTACCTCGGCGTCTTCCATTCCAAGGAACCTAGCTTCGACCAGTTCTGGTATATATTTCATCAGCGTGGAATCTGATTTTCTGACCGCTAATCCGGGGGCGGCATTGAAAGCGGCCTAGTCAGGGCTTCTGAAGTTCTGGTCCGCCGGATGCAATCTTGTTTTTGTAGGCGATCTAAACCCTGATACGGTATTGATTTTTTGAATGCACCTGTGCTTGATAGCGTTGTGGCAATTTGCCGTTCTTCGCTTGAAATAACAACGTTTGAACACCATTAATCCATCATCCCGCAAGTACCCGTTTATTTCCTACGTGCGGGTAAACGGCTCGGATGCCGATCCTCGACTGGCAGCGCATCAGTCAGCCAAGGAAATCAAACACTTAGCGTCCGAAAACGGCCTAATGGCCTAAGCGGGTTGAATTTCACATTTCAAATTATTGCATTGATCGTGGTGCTGCCTCGCAACGGGACTTTCGCATAGACGTCATATGTAGACTTTTATGTTGGTGGAAATTTCGAATCGACAGCGAAACGAGTCGGTTCGATTGTTTTTTTCCGCGGTTCGTTTCGGAGCGGAAGGTGGGCGGGGGTTTCTTTTTTGCGAGGGTGGTACCTGATTTGTGCTCCGGGGTCCGGGATCAATCAAAATTCAGCGAAATGTATGCATACCACATCAACGGGTTGGCTTGCTTTGAACTTTCGGAACTTCAAGTGGTTTCGGTTCACCTAGCTCGGTCTTTTCGGGTTATGTTTTTTTTTGTGGCGTAGGCCTGAACCAATTATAACATACCTTCAGTTGAAAGTATCAGGTCGGTGGCTGAAAAAAGGTCGACGCGTGACGTGCTGGCGGTTGCGCTCTTCTTTGCTTCTCTTGATTTTGACCATTTGCGAGGACCTTCGAACATCAGGGGGTACGCTTCTAGCTGATGAACTTCTCTTCTGTTCTGCAGAATATTGTCCTAGGACCTTCGGATATTTATATTACCTTGGAGCGTCTATCAGTTCGCCGAACTGCAATTTGAGCCTGACCTACATCTGATTTTCTCTTGACGTCCAATTGCACAAGACAACAGCGTCAGACAGATGCCGCAATCGTTGGAGTGGTCAGGCAAGGGCCCGAAAATCTTCGAAAACGCAGTTTGAAATACAGGCGCAAGAATGACTCGACGCAGGGTGGGGCTAATAGGTCGGCACCACGGATAAACTTGTAAATTTCGTGATGCTTGTGACCGGTGGGCGGACGTTTTGAATGCGGGACGGGGATCTCGGTGCAGAAATTGGCAGAAGGTGGAGCGCGTTTTCGGTCAGAATGCGATGACAGGCCAATTACGGAGACTAGTAGCTTGAAGTAATTTATTTAAATATTTCTTCCCCTGGCTTTCGAAACGACACTCCCGAATTGCCGCTCTGGGTTCAATACCGCCGAAAAACTTGGCAGTGGAGGGTTTGCAAGAAATAAAAATTTTCTGCCGGCTTTGTTGAATGACGCTAGTCGGCTATATGGATCCAACAGCGATGCTTTCGGATCTCGTGGGAGTAAGCACTTGAAATTTGCATCTTTCTCACCACGGCATCAGTAAAGATGTTTATCACCATCCGCCACTGCGCATGTTGCATTCGTTCACCGTCTGCGCTTGTAGAGCGGCGCCGCCCGTCGGGGAAGGGCGGGCTGTTGAGATTTAGTAGATAATATTGATGGTGTTTGGACTTCGAAACAAAAAGTGCCAAACGCAGTTAAAGATGTTGCGGGGTTCAACCTTCACGTGGCGCGGTCCGCGTCGACCGCACGGAGGTGGCGCGGGAAATATAAGGCGGACCCTTGTGCCGCATACGAACGTTACTACGGCGGGAGCAGTACGTAGGCCTTCAACAGAAAGAATAAAATAAAAGAAAAAAATAAAGTGACACACCGTAAATCAGGCCCGGAGCGGAATGGGATGCTTCGTACAGGAAGCCGGATCCGCGAACCTCCGCGAACGGTGCACGTAGGGACCTGTAGGGACGCCAAGGAAGGCTGCCACCGCGTGGCGCCGCGGCGTCGCAGAACGGAGGGGACAGTGGATCAGGCCTACAAGAAGCCTTCTTGTAGCACCGCCACTGTAATTCTCTTACCCAAGAACCTTCGGCCATCATGACAGTGGCGCCGACCCCGGCTCTCCCGCCCCCCGTGACCAGTTGACCCGACCTCCTACGAACGAACTTGTCAGCCGCACCGCCACTGCCGAAATGCCATATTGATGGCCCATCATGGCCCATCAATAGTGTGACTGTCAACCACAGTCGTACGCCACGCCACGCCCCTGCTTTCCAACCTCGCCGCCGCTGGGCGCGCGGCGTCTCCGCCGGTCGGAGACTCTCTCAACTGCGGGGTTCTTCTACGGTGCCATGCGCTCTCTCTGCCCCCATCATGTCGCGTTTGAGCATTCCAAGCATGCTCAATGACGCGCCGCCTTCGCGCGCCCCGCGCGCCCTTCATCCACCGCCGCGCGTTGATGCCTCCTCCGACCTGCGTTCTCTCCTCGGGGCTGTCTCGCGGATTCAACCTCACACTGGTCCCGTTTTGGTCTCGCCTGACACCCACTTACACCTCCAACACCTACTTGCTTCGTTCCACCAGCATGGTCCTCAGTTTCCCCCACCTCACCCTCCCCTAGCCAGGTCGCCGCCGGCTCCCTTGGTCCCTCCCACTCTGCCGTTCCTGCCACTGAACGGAGGTAGAACCGCGGAGTACGGAGTTCACGTCAGCCCCAGGAGCCACTTGTCCGTCCTCTACCGGTACCAGCCCGGCGTCGACCTTGAGTATCCAGAAAGTGGGGCCAACGCGCCTGTTGGACACCTTATTCCAATGGACCCCGCCGCCAAGCAGCTGCCTTGGGTCGATTTCGCCTACTCGCGCGGCACCCCGGATGGCGGCTGTGCCAAAGACGATTTTTTCTTCTCTGATCTCCTCGTCGACGCCAACGGCAAGCCTGTCCCGTGCAAAAAGCGACACACGACCTGTGGGTTAACACCTTTTGTCTTGGCACGCTGGCTTATATTTTTAATCGCAGGTCAAGGCGTCAAAGCATGTCCGTTCAGCGACACTCAAGCACTCACTGGGCCCGCCCATTGCCATACCTCAGCGACGCGGCAAGACATCGAAAACCGCTTGACAGCTGCCCGCGACGCCCGCCAACGCCTCTCCACCCCCAGCGCGACATTTTTATCAAGACAGCTGCGTACATAACGGCGGTACGCACGCTCGGGTGTCGACGACCACTTCAGCAAGAGACGCGTCGTACAGGAGAGGAACTACTCCAGTTCGAGCAGGAACAGTCGCAGCAAGAGCACTTCCGACGCGGCTACTCCACGCCCAAACATGCCAGGGGCGCATCCGATACCACGAGTACCCTGATCCTTTTGACAAAGACGCTGGTCTACGCGCGTATCTGAGGTCTGTCCCACCTGTTCCTGAGCCCCGCCATCTTTAATCACGCCCACAGCTGTGAGCATTACTCCCGCCGCACTCCCGACCATTGGACCGATTTTAGCATACAAGACGGTGGCTACGACGTCGATTATATCGCCGCGCACTTCCTCGGCAACACGGACGAGCTCCAGCGCATCGAACAGGCCGCCGCCACACAAGACCTTGGGCCTTTGGCCTTTTGCAACACCCTTCGTAATTTTTCCGCCCAGACGCTCCACTGCCGTGCGTTCCCCTCTTTCACCTCCCCGCCTCTTTTAATTGACCGTATTTTTTTCATAGCCGTCGACCATCGCGTCGAAGGACGCCTCGCTCAAGTCGAGCTCTGCCACCTCGACTGCGACGTCAAATTCCGGATATTATTCCCCGTCGACCTCCAAAAATGTCCTTTTGTGCTCGTCACCTCGAAGGGCGTCCACCGACACCCCATTCCTCTCCCCGAAAAGACCCCGCAGGCGCTGCGGAACCATCTCCTTGGCCTCCTTCGCACACTCCGTCAAGACCTACCCGACATGACGCCGCGTCGTTTCCTCCGGCATCCTGCCCTCAAGGTTTTCCTCATCAATACGTTCCCACACCTCGCCATGCCCACGCTCAGCGCCCTCCACCCATCTCTCGCCAACCGGGCCCACCTGGGTGCATACATTGCGCTCGTGAGGGAGGAGCACTTCCCGCATGGGACGGATTGGAAAGGTATGTCAGCTTCGTTCCCCTGCCGTGGACGACTCCAATCATGTGCAGGGATTTTACACCTCAAACGACTCCAAGATGATACGCTCGCGCCCCACCAGCACTACATCCGTGTTATTCTCGAGCTCGACAATGCCATCCTGCCGGTCCACGAAGAGGACGACGATCCGCCACCCGCGACCGACAACAAAACGCGGATCATTGTCTGTATGGCGCCGGATTCCAGCGCGCGTCTCCACAAGGCTCAGTACCTCGAGAGCGACATAGGCTTCAAGCGGATCGTCGGCTTCGACGAATTTGAAATCGCGGGCATGGACCGCGATGCGAATACCAGTGAGGATCCCCCACCCCCTTCCCCTCCCCTTCATCGTGCTCACGCCGCCTCCAGGCATCGTTTTCTGTCGCGTCTACCTCACACGTCACACTGCGGCGGCCCACCAGCAGATCTTCCAAGAGATCAACCAGATAGTCCACCACGACACCGGGCGACCCCTCTATTGGCGACACATTCACGGACGGTCACCAAACAATTTCCGAGTCGGTCTCATTCTTCACTGGGGCGCCGACCAGCACCGCGGACAAGCCAAAGGTGCGCCCTCCTCCGCTGACCGCACTCAGCCCGCGCCCAAACATCCCAGGACTGGGCCTCCATCTCGCTGACCGAGCGTCCGAGCTCCCGCTCAATACGATGGATATGCACGAGCCAGACCGCTCGCTACACGATCTCACCCCGTACGACCACCTCCGACGCGTCTACCACGTGTGCCGGGTGCACAACTTTCGGAATATTCAGCACTGTGCGGTCCCCGCGCACGTTCGACGGCTGATGCGCTCGCTTGCGTGCATCAAGCACCCTGACTGGCAGGGAACCATCGCCCTGATACTTCGTGACGGCGGGAAAGCCGCTGCAGGTGCGTCACCGCCGTTTCGACCCCTGACATTTCATTGACCCAATCCTCCTTTCATAGATTGGGTTCGCGACAAGGAAAGCTGCCAATTCGCGTTCTCCAGCATCTGCTGGGAGCGCAGCTTCATTCCCCTCCCTGTTTGGGAGGCTGGCGACCCCCACACCAACCTCATTGAGACCGTCCATCGCGACGTTAACCGCGAGGGCGTACACTGCACCCTACTCGGCGGCCTCCTGCGCGGGCAAGATTATGACGAGTTGCAACGGGCGACTCTCCTGGTGAGTCTCCCGCGCCGGATCCCCGGCTTCCTCCCTCACCACTCGACGCAGGAATTCGAGCAGCACGGGATTAGACCGTCGTACCACACCGTTAACCCCGTCACGAACGCCATCAAAAATGTTATCCGTCGAGGTAGGTGGAAGCCAGTTTTTTGGCCGGAGTCTTCCATCTAACCCTCTTGCCAGATAACGGCCAAGCCAAGAAGGTCCAGTCCACTGCGCTCGCGGTGTCGACACACAACAGCAACATGCAAAAATTCGACGAGAAGCTCCGCGAAGCTTTGGGCCGCTTCGACAAACTCAAAGCGCTCATCAATGCTCCCCATCTTCAGGCAAGCGGAGCGCAGGCGGAGGTCGAACGCCAACTCCGAGCCGCCTCCAATGCCGCGCGCACGGTGTCGGTCAAATACGACAAGCAAGTCCAGGTTGGTGTGGGCCTGCGCGCCGCGGGCTGCCACGGAGTCTGCCTCCCTAGTTATTAGAACCTTGTACTAGCGTATAAAAAAACTGTTATCATCATTGTTTTAACCCGCGCGCTCCCGCCTCTGGCCGCCTCTTTTGCCCGCCTCTTTTGCCGCTGCGCGCCACGTTCCCCGGCATTTTGCCGGACAGGTGATCGCCGTCCTTCCACGTGTCGCACGTGCACATTGCTTATTTCTTCTTATCGTGTCCTCTTTCTTTCTGTCCTGCCTCTCGCTGTTTCTTTCCGCTTTTCTTCACCAACTATGCGCTCTGTATATTGTGCTTTGCTCCTTCGACATCCACCCCCGGTCCTTTGAAGTTCGGTTCAGTGCCAAGGCCATTGGCCGTGGGCGCGCCTCTCGTTGCCAACCGTTCTGCTGTACTTCTATTTCACGCCACTGTTCCGCGCCTCTCGTTGCCAACTTCAAGTAACCGTTCCGCTGTACTTCTATTTCACGCCGCTGTTCTCGCCTTCGTGCTCCTCCATTCTTCTTCGTTCTCAAGCGGCTCTGAATATCTCCCTGGTGCGTCTCGCCGTGTACTTAATTCAGTTTTCTTTTGGCTGAAACACCACCAGTTTTCTTTGCTCAAACACAATCCAGCGCGCCACCACCACCACGATGCTCGACTCGGCCACTCCCAGTTCCCAGTGGCGTGCTTCTGTCGCCAACTTCGCATTGCACCCGCTCGCTCTTCCCGACGCGACGCGACGTGCCACCCGTCGTCGCACTCATCTTCTCATTCAGGTCCCCGTGCTCCACACCAGACCTCGAGGCATTCTTCCGGGTCCACGCCACCTCCGTCGTCCGCCGGTTCCAACCGCGTCAAAAACGATATATCTGTGGTGCGTCGCCCATCCCCAGTTTTTCTTTCGCTCAACTATGACGCAGATGCAATACCACACCTCCACCCCCACCGCGTCCAACACTGTCCCACTGTCCAACACAGTCCCGGTGTCCGCCTCCACCCCTCTCTCCAACGCGCCTTCCAGCAACCCCGCCTTAACCTTCGCTCCGGTTACGATGGCTCCCACAGCCCCGCGCCAGCATTGTCCCCCCAACCAATGCGAAATCTGCGATGCGCAGCACCTCAGCGTCATCCAGCAGGCGCACACCCTCAATGGCGCACTGACAGGCCCGCTCCCTCATCGTCGCACCTGTCGCCCCACGTACTACCCTGACCACCCCGGCATCGACGTCGAGACGCACTCTCTGGAGGCCGGCAAATCGTTTTACGTCGCGATTCCCGCTCGTGAAGAAGGTATCTACACATCCTCGTATGTCCCCCTCTTCCCACCTACATTTTCTCGACGCTGATGCGACGCTACTAGCGCCGTTGCCCGGGAGAAGTCCGAAGGCGTCCACAACGGCCGCCACGAGGCGGCGAAGACCTACGCGGAAGCCAAGGGCGTCTGGGCTCTTGCGTGTCTCCGCTGGCACGGGCCCGAGTGCAAGCGCGAGCGTCTTGAGCGCCTCGACGCCCGTGGCAAGCATTGGGCGGTCAAAGGCTCCAATGTGATATGTGGCTCGAGGTGCGTCTTGCCTGTTGAGCACCTCTCTATTCTCCCTCTTTCTCTCTCTTGCTCATCAATGTGTCCGCAGAGCCGCTGCATTCCGGATCGCGGAGGACGCCGACCTCGACGACATTCACATACACGGCCACCGCGACGTCAACGCTCTGTTCCAGTGGGACGTCCAGTGGATTGAGGACCAGTAGGAGCTTCGCGTTTGTACGGGAGGGTGGGCGGGCAATCTCTTGGGCACTATTACGACGCTTTTTGTATACTGTATTATTCCAATCTGAATGGTTTTTTGATTCGCATTGGATCTTTTTTTTTTTTGTTATCCTGTGAACTCAGTTCTGTGAGCTCATTGAATTGAAGAACTGAGTCCATGATTATTGCCGAACTAATGAAAGACAAAAGAAAGTCAAAAGAAAGTCAAAAAAAAAAAAATTAATGAAGCTGTCTTCACGAGTGCCCACAATCTGACAAGCAGGACACAATTTGCCTACTCGCAGGAGCACCCGACCTTTTTTGTAGATTTATTGGTGGTGTCCTTGAGCTCAAGGAGCCCGCTCGCCATTGTCGCTAACTTCGCATGATGGACGCCAACTGACGATGATGGACACCAACTTACCATGATGATCCACGATCATCCATGTGCGAGAACATCGGCTCTGTGTTTTCTGCGACGGCGGGCCCCGGATCCTCCTGAGCTGGGGTCAATGGGCTCCAATAACTAGGCGGCGCTCTCTGAAATTTTTTCGAATTTTTGCGAGGCCTGCTCGTAATCCTCAAAAACTGTTGATTCATCGTAAAGCCAGGCAAGATCATAGTATGATCTTGGCCTAGCTTTCGCTTTGTTTCCACTACCACGACCACCAACCTTGCTGACTCTTTTCTATCCGTCGCACTCTGCCTCTGGGACTGTACTCATACCCTTCGGATACCTTATGGCGTCTCTGAAAACCTCGAAGGCCAAGCGCGAGGCCCAAGCGCGCTACCGAGCTCGGTCAGCATTCAACGGCGAATCTCCCTCGAAACGACCTCTCTGACGCACCATACCTCGGACAGGAACAAGGACGAGCTGCGACGGAAGGCTCGCGAGGCTATGGCCCAACGTCGAGCGAAACTCAGCCCGGCGGAGACAATTGAATACCGCATGACGGCGCGCGAGGATGCGGCTCGCTACCGCGCTGACAACCATGCTTTATTGGCTCAGAAGGCTTTGGTGGGCCGTGCCAGGTGCGTCGCGGCGGACTACAGCTGTTGGCGTTGAATGCAAACATGGTTTCTAGGGACTCAATCGCCAAGATAGGTTACGAGGAATGGTCTGCCAAATACAAGCTACGTCACAAACGCCCCATCCCCGCCATCCTGCAGGTCGAGTATGGCCCGCCCGACCCGCCGAACGTGCGACGAACCCGCATAATGGCACCACCCGCCCAATCCCCCTCGAGCCCTTCTCCGAGTGCCACGTCGTCGACTCACCCGCTGAAGGTCCCCCAAACCCGCCCCAAACCCAAACCCTCCTCTAGCCTCCCTCCGAGTAGTGCCCCATGCAGCACATCGTCGTCAATGCGGGACTGGATCGACCGCAACCTCACCGAGACGCCAAACGCTGATTTGATTGAAGATAGCCGGCGCCGGGAACGACACGCGGAGTGCGAGGACTCCCACACCAAGGTTCAAGCGTGGCTGCCGAGGACCATAGGTAACTGACCGAGGCTTCATGTAACTTGCACGAGCGGAATCCAAAATCAGACCGGTTTGCGTTTACTGAGCTGGACCGTAAGGAATTTCATCTAGGTGATATGTTTATTTCATGAAACCCGACGATTACATTCAAGAAGAAAGACGGCTGGACCGTAAGGAATTTCATCCAGGTAATATGTTTATTTCATGAAACCCGGCGATTACATTCAAGAAGAAAGACGGTTCGTTGCATTCAAGAAAACTGACGGTAGATTGGTACATTAAAACAAGAAGAAAGACGGTTCGTTGCATTCAAGAAAACTGACGGTACATTGGTACATTAAAACAAGAAGAAAGACGGTTCGTTGCATTCAAGAAAACTGACGGTAACAGACGGTACATTGCAACGACGTGTCAACGAGTCCAATTGTCTCCAAGTCTGCGTATCAACAATTCAAAGCGGCTCCAAGTCTACACGCCAGCAGCCCGCGTGTGCGCCCGAGCGATGTGGATGAAACACGCACGACGGAGGTGGGGAGCACCAGACGCCCGAGGAACGGCGGCGACAGGAGTACGCAGTTCGTCGGCCTCGTCGTCCGCGTCCGCCCCCGCTTCCTCTGCCCGCTTGGCTGCGAACCAGCGGCTCAGACGCTGTTGTTTGCGCGCCTGCGGCGCGCAAGCCGCGCTTGTTTGAGACTGCAGTCGCAATGCTTGGTGGTCGCACCCAGACTGCTGCACACCGGGTCGTGGGCCAAAGGATCGAGCTTGGACGTCGTGGCGGCGACGGGAGGCGCATCTGCGACGGCGGCGAAACGCGAGAGGACGTCTCCGGGGCGCTGCTTGTACTCGGTCCGGAGCGCAGCCTTTTCTGCCAAGTCGCGGGTGCTGCTGCCGCCGCTGCTGGTGGAGCTGGTGGAGTAATACTCGTCCTCGCTGGAAGAGTCGACTGCAGGCAGGCGACCGACGGGGGAAACGCGGCCGAATGTGAACAGAGGGGTGCGGCCCACCTCCTCGTCGGATGAGGTTGGAACATTGCCGGACAACGAGAGAAGGAGTCGGCGGCACCGGGTAACTTCAGCCCTGGCGCTGCTGAGGGAGGTCGGGTTACAGGTGCGCAGCTTCTGAAGCGCCGCGTCCATTGCACGGTGCGCATCCTGGCGTTGTTGAAGGAATGCCTGCTCACGACTATTTCCTATGTCAATTTGGGGCCGACGCTGGACATCAAGACTTACCTGGGGTCCGCCATGGCAATTATCTGGACCGTGTTGGTGAAGAGGAGGAACGGGTAAGTGCTGGTGGGTGAAGAGAAGAGGAAGATCGTGTAAGTGCTGGTGGGTGAAGAGGAAGAAGGCTTAGCGTGGAAATGCGGCGTTGCCACAGCTGCATAGTCTCATGTGATGGACGCACGCAAGAAGGGCAGACGAATATATTTTTGCTTGCAGATTTACTCAGTGATATTGACGGAATTTTGTTTGATTTCAAGAGGAATTTTATTTTAACAAGACATATTTTATACACCGTTCGTTCGACTAACAAAACAAGATGGTACCGACTCAAGTAACTACAAGCCAACATGTACCGACTCAAATTAAAGACAAGTGGTATAGCGACAGGTCCATGGCAAAAGAAGTCAGAGATCAGGGACGGTGAGCACGGTGCGCTCGCCGTTGGGGCCGACGGCCGTGACCTTGTCGGCGCTAACAGCGATGAACGAAGAGTCGCGGGGTCCGAGGTCGCCGCAGCGGTCGTTAGGACGGTGGGCGAGGTGGGCGTGGACGGTGCGGAAGATGCTGCAGTCGGGACACGCAACGAGGCCCAGGCGGACGGCCTGGAAAATGTCGTCGGGAAGCCCGAGGACGGTGTCGAGAGCTGAGAGGGCGTATCCGAGCGCCGTGAGGCTTCCAAACTCCCGGTATGGCGCGGTGTGGGGGTGGGCCGGGTGGCGACCAAATGCGAAAGCTCGGGGGCGGAGGTACTCGCCGTACGGCACGGTGGCGACACACGAGACTGTTTTCATGGCGGTGAGATGGGACTACGGAAAGGGAAGAAAAGGACGCACCGCGGGGCTGCGAGGGGTGATTCCCACACACGTAGTCGTTCCCCCGGACAAGGAGGTGCGCGTTGAACGCAGGCGGGGTGAAATGGCCACCACACCCGGCGCAGACGCGCAGCATGTCCATAAAATTGCTGTATGACTGGCCGGAGACGCCGTCGGTGGTGGCGAGGGCAAATATGAACTTCGTTATGGGGTGGGGGCCCACACGTCCGGCGTCGATGATGCGCGCGGTGAGTGGTCCGTTGGCGCTGTAGGGGCGCAAGTGCGTGGGGAAGCGCTCATCAGGATAGCGCTCCCAGGTGGGCCCGTCGAGGACCCAGAAGTTTTTTTGATGGCTCCCTAAGGTGACGATGAGGATATATAGAATGACAGGAGAGGATGGACGTACTGGTGTCGGTGATTCTCTTCAGCAGAGAGCGGTTCGCCGACAATAGTTTGGGGTCTGCGATGGGGGAAGCTCGTTAGTTTGGCACGGGGTGGAGGATGCGGAGGAACTGACCGCCGACCAAGTTAGTGAGCGCCTCGTCGTCCGTATAGCGGTCGACGTGGCCGGTCCTGCTAGAAGCGGCGCCGAGGAGACGGGGGCGCGGACGGAAGGGCACGGGTGACGAAGAATAGGCCGGGGGTTCATCGTCCCTGGCATCAACGTCGATGATGGCAGGCCGCTCGCGGACGTCCGTGCGAGGGGACGAGAGACCGCGAGAGGGACCGGCGGTGGAGGGTCCTGGGATGGTGCGGAGTGCATGCTGTCTCTCGAGGCGGCGGAGCGGCTTCCCGAGGATGGCGCGTTTGGCGGGTTCGCGCTTGATGCTGCGCTTCGCACCGGAGTCGCGCTGGGGTAGTCGGGGCGTGAGGAGGGTGATGTCTTCGTTGTCTTCGTCTTTGACTTCGCGCTTGAATGGTTCCGGGAAGCGGGCACGTCGTTCGCGCGGACGGATGATCGCTGAAGAGGTGTCAGTGGCTGCTGTATGAGAAGAAATGGAGCGGGGCGTACAGATGAATGAGCAGCTATGGTGATTCTTGGGAACTTGGAGGTACACAATTGTCTGGCCGTTGCGCCTGTGCGACCGGGGCCGCATGCGGCACTCGTACTCGGTGCGGCGGGGGTTCGCATGGTGGGGCAGAGAGGGAGCCGGGATTCGGGGAGGTTTTTGAAGCCCGACGGTTGGATGAATATTTCAGAGAGGGAGTTGGTCGTGGAAGGACTGGCGAGAGCAAGGATCGGTTAGCGAGAGGCAATGAGGACGAAAAGAGACTCACTACTCGCATGGAGTCCACTCCGTGTCGAGTTTGTTAGCAAAACTGAGGAGGTCGCCGGTCCTATTGGCGATGGCGAGCCTTTCCTGCGCGGCGCGCAGAACTTCCGCGCTAGGGTCGTCGTCGCGGATGTCGGCAATACGGGTGCGTTGACGAGGTTCATGGATGGGAAGCGGGCCATCGACGATGGCGTTTTCGAGCCACTCGGCTTGTTGAGCGGAGTCGGCCTGCATTTGGGCTTGGGCTCGGGCGGCAGCGGCGCTAATATACGGGCGAGACATCGTGGATACCGGGGTCGACAATGGGCGGAAAAGGTAGGCCCAGAAACGAGTGGGGCAAAGTTCTTTAAGTCAGTTTTTGAAGTCCCGCGCGGAGTCCTGGCTAGTTCCCAATTCACGGCGTCATCCGGGGGCGTGTTGGGCTCGGCGGAGGCGGACGTCAGGAGTTTGGCGCGGTACAAGTCAGAATTGGGCCCTGGGGGCGTCGAATGCCGCAGAAAAGTACGACGCGTGGCGAGTTGGCGTTCCGCATAACTGCAGCGTGGTGAGTTGGCTGCAGCGTGGCGAGTTGGTGTTCCGCAGGAAGCCCAGCGTGGCGTGTTGGCGTTCTGGAGCGCCAGGGGGGTAGCAACGACGCGACAGTGGAAGAACGGAAACCAGCGCGAGGCGCAGGAACGGGTGTGACTGATGATGTGACCAGTGCGGGAAGAGCCGGCCGAGCTGATGGCCATGATGGGTGCAACACAGCCATGGCCTGGGTCCGCGGTCCATCAGACTGTCGATCCTCACGTAATTTTACATCATGCTCACGTTTTTCGCACGTATTAGAACTCAGAAACGGTCTCGCCCCTCCTGTCAAATCAATGTTGGCGGGCCTGTTCTACTACCGACTCCGCAGAACGCTAACTTATGACAGGCACATCACTTCTTGGTGCCACGTCGACGGAATATGTCGATGGTGGCGGTGGCGCAAAACAAAAACCGGTAAAAAGTGAGTTCAGGGATTCAGGAATGGTGAGTAACTCAAGCCTTGACCAGCCGATGTCATGTTTTGATTTCTTGACCAAAGAGCGTCGTTGAGCTCCAGAAGATCGAATCCTCTTGAGCTCATTGACCTTGATTGAGTTACGATTCAGAACGGAGCATGATGGTTAGATAGAAGAGTTTGAATGAGGGCCGACCCTAAACATTCCGCAGGCGCAACTCCGAGTTTCTCCGAGCCAAGTCGAAATGTTCTGCACGCGGTCGTTTTGGCCCGTGATGGCATCAAATCACTTCAAATAAAATCGTACAACGAAATATGAGTGATTTCGAGTGTTTATGCACCATTTTATCCATACCTACTCTGTACCGTTGTCTCGTAATAAAATAAACAGTGGTTTTCTGAAAAATTGAGTCTGTGGATTTGAGAGATATCAAAAAATGGTATCAGGTATCTCAAACCGCTTGTAAATGCGACCCTATCCATATGTTGGTTGACCCAAATTGATAGGGTTTTGGGCTCAGGATCTCTGTTGCAAGTTGGTCATTTTCAGTGTTTTTGTGCCATTTTGAGCAAATTTCAGTGAAAATGGCCAACTTGCAACAGAGATCCTGAGCCCAAAACCCTATCAATTTGGGTCAACCAACATATGGATAGGGTCGCATTTACAAGCGGTTTGAGATACCTTATACCATTTTTTGATATCTCTCAAATCCACAGACTCAATTTTTCAGAAAACCACTGTTTATTTTATTACGAGACAACAGTACAGAGTAGGTATGGATGAAATGGTGCATAAACACTCGAAATCACTCATATTTCGTTGTACGATTTTATTTGAAGTGATTTGATGCCATCACGGGCCAAAACGACCGCGTGCAGAACATTTCGTCGCCACTGTACGTGGACAACAGTTTTCTGCCTTTCGCAGCGGATTTGTTGAGGAGAGGAATCCAGTTGGGTGTAAATTAGATCCGCGAACCACGTGCAAATCTAGATTTAATCCTCGCGCCCCCTGTTTTATTTTTCACAAAACAGTGGGAATTATTCAAGCCAGTGTTCAAGAGCTCCTTCGACTGATCAGACACAGCTCATACTTCTTAGATAACCTGTCAATCGATGCTAGTATACCGACAACAAATAGAAATATTTTTCTGCCTTGGTTCGGCAGTAGGTCGGGGTCGAGGAGCATCACAGTATGCACGTCAGACTCAAAATCAAGATAGCTGTAAGCTAAACAAGACTTCTTGTGGTGGATGGATAAAAGAAACATTTCACCTCCACCTCTTTAAGGATATTCATCGACCCAATCGATGAAGACTCTACGCCTAGCTGGCTTTTCTGCCAACCATTCAACATCTGTTCCTCGGCCACGGAGCTTGTTGAGAGTCTCGACCACGTGGACGTCGAGTTTAGAGCGTCCCAAGTTGAGGATTCTACAGGACAAATTTGGACAGGCCGCGCTAAGTAGTCGCGACTCGACCATCTGTACAAACAAGGAACATTGGTGCTCGTCCAAGGCGTTGCACAGCGAGATCGAGTGCAGTGTAGGGCAGGGTGGTCGAAAACCGTCATCGGCATCTGAAGGTATGGTAAGGTAGGCGAGGAGGCGGTTGAGGCCGGTATTGGAGAGCATGAGTCGCATTTCGAGGAGTGTTACAGCATGATCCAAAATTGGAAGGACTTTTCCAAATGGATCAATGCTGGTAAGTTTGCGTAAATGACACAGGGATCTGTCGATGAGAGAAGTGAGGGACGAGGGAGAGCGCGAAATATTGATATCTTCCAATGAGGGCAAGACGAGATAGTCAAGAAACTCCCCGTCCTCGATATATAGCACGCGAAGATGCGGGAGTTCCAACACCGACTCCGTCAGCCCAAGGGTCCGAGCCAATGCAAGTGCTGGGGAAATTGAGTTGGTGAGAGACAGTTCGACGAGATTATGGGCTGATCCCAGTTGACTGAGATCATCGATTTTGGGAATTCGTTGGCGGAGCCGGCTTAGTTGCGTCCACGGGAGACGCAACGACGCCTTCCCATTAAGGATGACACTCGAGAGGTTCGGTGCGATTTCAAATGCCCTACTGAAACCGACGCCAGTGCTGTCCGTATATTTCAGCTGGCGAAGCATAGGTACCTTCCCATGAACGCGGTCTAGAATGGGCAACATATTAACTCCCATCTGAATATCCACCGTCTCCCAACGACTGGAGCAATCGACCAGTGGACCGAGTGCTGCAGTGTCAGAATAAATCAGACGTATAGTCAAGCGGGATTCTTTTGAGCGCTGAAGCTGTTCCATGAGGATTGGATGCGGAAAACTGGAATCAATATTGGACCAAAGGGTCGCGAGAGAGAGACTGATGGCTCTCCAACGACTACAGACGCGACCAAGGATCCATGGGCTTCTTTCGGTAGCCCGACGTCGTGGCGTGTGAGGTACCGTGTAGGAGAAAATTTCGCCCAATACATCAGCCGGAAGGCATCGAATTATAGAAAAAATTGCCCTCCCACGATGGATATGCTCCACCGCATTTTTTCGCCTGCTTCGAAACTTTGCGAGGAGGCCTTCGACGACGGCTATTGATGTGTCAAGGTTGGAAATGCGGGTACGTAGATCGTCGATCACATCCCGTATTTGGGCGGCCTCAGCGTCGGACGGAGGATCGTTTGTCGTCAGAAGATGGCGGGGGAAGGGCGGGTGAGGGCGAGAGTCATCGTCCCTCGAGTCGCTCGATTGGGGGTTCAACAAGAAACCACAATGTTGGCAAAGGAAGACGTTGGAATGTGATGGGTCTACCATTCCAACGAAAGGAAGGGAAATGGCTGAAGAAAGTGCTGGTAAATAACAAAGTGGATCCCGGGCCGGTCCGGCAAGCCGCATCGGTGACAATGAAGTTCCGGAGCAAAAAGTCTCGAAAAGGAAATCGGTGGCTGTACCGGACGCTTTCTTCCACACAGCGGAGGCCGAAGGATTTTTGGGACCAAAACATGGCATCCAAACATGTCCTCCTGGCTAAAACCTAAAAATCAACTATTCTGCCGAAACTGTCGACACAGACAATGCTGACTGAAGTTGTCCAGAGTTGTCCGAGATGCCACAGGATGGAAGAACATGTGCACTCAATGTGCACTCTTGAGTCATCCCGCTCCCAGGTCCCCGTACTAGTTGGTCACACTGGGCACTGATTCCGATGACACCCGTAGACCCGTATACGGACGGGTACGGGTCGTAAAAATCTCTCTACGGACGGGCCCGTACCCGTAGCGACGGCCCGTTGACCCGTAAGTTACGGGAACGGGTTAGAGCCCTACAGGTCGGATACCCACTTCAAAAGTCCTTTCTGTTCCAGGATTTGCCCACTTCAAATGAGCGAAACACCTGCGACAATTCATCCACCATCAACAAACGGAATCAACAGTCTGCACTGGAAAGTCCTGGGAGCAAAGAGAATTTCGGAACTGGTCGGGATGTTCGGGACAAGCCGACAAGAATCTGCTTGCCAATCTGCTATTCACGAAACAAGTCAAGGAAGCACGTACACGTGTCGTCACTAACCACACTGACAGAGAAGGTCACTTTGTCATCTGCACGCTCCCAGGTCTCTCTAATCGCGATGTCAGACATGCCCAGACCATTTAGTGAACCCGAGCCGGAAGCAAGTAGTCCCAGCAACGTATATAAAGAGTACCTGACAAGCAGATTTTATTCAACAAATAATTCCGCATTTAAATCTTTCCTCGCCTCATCCAATTCCCTCCTCGCTATCCAACATCCCCATGTCTACTCCCAAACTATTCCAACCTCTCCGAGTTGGTGATGTTGAACTTGGCCATCGCGTCGTGTTCGCACGCGTGACCAGATACCGCGTCGATGACACCCATACGCCGCTCCCGCACGTCGCAGAGTATTACGAGCAGCGGGCCAGCACCGCTGGGAGTCTCCTCATCTCAGAGGCAACTCTCATCGCACAGCAGGCCGGTGGAGCCAGGAATACCCCTGGAATTTGGTCCGACGACCAGATAACCGCTTGGAAGGCGGTACGTGGCCCCTCCACAGTGCTGATTTCGTTACTAACTTTTATCTTAGGTCACGGACCGCGTCCATGCAAAGGGATCTTTTATGTTCCTCCAAATATGGGCCCTGGGTCGCGCCGTTCAAGCGGAGATTCTTGAAAAAGAGAACATCGCCTGCGTCTCAGCTTCGGACATTCCCCTCCCCGGCGGCCCGACGCCCCGTCCGCTCACCGTGGATGAGATCAAGGAATACATGCAATTGTACACGCAAGCAGCTAAGAACGCCGTCCATAAGGCAGGGTTCGACGGCGTTGAGATCCACGGTGCAAATGGGTACCTTATTGACCAGTTCCTGCATGACCGAAGCAACACCCGCACAGACGCATATGGCGGGTCGGTGGAGAATCGCGTCAGGTTTGCGCTCGAGGTCACGGAGGCAGTTGTCAAGGCCGTTGGACAGAAGAAGACGGCATTCCGAATCACCCCGTGGGGGACCTGGCAGGGTACGCGACTTAATTTCATTCTTTTTACAGAGCTAACCTTTATTCCAGACATGCAAATCGACGACCCGAAGCCTACCTATGGCCACCTCGTCACCGAGCTTCGTAAGCGTTATCCCGATCTGGCGTACCTCCACGCCGTCGAGCCCCGTGCAGACGGCGACGGGACGTCGACAACAATGAAAGAACATCACTCGAACGACTTTTTGCGCGAAATCTGGGGAGACAGGCCCTTCATCAGCGCCGGGGGTTATACGCGCGCGAGCGGCATCGCCGCCGCGGAGGAGAAAGGCGACCTAATTGCGTACGCCCGGCCTTATATTGCCAACGTGAGTTTCTTGTCGGCGAGTGTAGCGTGTCTGACTCAAGCATGAGTCCAGCCTGACCTGCCATATCGTCTTCTTCACGACATCGCGCTCACTGTCGGTGACCGTGCACTGTATTATGCGCCAGGGAGTGTCGACCCGAAAGGATACACAGACTACGCTTTTGCTTCTCCTGTTGTTAGAGCGCAGGCATAGTTCCTCTTGAATGAGCTCGGTAGAAAATGATTATTGTACTATAATATTGATAATAGAAGGGATGATTCGACTAGCACCAATTTTCTGAATCTGCGACGCTGTTATTGTCCGCCAAACTGCAGAGACCCGCAGAAGCGCAAATTGTGGCTGTGCTTAGGGAGTCAATATCCAATGCTTAGACCGCCAAGCCTTGGCACGGAAACTCAAGTAATGTGTTTTTGGGAGTGTTCGGCGGTTGATTCCCACTTGCTGTCAGCCACCACCCCACGAAGTTCACAGGTAGGGCTCGGGGTCTTGATCGGAATTCGAATCTCGCCGCAGTTGAATTGAGGTTCGCAAAGAATTCACAGCCGAGCGATGATTGCCAGCCGGAGAAATAATCGGGTTCCAAGACCCCAGTGACGCACGGTGTGCCCTTGATTATTTTCCCAACCAGAAACATGCGAGCCCATTGTTTTTTTCGTCGTCGGGCACCTCGGGCATCCCCACAATTCATATTGGCCCCATGTCTACATCACCTACATTTTCATGCCTTTTTAGATTGGGAAATAGTATTTTGTGCATTGATGTCTATAAGTACGTTGTTCTTCTGGTATCTCTACCTCATAGTCGGTAGCAAGCTTAAGTCGCGAGGATGAGGGAGAAAACCTTCCAGCACAAATTCCCTCCCAGGTATAAAGGATGTACATTTGTAGGATCAATTGGGCTGACTAACACCTTGACTAACACAGTGCTCTTCAAAAGTATACGACATTCAACTGTGCTTTCGATTTTGAGTAGCCGATGGCCTTGTCACGGCCATCAATCTGCAGCTGATGCCATCGTTCGAGTCGACGACTCGAAGCGTGGTTTCCCACTTGTTTCTCACCAGCACCCACCAATTGCCCTCGTTTCTCGGACGGCTTGCGTGCTGCGCAGCAAAGTGGCATCAAAGCGCGAGAAAGTAGGATGCTACCCAGTCAATGTGACATCATTATTCACTACGGCGCAATTGATTAGATGCAGCGTTTCGTTGAAACTTGGCTGCGAATTTATTATTTGGCGTTCGACGTTGGGAATTGTCTTCTAGGGTATCCAGACATAAACCGACCCTGCATGGGCTACGTTTTGATTCTCCTATAAGTTGAATGGCAGAACATCGATGGACTTGCCGGAAAAACAAAATTGCAATTACAGTTGAGACAAGTCGACTCCTGGGATACATTTGGTTGAGGAGAAGGTGCGATCGATTGCTCCTGGCTCCTGGCTCCTTCTCTCCACCCTCACTCATGCGGGACTTCGCTCAAGAACTGGTGGACCTGGTCCTCGACAATGTGGCTGCTACAGCAAACACGGGGGATATCGCATGCGGCCGTGTATGCAGGCGATGGCTGCCGCGGACCAGAATGCATCTTTTTTCTTCCATCATGCTCCGGAACGCTTTGTCCAGCGACGAAGAAATATCGTTCAAGACTTACTGGCGCTCCAATACCGACCACAATACTGCCCAACCATTCTTCCACTTCATTGATTCCGCGTCCATACCCATATTACCGCTTGTCCGCACGCTCCATTTGAGCCGCGTGTTGCACGTCCCCTGGGTCTCCGAGCAGCATATTAAACCACTCCAGAATTGCCGGTACCTCAGGGAGCTCCGCATTGACGACCTAGATCCTGGGAACTATCGCATGAGCTCGAATTTGTGCAATGGGTGCACACCCACATCCTGCGATTTGGGACTGCCTGCCCCTCCCTTACACGGTTGGACTTGGGTCTCCCAACCCATTTGCCGCTCAACATTCTAGCTGATCTCATGTCGGCCTTGCTGTTCCTCACGGAACTGCGGCTCCGCAGCAGCCCGCCTCACTACGCTACAACACTTACTCCTGACGGTCTCGTTTTCCACAAACTCCTTCCGCGGAGGGACACATTCCCTCCGAATCTTCACAAGCTGGATGTCGAACTGTATCGCGGAACCAGTTTATAATTTCAATAGCTGCTGTCGCACACCGAACCCCCGATCTTCACGACGCTGCCCCTCGGCAGCTGCAACTGATACGAGCGTATAGATATCGACGCGCATCTGCGCCGCGTCGGCCCACGAATCGAGTCCCTCGCACTCGCATATATTGTAGAAGAGGTAGTCGCGGTTGGTCTCTTGAAGGCACCTGCGGCTTCGAGGCGCGCGTTCTCGCATACACCCCACGGCTAGTGAATATCCAACTCTCGCCGCAGTCACCCGAGATGATACTCGCTACTCTGTTGTCACACCCTCAGCCCACCTCTTCACGCCCAAGTCCGGGGTGTATTCCGACCTGGACACGCCGCTGCTGGATTGGTCTGTGATCGATGGGGTCGTCGCGACACCCAATTTGCCGCTTTGCAGCACCTCTCGTTTGTGCATGGTCATTTTAAGGAACACTCTTTAATTACAGGCAGAGGTCAAAGCGCTGATGCCACATGCAAGTGCGCACAATATGCTTGTTTAGTTAGGAATAGGAAATAGAATCGAAACAATGGATTTATCCATCCGCCCTAGCGGGCTCAACTTTGCAAAATGAAGTTGTCGGAGAGGTTTGAAACATTATCCTGGAGGTGGAAAGTGAACATGGGTGGGATATTTATCGTTCAGTTCAACGTGTAACTTTGTTTGAAACGCTGGAGATTTCAAACGAGGACATCGATTTAATCTTTTAGTTGACTTTAGGCGTTGTAATGGGTGACGACTGTTTCATGAAACAGGTATGTTGTGATAATTATTTTACTTCTATCATAAAGTGTATACTATGCCGAACGTACACAGTAATTGGATCAGGCAAAGAACTCCTTCTCCCTCCAGTATTGCATCCACTTCTTCGCCTCCTCTCCACTCAGAGGGTTCAACAGTTTCATGGACTCGCTTAGTGCTTGTGCCTTTGATGTAGAGAATTCGATATTTCCTGCTCCGGCTACAGCCGCCTTGAAAAAGTCCAGCAACTTTATACCAGGCTGTGGAATATTAGTCACAGTCCTTGGAACCACATACACTGACTCACGATCTTTTCAATATCCTCAGCTGTTGCCCGAGCAGACAGAACCTCAAGATTTCGAACCCAGTCCGCAAAAGGTATCAACGGGAGTTGCGCGGCCCCGGCCATGGTCGACATTACGAGGTCCCAAGAGACAGGCCGGGGATGGACAAGATTGACCGTGAACGGAGGCTTCTCTGTACTGAGGGCGGCGTCGACGATGGCGTGCGAAACGGCCTCGGGGGCGAGCCAGGCCACGACACCAGATGGATCTGAAGGGAAGTTTCCCATGGCGATGCTGGATTTCACGATAGCCGGCACCCAGTCCGTGGTCGACCAAGCGCCATTACTAATAGACCCACAAACTTGTCCGATCCTGAACGAAGTCGCGTCAAGGCCGGATGCAGCCAAAATCTGACCATTAATTAGAACAAGTCCGGGTTGAAAAAATAAAAGTGCTGACCCGTTCCGAGACGTACTTGCTC
The DNA here is from genome assembly GCA_029378395.1 of Mycena leptocephala. NCBI lineage: Eukaryota > Fungi > Basidiomycota > Agaricomycetes > Agaricales > Mycenaceae > Mycena > Mycena leptocephala. The sequence continues at coordinate 58,531 of JARJLF010001235.1, read as the reverse complement.
TCTCCATACCCATTTCCAACAGCCACATCGGCATCAAGCTGGAGCTCTTCGGGGAACGGGCCTAGGTTTTGGTCCCAACCCTGGGCGGAGGCGATAGATGAAGTGAACAGGAATCGGACTCCGGATTCATTCGGCGATTGGCGTGCCAGATCAATGAGGTTGCGTGTCCCCCTCACATGCGCCTCAAATGAGGATAATGTCTTGTTGAAATCCAGAGTCCAGGCATTGTGGATGATGACCGTGGTCGTGTCGCGAAGCTTGCAGTCAAGGCAAAATTAGGAGGTCTCGACGATATATACTTGAATGCTTACCGTGGTCCAGATGGCGACAGGTAGTCCCAAATCCTGCTTCGATGTGTTGCCCTCAAGATACACGAGCTTTTCTGAGGACAATAAGTGGACATTCAGAGCGCGGTCGACAAAGGCCTCGGTCTGCCGCTCAGAAATCGGAGTTCTTCCCGGCCTGTTGAATGCGTAGACACGTTCAACGGAAGCAAGACCCAGCAAAATTTCGAGGATGTGCGATCCGAGGCCTCCCGTCGAACCTGTCAGGAGAACCGTCATTCCGCCGGAAGAACTGCCACTCCTCTCGTGAACGATGGCCTCCTCGAAACCCTCGCTGTATTTTGAGATCATCTCTTCAACAAGAGCTTTGGCAGTCCTGTTCGAATTGGTATCGTTATTCACCAACATTGTGATCGCAACGGCCAACTCTTCGATGGATGGATTGGCGTAGACGAAATTTTGCGGAATTTTCTGCGCTGCAGCTTTCGCGTTGTTATCACCCGAATTCTTCAACGCGCCGATGATTCGGTGTCGCAAGAATGTGGCATTAAGACTGTCGAATCCTTGGTCGAAGATATCGCGGCCACCACGTATGTCCTTATCCGCAACCAGGGCAGCGTGGGTCTTGAGCCAGGGCTCAAGATCATGGGAGGCCCATGACGCAGGCGGCTCGATGTCGCTGGCTGCATTCCCACTGGCCTCGATAGTGTCGTAACTATCAACATTATTAGCCTTCGAGCATTGATATCGAAAAACAATAATTACAGTTTCTCAATTTCTTCTTTATACAAGGTGATCGTCGGTTTCTTGATAACCGTGCCTTTGGGCGCGCGAACCATCGGCCGTCCCGGCTGTGTTACTAAAATCATCTCTTTGTAGATTCGAGCGAAGGCAGGAGCATTCTATCGAGCAAATAAACCAAGTCAGAAGAGCTTAAATTACCTGGAATTAAACTGACCTCGTCTGCCTCTTCTATGACAGGCCTGGAATGGTTGTCAGTGAAACATTCGGCTCAACAGGATTCTCTCTCACCAAATTAAATTGCGAAACTTAGCAACCTGCTGCTCATCTTTGGGATCCAACTTGTATTGCGGATTCGGCTCGATCAGAACCCCAACCTGATTGCGTTCACGCCCAAACATGACCGCACCCATGACAAGAGGACTGGCCACCATGATGTCTTCCATCGGACCAGGCACGGTTTTCTCTCCATTTGCCATGATGAGCACGTCGTCAAGCCGGCCAACGCTTCACAGTTAAATCTTCAGCGTGCGTCACGAGAAAACTCTGGAGGAGACTCACATTCTGTACAAGTCAGGTTTCGTTGGATGCTTCTCGAACAGATCTTTGGTTGAATATCCTTTGACGTCAGGTAAATTTTCAACGGCGACCTGGTGCGTCTCTGGGATAGTCTACATTCAAGAAGCGCACCATGAGAGCCGAAAAAATCCAAGGTTCACCTACTCACTAAGAATTGACACTCGAAAGTCCCATCGCCCAGAGGCACCCATCGCACGTTCACGCGGGGGCTGAACCGCACCCAGGCCCATTCGCTAGCGTCCTCCTCAGCTTTGCCTCTCTTAGTAACGGTTGGTGCCCCAACTGGTGATATGAGGCGCTCAGTATTTTTGAAAGCTTCGTATAATCAAGGAATGCTCACACTCGGTTCCACCGTAGATCGGAACGATATTCACACCGTGGCTAAACAAAAGGTCACCCACGCGAGTGGCGAGTGGACCTCCAGAATATGCCTGAAATTCTTTGTAAGAATATTACCAACTTATGTGTCAAAGAATACTGACCAATATCTTCAGAGTCTTGAGGTACGCAATATCCTCCGGCGACTGCCATTCCAGAATCAACGCCGGGACAGCCATGATTCCCGTTGCGTTCGCTCTCTTGGCGTTCTCGATGGCATTTTCAGGTGTGGGACTAACGGGAATGATATATTCGGTGGCGGTAGAGGCGGGAGGGTAGATACAGGCGGTCCCGCCGCATATAATTGGAGCCAGTAATTGTGTCATCATGCCCATCGTATGGAAGGCAGGCAGAGCCCCGACTGCTAGGCGTGGAGATAGTTCTACCGATTGCGAGAGACCCTCTGCGGAACGTAAACAACCGAAAACCGCGCATGAGTGAAAAGTGCTGACCCAGAGCTGCATAGTGGATGAGGTTTCTGTGTGTTTCAGGAATGCATTTCGGGAAGCCGGTACTACCTGAAGCGCAAAGATTTAAGGTCCGGGAAATAATTGGTATGGGCAGAAACGCACCACTGGAGTGAAGGTACATTGCAATATCGTCGAGTGATGTTCTAGTAGTCGGGTCTGGGTACGGAACAAAGGCGTCTTCTGTCGTTTCATAACCAAGATGGGGGTAAAGTTGACCGAGAAGAGGAATCTCCTCGACAGAGAGCTCATATGGATGATCCGTAGTCGACAACTCCGCCGATACGGCATCTACCAGATGAGCCAAAGAACCTTTCGTCGTCAATAAGCGATGGGATCCAGTGTTGCTGAGCAAATGAAAGATCGCGGCTGCAGAGTTTCGATGGGAAATTTGAAACGGCTGAAAAAGACGTTAGCAAAAGACTTGGTCAAAACTCAAGGCGAACTTACAATCAAGCCAGCTCTAATGCAACCTGCGACAATTGTCTGATATATCGAGACATCTGTCAGGGCAACTATAGCCACCATTTGCCCTTCTGGGCCACGACGTTGGGGTCTGAGAAGGTGCGCGACGCGGTGGGCGGCTCGAGCGAACTCGAAATGGCTGATATCTGTTATGTGGCCGTCTCCGTCGGCAAATGAATATGCAGCACTGCGGTTTCCACGGGCGATGTGCAGGTCGATTATCTCGCCAAAGTTGAGAGAGCAGTCGAGAGGTGGGAGGAAGTTAGACATTGTAGTGTTAATGCCATTTCATGACGGTTTTCTGGTCTTTATATATTGTGGGTGGTCCCCGGTGATCATCCAGAAATAATATCATAGAGCAATCTTACACTCGGGTACGAAGGGATCGTGCCCGAAGCACCACATCAGTCCTGGGAATTAGAACTTCATCGGAATAATATCATTGGCCAGAAGTGGCTTCTATCCATTCGAGGAGCAGAACAATCGAACAATCCGTTGCGAATCGGGACATAGTAAACCCTCGCAATGCTCGAATGACCTAGAGCATGAGAGTCAACGAAATCGACGTCACTCTGCGAGAAATATCCCCGAGTTCTCGCCGAGGCTTCTTTAGGTTTTCAACTTGTCGTTCGGTACTCATCGCACACCCGCGACGATGGGGCTACTGGTTTTTTGAAGTTCGATGGGAATCCAGAGCCGCGAGTTTCGGTCTTAGCTGAATCGGAGAATTAAGTTGTTAACGTGTTGTCAAACTTGTTTGGGTAGCTGCTAGAATGTCCCACCCAGAGGATACTATCGGCTTGCCCCCGGCCAGCGGATCCACTCGAAGATAATGAATGTACATGTTGACTTGCAGAGATATGAAGTATGAAGAGCAACGAGAGTTCGGCAAGGCTTCGGCCGCATGAGTCAGCCCGAAAGAAGGCCGAGGTTGAGCACCGCCACTGGGATCGGTCCGTCTTTCCGAATGTCTGGTTGAAAAATAATACAAGTGGGTTGGATAAGCCTGATATTGCAAAACTGCTAGCGAGGAAGGATTGTTCTTCCATCGTGCTGGCACTGTTCTGAATGCGGATATATACTCTTAGGATTAAATATATCTGGAATCTATTCGTTCATCTGAGATCTCATGGTTACCCCTTTTACATGACCAGAAGATACCATTCTTCCGAGCTACATAAGTTATAAGGTGATTTCTGTGGTTCCATCGAGAGCATTGACTCCCAGAGCGTAGCGCGCAATATGCAAACTCCACGTTATATTCCCTGTGCACATATTCTTGCACCCGTCGATCCAGGCCGCAAGATCTTCCCGGCGCTCGGGGTATCGCCCCAGCGCCCGTTTGGCTGCTTCTTCCAGTTTCTCCATGCTCCGCAGAATGATCTTGTACGTCTCATCAACGGCCGTCTGTAAGTCCTGGAGTTGGTGGTAGAGGACGGCCACCGCGTTGTTGTAGTATGGGTATCGCAGTTCTCTCCTCAAAGAAAGGATGTCGTTCACGATCTGATCTCTGCGTTAGCAACTACTGATAAATATCGAAACAAGTTTGGAAGACACTGAGGTAAAGAAAACCTAGGCGTTCAAAGCAAACAAGGGTGCTACTAAGATATGATTTGGACAGAGACTCACCGCAACATTACACACAGTTTCGTTGAAGACCACCTTTACATATTCGTCGTTTCGAATAGTATCACCAAGGTCGATACCAGTGATGTATCTAAATCAAGTCACATATTAGCTTCCGTGTAGGATGTTCCACGAAGCCCACACTTACTCCAAGCAGGCCACTACAAACCCTACGGCACTCGTTCCCATGCGACAGTGGAGGTATTCTTTGATAGTCGGCGCCCGTCCACTCAACTCAGAGAGCTGTTCGACCTCACAGGCGTCGACATATTTATGCAGTTCATCCAATATCTGCACTCGCTGACCCTTGGTCATTCTGAACGCGAACGCTTCTCCAATCGGAACAAAACTCCTCAGGGTTGGGGAATAGTGAGAATCGGTCGCGTCGCCGAGTATTTGTTCATCGGCCAGGTAACGGTCGACCTGTTTTCTGGTCTCTTCCCTGAACGTGTTGGAGGCATCCAGATTGTTGAAAAGATCTGTGAGTTCGGGGTTATCAATAGCTAACAGTTGAATGTTTCAGCCGGATAACTCTGAATACACGGGAGCGCCAGACTCACCGTCATCCCACAAATACAACTGAAGAGAAAGGTTAGAAGATATTTGATTTTAAATTTTGGTACTCACAAAGGTGATGACGTGCGTTAACAGCCGAAGGCGGTCCCAACTCGCCTTCGGGAACCACGTCGATACAAGAAACGGACAATCCGTGGACACACAGGTACTGTATGCTTTGCCCTCGCCGACGAGCCTGTGACGTTCTGTGAGCGAATCAGATTCTGAAGCGGTTGACTTCACTTTTTCAATTCGATCTCCTGAACCACGCGCAAGTCCTCGTAGTGGGGACTCATTCCTTTCGGCCAGTCTTTCATGGGAAGGTCGAGGTTTGGGAATCTGAGAGCCTTGCCCTTGAGGGTCTGGACGTAGTCGTGGGGGCCTAGTTTGACCATTGAATAAGGAGAAGGAGGAGTATGATGCTTATTTATATTGCGGTAGTTCCATTGAGAAACATGGATAGCTTGGAGCGAGTCTCGCCGAGGATCAGGAGATGTAATTCAATTTCAGCATCAGTTCAATGGAGCAATGATGAATGCGGGAAGGACACGGGAAGGCAAACAAACATCACTGCGCATTGAGATGGACGAGTCGGCGGCGGAGGTACTTTAGTTAATGGGCTTGCAATCGGTTGAAACACCAAGCGTGAGAAGGTAAGGAAATATATGCCAGAACCATCATAATTTTAGGGTGTTTCACAGTCAAGATTTTGGGGCCAACTTCTGCCCCAACTCGTTCCCCAACTTTCATCAAGTTGGGACACCGAGTTGGGGCATGAAATCGGACTTGGACTTCAAATCGTGCATAAGACCACGACTCGACATCCCAACTTCAAGTTCTGCCCCAACTTGATCCCCAACATCGCCTAACTGGCCTGTAATCACGTCTTTATGATACGCGAGCCTCAACTTTCATTAACACGCCGTTAGGTGTTTCACGGTTGCAGCCCCAAATCGTGCCCCAACTTTGCTCAAGTTGGGGGCACGAGTTGAGGCAGAAGTTGGGCCCAAAAATTCAAGTGTGAAACGCCATATTGCCTTTAATAATTAAATTGAACTTGAAGCGCGTCGGCAGCTGCACGCGCTTGTCACATCGCGTGATCCCCATCAGAGTGTCACCGTCAGTCACGCAATCTTGCTCTTCAAGTTTCTCGCTCACTGGGAGCAGCATAGAGAAGATGGAAGGACGGACAGAATTCGAATCGGATTCGGAGATTGCTGAAGAAGAAGAAATCGACGGCGACCTCCGCGAGGATCTCGAAGCTGCCCTGTCGGCGGATTTTGCATTCACCGGCAAATACGCGCACTCCTCTGTCCTTAATGGTGTACCGCTCCCAGGGCTCAATGTTGATGGAATGGGTATCGTTGGTCTACCGCTGAGCCCCAGAGACGCGGATATTCTACGCTCGCACGCAACGCAGGCACCCTTCGGCCACGGAGACAAGACCGTTGTCGACACGGCGGTTCGGAACACCTGGGAGGTGGCAGCCGATGCGGTGAAGTTCAAGAATCCCGCGTGGAACAAGTTCATGGCCGATACCGTCGTCAAGGAAGTAGTTCAGTCGTTGGGGGTCTCCTACTCGCCTGCTATCGCGCCTCGGTGTGCGCTGCACAAGTTATTGTTGTACGAGACCGGATCGCAGTGAATATTTCTCTATTTTTTTCCTTTCTTTCGTTCCTGATCACCCTCCAGCTTTTCTCCTCATCAAGAGTCGGTTTCCATGGCAGTTCGCTTTGATATCCCGCGCTAATATTTGTTCTAGCACCGAAAAGGAACCCGGAATGTTCGCCACGATCGTCATCATTCTTCCCTCTGAATACGGCGGCGGAAAAGTCCGCGTATCCCACGGCACCAAGAAGACTACGTTTGATACTGCGGCTTCGTCTGCCGTCGACTTCACCCTCCTAGCATGGTATACGGATGTCAAACACGAAGTCAAGCGTATCACCTCTGGTTTTCGGCTAGCGCTCTCATATAAACTCATCCACACAGCAAGCAACACACTGCCGCCTTCCATCCCCGACTCTGACACAGCCATCGCAAACCTCACGGCAGTGTTGCGCAACTGGGAGGATAATCGGTACGCAGACGCAGACGAGGTCAATCAGGTCGCGTACATTCTTGACCACGAGTATTCGAGCAAGAGCCTGAAGCGTGCATCGCTCAAAGGTGCCGATGCTCACCTGGTCGGGGTACTGGTCCAGATCTGCAAGAAAGAAGCGTTGAGCTTCAGTTTCCATCTCGCCTGCATCGAACACACCATCAACGGGACGGCGGACATGGAATCGGAGGGAGATTGGATGTACGGCAAGGGTGGGAAGCGCGCGTGGAATCACAGCGAGTTCACTATCGAAGATTTTTATGATGCTGGAGAGACCGAGATCAAACACTTGGTGACGCTGGACGGAAACCCTGTCGCCAAGCGCAACTTCACCATAGAGGTAGAGGACTTCATGCCCAAGACTATTTTCCAAGAAACGGATCCGGACTACACAAAGTACGCCGGTTACATGGGAAATGTATGTCTCTTCTGGAGGTTGATCTTTTCTTTTTTTGCTCATATATTATTATGTGCAGGAGGCTGGAGATACCAGTTACTGTACGTTCATTGGACTTGACCAGAACAATTCAGCTGACTGAACTCTATTGAATGCAGTGTATTACCGTTCCGTGTTACTTATTTCAGTGTAATTGTGAACATCCTTCCTTCGGCTATCCGTTATTCCGAAGTGAACCCTACACCGGTTACCTCGGCGGGCTAGAAACTAATATAGCATTTATCCAACAGATTATACTCTGTGATTCCCCCTTATTCAAGCTTTGTATAGCTAATCCGCCCAGCGAACGAGGTCGCATTGGAGACGCTGAGGGCTGAAAGCGTGTGATCTCGAGCGAGAATAGCACACCGCTTACTCAGGAAATTTGTCCTGCGAGCGACACGTGGCCAAACAATCCGCGACTCCCACATTGCCGTTCACCTCTTGCAGCCTCTTGCTCTCACATCGAGGAGTCTCCAACGTGTTTCATTGACCCCGAAGAACCTCCGTTGAGTGGAGAGGACTTCTGTTCCTGCCTCGTGTCACGGCCTCCTCGTACCCCGCAGTCCAACTTCGCCAGCCACATCAAAATCATATACAAAACGACAGAGTATGTTCGACTACTGGCACCGGAGGCAAATCACATTGTTTCCGATGTTATCCCATATAATTTGGAGAGAAGACTCTGCCTTGCCCGCTTGATCCAAGAAGCGAGCAATGCAAAGGTATAAAAATCTCCTGCATCTTCAAATTTATCCAGATACTTAGGTTTCAAAACCCATCAACAACAACCCACCATGGCAATCCGCGTGGTCTCTCTCCTCCTCCTTGGCGCCAATTTCGCGGCGGCACAGTGCCCGCAGGTGCACGTCTTTGGCGCGCGCGAAACGACCGCGCCACCCGGTTTTGGTACTGCTGCCAGCGTTGTATCATCTATCCAGAACGCCTTTGCCGGAACGACTTCAGAAGTGATCAACTACCCGGCGTGTGGTGGTCAGGCTTCCTGCGGCGGTGTCTCCTACGCCAATTCTGTTATCCAGGGTGTTTCCGCCGTCGCGAACCAGGTCAACGCGTTCAACTCGCAGTGCCCCAACACCATCCTCGTTCTTGTGGGCTACTCTCAGGTGCGCGTAATAGTTGAGGCGTAACTGAAGGCATATCGTCCTAAGTGTGAATTGCAGGGCGGTCAAATTATGGACGATGCGTACTGCGGCGGAGGCGACACCAACGAAGGCCTGACCAACACCGCGATCCCCATTTCTGTCAACGCGCAGAAGAAGATCGCTGCCGCAATCTTCCTGGGCGACCCGCGCCACATTCCTGGTCTCTCCTACAACGTCGGTACCTGCCAAGCGTCCGGCGTACGTCCACATCCGATACCGAGGACCTCAGCTTCACTGAATCAATTATACAGTTCGCGCCTCGCCCGGCCGGGTTCCAATGCCCATTCGCGGCCAACATCCAATCATACTGTGATGCGGCAGACCCATTCTGCTGCAATGGAAACGACCCCAACACGCATCAGGGCTACGCCGTCGAATACGGCGCTGTCGCACTTACGTTTGTGAAGAACAAGGTGAACGCTGCGCTCGGTGGAACTGGGACCGGAGGCGGAACAGGAGGTGGGACTGGCACCGGCACCGTAAGTCCTGTTCTCTCCTTCTTTGGGGGCACATAATTGATGCTCTTGTGTTGCAGTGCGCTGCAGAGTTCGCCCAGTGTGGAGGTACTGATATCTTTTCATCTCTTTAACACCATAACTTTTCTGACTCGTTCCTCACAGGTACCGGCTGGACGGGGTCGACTTGCTGTGTTGCACCTTTCACGTGCAGAGTAGTGAACTCGTTCTTCTTCCAGTGCCTTCAGTGAATGCAAAGCTTTGACTTGTTTTTTCCGTTGCTGTACCACCAAAATCAAGTTGAATTGTAGTGCGTTATCTAATATTCTAAGGTCATCGAAAGTGGCCGGGAGGTAGTCTCCCACATTCAGACTCGGATGGGATCATTCAGGATTTCTATATTAAGATGGTCGAATTTTACAGCTGTCTGATGTCTCGCTCTATACGGCCCTTCTGCTATGTGATGTCTTCCCTTTTCGGGGATGTCGGTCAAAGCGTAAATAATCGATGACGTAGTGACAGGTAGTGGCACGTGTAGGTTGAATGACATCATCGCGGCTCATAACTGACCACTGGACAGTCGGGGGCGCTATATTAAGCCCTTCGCCGCACAAGATCCCCAATCCCCACTGCCCCAACTTCCTCTCAAGTTAACGCCTCCTGCTGAATTTCAAAAGATGTCGATGGATAAACATGTCAGACGCGGCCATCCCAGTGAGTTCAATACGCTACTGACAATATGATAATGCGGTCTAACGCCAGAACTAAAGTCACCTTTGGACTGATAATTTTCTTCGGGATTATCGAGGTTAGTCCTAGTCACAGGAAGAGGAAGGAAGAAGCTAACACTCTGCGCCTTCTAGCTCGCCCTCGCTGCCTGGTTGACGTCGCAGTTCAACAAGCACAACAACCAACTAAACAATTCCGAGCGCGACCGTGTCCGCTTTACACTCTTCGCCTCAACGTGGACGATTGCCTTCTCCGCGCTCTTCCTGATGCTCTTTGTCCACTCGGCAACCGGCTCCATTCTCACCAGCGTCCTCGCGCACTTCGTTTTGTCAGTTTTTCCGCTCGCCTCACATGTTCCACACCTCACACTTCCGTAGTCTGGGTTTCACATGGATAATGTGGACCGCAGCGGCAGCCGCCATAACTGAAATGCTCGGCGGCGGGCTGAACTGCAAGCTGCAAGACACCTTTGTCTACTGCAACCAGCTGAATGCGCTCGAGGCCTTTGCGTGGGTGGAGTGGTGAGTTTTTCGCGGCTGGTTATTTTCAAGTTGAGGATCTCACGCTGACTGGCTCCGAAGGCTCCTGATCACATTCGCGATTATTGTAGTCCTGGTGCGCGGGATTAGCTCTGCACGTAATGGCGATGGCTATCGCGGGCATCTCGTGTGATTGGTCTCGTCGGACATTTTCTGATCTGATCTCGGAAATCCATATGTATACCATCCTGCATCTCAAATATAATACCACATTGATTTAGCCAAAGCATGGAGAGCTGAAATGAAAATTCTCTCGTCGCGACCGTTGGTTGCGGCGGCCTTGAGCTTTACTTTCTTTTATCTAGTAAGTGGTTTCTGATGCCGATTCAACTTATGGTTCGTGTTGAAATGTACGTCTCGTACATCTATTAAAGCATTGGAGTTGATATTCAAGGATCACTACACTCGCTTTTAAAGCATTTGTTCGGGATTTCAAAGCGGCACGTATCTTGAATCAAAACGCAAACCGTTGGCATGCCAGTGAAGAGCCGGCTGAGCGGCTCAGCATTCGAGGAATTTTGTGGCGCAGATCATACAAAGCTGTCGGAGTCGAGTGCAAACTCGAGTCGAACTCGACTCGACGGCAACACTAAAGCTGCCAATTTGGCTGCACGGTAGACTCGGAGTTGGTAATGGTGGCGACGCTCCTGAAGCAGTGAAGATCGTCGATCTATAGGCCACTATTCCTTCTTTCTGTCTCTATCTGCCCCAAATCTGCCCGCGTTGTTTCTTTCTGTAGACTGCGACTCGGTAGTGTTGTTCGGGTCGGGTCGGACTTGGACTCAAGCCTGGGCCTGAAGGTAATTTCTTTTAACTGCAGTAGGGTTCCAGCTGAAAAATGGTACCTACAGTTCAACTTACGCATATCACCTAGCATTGCTCCCAGAGCCGGAAACGCCGCTGCGATGAGGTTCGATGAGATTCTGACTGCCATCAAGGAACCGGGAAGTTCCGTCAGTGTTCAATCTCAAGTAGGTTGGCTGGAAAATTATGAGACTTTTTACGAGTACGAAGTAAACCACAGCTGATACATCCCCAGTATTGGGTTTTACACTGTATTTTCCTTCTCCGAATTGAGTCGCGGGTCGGGCGAGAAGCCAGTGCTTGGGTCGGACTTGGGTATGGGCTCTGACCTAACTGCGACTCGCGAGTCGTTATTCATACCAATAGCTCTCCAGTGGGACTTGAACGCTGGTAGGCTCCTATTTACTCCGATGGGCTCGGGTTATCATATACGCCGAGTCATTAGATTGCTCCTCTCATTGAACTTCAAATCCGCTTCAAGGCGGCCATAATGATAAATAATGCACGGTCCCCTGCTTCTCCGGCTACTTCGCTATCACGGGCGGATTCAACTGTGACCTTGGAGCTGATCTACATAACAAAGTCTCCAGCTTCGGCCCTGGTAGGAAATGCCTTCCTTGATCTTTTTTGGGCTCACCAATTAAATGCAGACGCAGGCCAACTTCCTCGGGGATGTTCAAGGAAGTCGAGGCTCCACTTCCGCGGCTGGTATTATTGATTTTCATCGTACGTATTCGCAGAGTTCCTGGGACGTCTCGGCTGCTCTAGATATACACACGAGGGCCGAGCAGTTCCCAGTCGGTTGTTCTTACTAAAGGGGTTTCCAAGTTGAAAATGACGATGCGCCGAGGCGTCAGGGCGATGCCAGTGTCAGTTACACACTGTCAAGTCCACCACCTGTCGGGCCTTCGTATATATTGCGGATAACAGTGTTCGGTCCGCCGGCAACTGTAGCGTTCAATCTTGGCGCGTTGTACGTAGGTACGGTACCTGCTCGTTCCTCATTGGAACCATTGGCCTGTAAAAATGTACTATCGCTTCGCCGCAAAGCACACCCTTGACGAGATCAGCATTTTAAGCGTGTAGATGTCTGGCACATCGGAAGCAGCAAATTACAGAGAAGTACTCTGTGTACGTTAAGTAAGACCGAACGAAACCAAATGTCCCATTAGACTTCTGATTGATCTTTCAACCAACACCGCCATCGCTGTACCTTTGATGAAAGTTGGACTATAAGTTGAATCGCGATCAAAGTGCAGCCCACACAGTCAGTCCATCATGAAGTTTTTCCGGCGCTTGATCTCTGTAGCCGCTGTGGTCGCAGTCTCCATCGACGCAAAAGTGAGTCATCTCCCTCCACTTGCCATTGACTGGTCTGAATACTAAGCCCGTTCAGCCTTTGTCCAAACGCGTATTAGGCGTATTAGGCGGCATGTATGTATCTTGCGTTTTCTGGATCTCGTCCTAAGACAAATCCTACAGTACCTTGTGCACTGACACAAAATTTGCTGGGTTTTGCCTGCACATGAACCTGGCGCAAAGCAGTTGCCCTAATATCACGGATCCGGGACTCGTCGGTCAAGTTTCCAGCATTAAACCGGATTCCGCGCCGCACGACTGCTTTATGTTCACGTAGGCCTCCTGTGACGTTCTGTATGTGTGTAGCTGCTGCTGACAGCAATATTAGGGCGCCGTGTGGATCTCAGGCTGGGACTACACCTGTACTTGTATTGAATTCCGGTATCGGCAATTTCGGAATCTTGGGCAATTTGGCTGCGTCCGTAGAGTGAGCGTTTTCCATACTCTCAACGCTCCCCCTTTCTCTCACAAGGTGAGGTAGATGTCAATGGTGAATGAGAGTGATCGGATAGCTCGTTTCCAAGGTGCGACCAAAGTAAACGAGAAAGAAAAAAATGACGGAGCGATATATGTAGGATCATCCTCGGGCCTATATTCAGAACAACCGCAAGAGTCAACCGGGACTGTTCTTCATTGTTTTCGTGCCGTGGTTGGGACTATTGGAGTGAATTAAATGGCCACATCCACGTTTGGAAACTAAAACATTGATGGCTCCTAAGAAGATAAAGAATACCCGGAGAGCCCGAAGGACTAGTGAAAGTGCTTCCCTGGACACCGCACACATGAGAAGATATCTTGAGATAGGCTAGCTGGCATGTGCCTATCCTCTAGAATGCCGTGTGCGTGTCACAGAAGTGATTACTATCCCCCCCCTAGAACTCGGACACCAAAGAAAGATCGATAGATATTATTTTATTCAGTGGTCCTAGATGCATTCTGAGTGGATAGATCGTCAGCAATTTGTCTTTTACCTTGGTTTCAAATTTTATTTCATGAGAAACGGATAAGAATTGGGCAAACGGCGTCGTTTTTTCGGCGGTAGTCAAGTGTCCGAGTTCTAGGTAACGGGTCAAATTTTGGTCGCCGGCCTCATAGCTAACCACCTTGCGGTCGTAGCGCCTTCAAACTTGATAGGGGAGGGCAGCTCAACAGGAACTATAGCACGCATTTAGCAGTCGTCAAGGCAAACCCACGGTAGTCGACAGGCAGCATGAAATTTCTTGCCATCACTTTTGGCAGTTGAGAAATCAATTTGGCAGGCATGCCATGATTGTTCGGTTTATTGTGAGGGTTACAAGACAGCTATGCCTCTGAAATTTTATATGGGTGCTCTTACGATGTCAAGGTATATTTTAGGTGCGTTTATGAAGTAATATGACTTCAAGTGGAGGGCCTAAAACCATAAAATACCCCAAATCAATGAAAATGGCCTAAGCTGTCAGCTTTCCACGATGATATATATTCGAAGGATGGACTGTTATAAAGGTTTTCTATGCCATATCTCTAGGGAACCTACTGACGTTCATGTGGAGCCAAAAATCTCAGGAAACGGTCCAATATTGGTCGAGAAATGTTTGTTTGTCCGAGTACTAGGTTTGTCCGGAGCGGTGGGGGGGGATAGTACAGTACTGAGGGCGCAGCAAAAAAAAATCCCATTTGGGACGTTTTCAAAGAATTAGCCGGATTTGTGCGGGAGCCACAGATTTGCGGCACGTATCTCAAATAGAACCCAAACCGTCGGCGTGGGGAGCCGGAGCGGCTCGCCGGCATTCGAACAATTATTAGATCAAACAAGCCTGTCGGAGTTTGAAAATATTCCGACCAAGTTCCAAAGAGGGCGATAGCTCCAAGCTGTGAGACGGAAACTGTGCAACTCCTTGAACTCAAAGGTCGAGATTCATGGTACAAAAATAATTGAAAGATACATCGCTAGCTCCCTGCAGGCATTGTTTAATTTGGGCTACAACGAAACATAACGAATATGTTGCATCGCTCCTTTCCTACAGCAGAACTGATAAGTAGACATATTAAAGGTAAAAGAAAACATTACCGTCCTATCTCGACTTTGAAATCTGTGTCAGAATACTCCCATGCCCACTCCGTGCCCGGCGCACGAGGGGAGGCCCCCCAAAGCGGATCCCCGGGTTTCTCTGAGGCGGACCAATATCCATTCAACTCACCCTCGCCTGCGGCAAGATTTTCAAAGTAATGCAGAACTCCGTCTTTGGCCCTGACTTGGCTGAGAAGATCGTCGCGCCGTTCACTAGTGTTTAGCATGAATTGGGTGTATCCTCTATGTTCAGAAGTCGAAAATACTTTGCGCAGTTTTAGCGGATGGAATGGTTGATAGGAAGAAACTCACTGAGTATAAGATCAGCTGGATGAATTTTACGTTCCGTCGCCAGTGCGAGAAGCTCCCCCGTTTTGTGAAGGTGGCGAAGATAATTCCACGCAGCATAATAGTTGAACGAATTACCCAAGAGGGATATTTTGCGGCCACGGGAATACTCAACACCTGATGGAGTAGCAATGGGAATATCTCCGAGTCGCAAACTGTGCCTGCACAGAAAAATTAAGTGGGAAGGAGCTTACTCCAGATGAAAGGGTGACCTTATCGTCGAAGCATCCACTGCTTCAGAAGTCCAATACGACGGCTCGCCGTCCGAAGGGAAATATTGTTGCTCCGCATATTCCGGAGAAGTCATGACGGGCAGCTTCTGTCCCTCTGCTGCGGACAACTCATTGATTTTTGTTGCCAGATTCATAATTTTCTGGAAAACCGGACGTCGGGCGTCGTTGCCGGGAATCATGACCCCAAGATCGCCTGGAGTCACCGGAAGGATATGCCATAGATCCCAGATTGCACATAGACTAGAAGAATAGCGCTGCATCGAGTCAAGCAAAAGATTGCTCCCGTCCTTCGAATCGAGAAGTCCAACATCATTTTGCAGAGACTTCAAGTCTGATGTCAGTTTTCTGAACAACTGATCTAATCTGTCATGGTGGCGACCCTCCTCGTAGGGAAAATCGACCAAGAAATGAATAAGGAAGCGGAAGAGCCGTGTGGCTACTGGACCAGTTTCGCCTAGAGCTCTTTATTAGTTTAACTCTCGAAACAAATGGCCAACGACGAATCATGATGACCAAGAACGTAATTGGGCCTCGACAGATTTCCAGTGATAGCCTGCCCTAGGTTATATAGAGAGGTCGCATTTCTGCCTGAAACCGACATGCCTTGGTTATCAAATTCACAAAAATGTTCCAACCTTCGTTTGCGATTGTCGGATCGGTCGCAGTGGGTTCGTACATATGAGACGGGTCGAAATCAGCGAGCACAAAGTTAACGCCACTCATGGCGCTGTTGGTGGAACGAAGACAGACGTCGGCGGTCTATATATGGATCAGTCTTGACAGAAGAATGTTCGGTGGGAGCACAATTACATCTATTTTACAGCCGCCCCGATCCTTGTGAAGTAACCCGTTGGCTGCGCTCTGAAATGAAAGTAACCGGTGAAGACCAGTTGAGCCCCACGTCCTTTTGGTAAGTAGAATGAAATAGGCGCACCGCAAACTGTATAACCTGTAACAAGTAATAACAATTTCAGTTCATATTTGTTATGAAGTGACATCAAACCGACCATGGTTAAAACGTCCAATGTACATTTCTTAACATTTTCGCGGCATCCACTCGATATACGACTGTACAGGCACGCCAGGATCTAAAATATTTCTTCAGAAAACAACCGGCGAACAGCGAAAGAATTACCTCGGAATACAAGGTGGAGAGAACAGGCATTCTCTTCTGATTGACCGATTATCTGCAAGTAGTGGGGCTGCCTGGAATGAATGGACAGGATAAACAGAAGTCGGCCGATTGAGTCAAAATGGATTTCTTGCCATGCATCCGATTCTAGCCAGGCGTCGAGGTCGGCGGTCTGAAATCGGGTGAGAAGATAATCAAAGCACGTAAATAATCATCACAGACCCATCGTCTTGTCGCTCCCGTATTTCCTGACCACTACGCTTTTTCCATTATACTCGGCCGATACGATGCTTGTGTTGCTATCCAGCCGCCAGTAGCCGCGAAGATCTAGCTCTTCTCGCCGTATTATGGAAATTTTAGGCGGAACTTGAGGGATGGATTGGCTGAGTTCCATTATACAAACACTGCATATCTTACCCGGGTCGGTTTGAGCCGTGATACCAGACTGAAGTTACATTTCCGAATGTCAGATTTCGAGAACCAACGGAGGTGTTCAGGTGTTCATTTTACTCACCGGCTGAGGAAGCGTGTGTGGAGTTTTATTGTGAGAGAGAGCTACATAAGGAGGGTAGTAGATCGAGCTGTGTTTCACGAGACAAACTCACTTCGATGACCTGAAAGCTCTCGTTATTCATTCCAATAGCTCTCCAGTTGGACTTGAACGCTGGATACCTTCAGCGTTCTTACGGGGAGGTTTGTCGCACTCCGGAAATATCTAACAAACTGTTCCAGGCCTGGGTGCTCCGCTGGCGAAGAGTTAGGGTTATAGACAGTGAAATGAACCGACTCTGATCTCGGTCGCCGAAGACTCGCACTTTTCGATGAAAGCCTGGCGTGGATCTTCCTTCCACTCCATATTGGACGAAAAAGGAAAGATGAAAACCGCTGAATTTCTCAGAAATCATTGGAGAAGAGGCTGAGCGGGTGGAGGCCGCCAACAGGGGAGATTTCAGCGTCGGCAGAAGATGTCGGTTGCTGCGCGAGATCTCAAGGAGCATTTTTTGGTTTCACAGATAAGCCAAAAGTCCTAGTCACAGGACGCAATAATGCTTACAATAATAGTTGCAGATTTTAGATTATAGTTGTGCTGGCCACCAAAGTCAGAAGCCGAGGGAGGGCATCAGCAAAACAGAACGTGTCTGGCTGATCTCATATGGTTGACAGATGGAAACATGTCAGTGCGGAGAAAGGACGAGTCATTCGAAGCGCAGACGTCGGCCCTGAAAAACATAGAATTCAAAACAGAACTGAGCTAAGTATTTGTACATGCACCATGCCGATATGAACTAAAGCTGGTTGGGTAGCGCGGAAGCGGTGGTCGTCTTGTACGTCGGCGGCGCGCCCTCGCGAACGAGTCTCGCAGCCCGCTGAGCGATGCGCTCGACGAGTGCGTCGTCGAATTGGGGATCACCTGCAGGTAAAGGTGCATAGGATAGCGTATTTCGGCCGCTACCAATGTCAGATGCCCAGGCTCCGGCTTTTGAATCAGGTCGTGGTGCCCCAATGACGACGATGATGACTATCATGAGGATAAAGAAAAGCACGGCTGGTACTTGGGATGTGTGCTCGGCTACGGGGTGAGAAGTGACTCTACAATCGAGAAATTATTGAGGTACAGTCTACTCTGCCAGTAGCTGTTGACTCACATGAACCCGTCGACCTCCAAAAAGCTCCCGTATGGTCCCGCAGCCAAATTAGTGATGTTCAACGTATGAGGTGCGGAGCTGAGGCCGGTAGCGTCGAATTGGATGACCTGTGGTACGCCTCCGCTGGAACCACAGCAATATCCATCAACGGTTGTCTCTTCGCCGTCGAGATTGACGCGGAAGCTGCCGTGGTTCCATCCTTGTGCGCCCATGAACTTTATGGCGGAACCTTTGGAAGGAGACGCCATTGCCTACGTTTATTCCCGTGAAAGGGGGGGGGAACACGGACCGTGAAAATTAACAGACATGGATCCCCCGATCTGCGAGGTCCGCATAATGGCGGATCCGTGGTACATAGAGTGGTACTCTCGACTCCATTGACCAGAAGAATACTTTATGGCGGTGTTTCTGTCTTCCCAAAACACCTCTTGCATCTCCACTGAGATATGAGGGAGACCTGGGAGGAAGGACAAGGAGAAGATGATAGTTAAGAGTAAGAACAACGGAGGCGGTGCGCAGATGTCATCTGTTGACATATCGATTCCCACGCATATGCAAAGTTGAATTTTCTTACCGTCTCGGTGGAAACACATTAAGGTATTCAGGATTCTTCGTTGGATACAGGTATTACCCGCCCCCATCTCTTCGAATCCAATAACACTGGCACGACATACGACGTACAACCATAATTGACTATGTATACTAGTAGGGCCTAAGTAGGCAACTCGAGACGACCAGGAACCCATTGTCGGAAAAATTGATCTGCTCATACTAGGATGAAGACAGCTCCTCGTCTCAAGACTGCTTATGACCCAACCAAGTGTGGGTTATCAGCAGTCTCGAGCAGTCCTGAGTCGGGGGCACCGGTTACCGTGTACAATTACGTTCAATTCGACATCGACAGTCACGCAGCATGGGTTTGGCCGCCTGGGGACCTTGACGGCGCCAGTTGGATCATCAAATCCATCCCCGGCACACCTGAAATCTGCTCTGATTGCCTTCCAGCCCGTCACTCCGGTTCGGAACCGCAAGCTCCCAAACATTGAACCATTCAGCCATCAAAGCCGGCGTGATGCGGAAGTTGAAACTCGCCAACCTGTGCGATTCTGCCTCTGGAGGTTGCTGGAGGCAATCTTGAGGTTCAATCATGAATTGTACACACACCCTGCCACACCACATTTTTTCTGTGCAAGGTGTGGCCAGAATATATTTGAATATATCCAAAATATATTCATATTCAGTTGCAAAAATATGAATACAATACACTACAAATACGATACGCACCCGGATCACTGAATACGACATGGATATGAATACGATATGCCATTTGCCGTATCGTATTCGTATCCGGCCAGCACTAGATAGCACAGACATTGCACCCAGCATGAATGTGAGTGCATGCGCGCACGGTGAAGGTACGTGCTTGGGGAAGATGTAGACGCGATGCGCGTGGGCGCTGGATGTCAGGCCCTGACACTGTGCGCGACTGTAAGGAGAAGAATCGGCGATGACAGTCAAGAAAAAGTCTGTGATCGATCATAATGCGTACCGTTCGATCGAAGGGGGTTCTCTCTCCTCACCCACTCATGCGAGAATTCGCCCAAGAATTGGTGGACCTGGTAATCGACAATGTCGCTGCCACCACCAACACTAGAGATATCGGCACGTGCGGCAGCGTCTGCAGACGATGGTTGCCCCGCAGCAGAATGCATCTCTTTTATCGAATCACACTTTCGAACACCGAACCCGCTGCTATCCAATCATTCTTGGACCTCATCGATGCCTCTTCGCCGCATATAATATCGTTTGTGCGTACGCTGCATATACGCCTTGTGCCCGGGTGGGTCGCCGAATCGCATATGGCACGACTCCAAAGCTTCCCCGTCTTGACGGAGCTCTGCATCCACGGATTGGACTCCTTTAGGCGAGTGGAGGAATTTGCACAATTCGAGCGCTTGTTGCACACCCACGTCCCGCGCTTTGGCGCCGCCTGCCTGTCTCTCACCCGGTTCCACTTGGCTCTCTCAGGTGATATGTTCCTCGACGTTCTAGTTAATCTCATATCAGGCCTACCATTTCTCACGCATCTGCGACTCAGCAGCACCTACCACGACGTTGGCATTGTGGGCCGCGCAATGCTTTCTCCGACGGACCCGTCGGGTCCGCAGACGGACGCATTTCCTCTGAACCTGCACACGCTAGAAATCTCGCTATGGCGAGGAATTGGCTTATTATTCAAGTGGCTGCTCTCGCAGCGCAAACCTCCAATCTTCACGTCGCTGACCCTCGCAGGTACGACCGATGGCGAGCCGATCGAGCCGATCGAGCCGATCGACACGTATCTCAGCCGCTTCGGCCCACAAATCGAGTCCCTCTCGCTCGCGTATCGGGTCGCCGGGTTGAACCGTTCGTTTATATTCTCTCTTCATGCACTCACTTCACGCTAATTTCACGACCATTGCCACCCTGCAGGCACCATCGCCTTCGAAGCGCGCGCCCTCGCATCCACCCCTCGGCTTGTGAATCTGGCACTCGTGTGGCAGTACCCGGAGACCATACCTACTACACTTATGCTGTTATCCTCGGCACATCTCACTACGCTCGAAGTCGAGCTGATTTGCATCCCACGTTCAGGGCAGCCGGATTGGTCCGCGATTGACATGCTCTTGGGGACACCCCGTTTTGGTGCTTTGCAACGTCTCTCATTTACACACCATGCGAGAAAAACCTCCTTATTCACAGCAGAGGTAAAGGCGCTGATGCCCCAAGCAAGTGCACGCAACATTCTACAATAGATGGGTGTAAACCTCCTACTTTCAACTTGACGACTCGCAAAACGCCAGATGGCCGCCGTCATACACATACATATAAATGTATAGACATTGCCAAGTTCACCAAAGTTGTATTCAGCCTTGATTTGAGGAAAACGCACACACCTACAGACTCTACTTATATTTCATTTGAGACCAACTAGTAGCTCATGTCGTCGCCGCGCAATCACTGGCAGCCCTGAATTCTGAATACACCGCTCGTCATCAACCTTCGGTTGACTCTAGGGACTGGCATGGACTTGGATTTTAGGGCCATTGCTTTGCATGGCAGAACGAGCTCGTTTCGCTGCTGCGCGGGGCGTTTGATAACACTACTTATTATTCTCGGAAATCTTTTGTCAGAACTTCTTAGAGCACTTTTCATATTCAGCTGGACAACCCTGTGCCTCCTTACAGTGGGCTCACTTTGGGCTCGCCACTCGCCCGAGCTTCGCTCGGCTCAGGTTCGCCCGTAGTCTCGTACTAAACCCTCATGACAGCCCAATTTGGGAACTCTGTCATTGGGTCGATGGCAGTGTACAAGCGGCAGACCATATAACATAACCGGAGGCTGAAAGGTTGAAGTAAAACGTCATGCACTGAAGAGGGGCACAGAAGTCGCTGCGGTGCTAAAAATAAGCAAACAGAATCGGAAGGCCACGAAGTGGGATTTTCGATCCCGCAGTATCAAGCAACGATATACCTTCATACCTGTTTTAGTCGCATGAGTGTTATGAAAAGAACTGTTATGGGAATGAATGAGCTCGAGGGCATGCAGAGCGTGCTTGAAGATGTGATGGAGAGAGAATTTTATTTCGGCAACAGTACAGATATTATACAACACGAGACCGCCCAGAAAATTCTGCTTACATGTTACATAAAACGGAACGAATGAGAGGGATTGAGTCTACGCTGCCCGGCGCCTTTCCTGCATCATGGCAAAAACTTCACGCCACCAATGACCCCCTTCATTCCCCGAGCCCGAGATCCGCGAGAGCTGCGGGAACAGGCGATCGAGATGCCCCGCGATGAGGTGTATATTGACCAGCCTCCAGCGGGCGTGCATCACTCCCAATCCGGAAAATTCCAGTTCGGCAAGGGCGTGTGAAAGCGTGGGAGTCGTCCATAGGTCGGGGAGTGGATCAGGGAAGAAGTCGAGGCGGAGGAAGCGCAACGCCGGGCAGTGCTGAGCAAGGCACTTCAAGACCTTAAGGTCCGCGTCGGCGTCCTCGATGGTGAGCGAGGTCAATTCTGACCATCTGCAGAGTACCGCCAAAATTCGTGCGTTGTTCAATGAACCAGTAAGAGTACGCTTCAGCTCGAACGTATGGATATGTGGCAAGCCCAGGAACACAGAAAACTCTTCCGCTATACACGGTATTCCAGTGAACTCCAAATTTTGAATAGTTGTCGACCAACGGGCGGCGATAGCCCCTGAAAGTGCAGCGAAAGTCTCGGCCCTGCCTTCACAAATGACAGCGATGGACATTAAGGATATTGCTCCGATCCGGGGGATGAGAAGGGGCAAAGTGCGAGCTAAGTCGTCCGGTAGAGCGCTCCCGATCTTCAGATAGGTAAGAGCGCAGAAAATGCTTCCAAGCGGGATGGAGTGGAAGTCGACCTTGTGCCAGCCATATATGTCCGTCGTCAAGGAATGAAGTAAGGGAAGAGAGGCAAGGGCCAGGAAATGGGCGTGGGCAACTGGTCCTGTGAGACGCGTGAAGCTGACAGACTGCAAGTTCCGATAGACGCTACATAATGACAGTACCCAGCTCGGGTGTTTGCCAATATGGAAATGGGAGAGTGGAGGGGGATTGCTGGATAACATATTCAAGAATGTTTCTGTGGCAGGCGCGGAGGCAGGCAGGGACACAGATACCAGTGACGGGGATACGTAAAGGATGAGGTCTGCGGTGTGGTTTTCCACCGCGATCTCCCCGTACTCGAGGAGCGACAAGTTCGGAAGGAGAATAGATTTGTGCATCGCCAAGCGCGTATACACTGTAGGACTAATGGCCTGCGTTCTGTGAACGATCTCTTTGACATAGTTCGCATGGCGATCGAAAACAGCCCAGTCTGCGTCATCTATGATTCCTGGCAAGTACTGGACAGCGAATGAGTGGATTCTGCACGAAAGGTACGGGATTATTCTAAACACACGTAAAAATCGCCGGCACTTTGTCCCAAATAACGGTTCCGAATACCGCCGCGCCACTCAGGGTGGTACACCGTGAAAGAGGGCAATAAACAGAGTAAAGGGAAAAGATTGTCGATTCTCCGCCAGAGTAATGGAATTGCCGAATGGTAAAAGGCTCTGGAAGTCAACGCAGCTGAGTGCAATGCATTTCTGCTATCGTGGATACTCCAAGGGACATTATGCCACGGCACACTCCGTGTCTGTGGCCCAGACTGTCGGCTGGCTGCTGAAGTTATAAACTGCAGCAGGATTAGGGGCAGGAGATCCGAATTTTGGAGACATTGCTCTTGAGGAGTTGTGGGCAGTGCTGTCGCGGATTGGCTTTGATGAGACATGGTGAGAGAAGTCTTCGATTTGCGCCTATTTGGCATCAAAAGTCGCTGGCGCGTGGCTGTACACGGTGGGCGCTTAAGGAGAGGTTTATGATTAGATCAGCTGGGTATTATCTGCCAGTGGCTGTACGGTTATCTGCCACCGCTGCTTGTAGCTTCATCTCTTCGTACTTTTAATTCACAAAAATGACACCACAGGTATATCAACGAAAATAGAGAACATTTGCCTGTTCAGAATTTTTGAATATGGCCTGAGTACCTCACGGCGAGTGGATGGCAGATAACGGCGCATGGCAGATAATTTTCTCACGCCACGGTTATCTGCCATCCACACGGACAACCACGATGTCTAGCTCGTCTACTGCCCTCCGGCCCTTATGGAACTCTCTGTTTGCACTCCCAGAGAGGTCAAGATACCTCTCCTCTTGTCTCTTGCGCTTTTGGCTACGGCATTCACCGGGGAATCCGCTGAATTGACAAGCAAAGGAGTTGAATGATATCTGCCTGGAATCCTTGTCAGCAAACCAAAATTGCGGTCAAATGTTGAAGGATTTACTAGCTCTCTCAAGTATCACCTTCGTCTGCATAAAACTGGGCTTCCATATGTGGCAACTGCCCTATCTCTTGTTTCCGGCTTTCACGCCTCAACGCCTCGGTGATGCAATGTGCACGGCGGCATCCTGCCATTTCTTGAACAGACTATTGTTTTTGGTGCGTGTGGCATTCATTCCCGTGCATCCGCTTCTCATCTTTCAGTTTCTACGGCAGTCACATTTGATTTTCGCTTCCCACCACATGCACCCATTTCACCGTCGTGAACGGCGTCTTAACGCGAATCAGAAGCGCAAGATGGACCAAACGGCTGGTGTGGCGGCACGGTGCACATCTTTACCATCTTTTTGACCCACTCATATCGTCACTGACTGACTGTAGCGTCCAGCACGATCCACTTACCTCACACTTAGTTGGGACCTCTGCCACTTCAGACTACACAAGGGACTTGTTCTCAATTTGTTCTGTTGAATCTTCGGCGCGATTATCCAGGCGAAATGCCTGCCCTTTCACCTGCTCGCACCTGGAAACCAGTCCTTGCCATGCTCGCCACCCTTGGATCCATTCTGATCGGGCCTTCAATTTACAATGCCATGTCCCACAACCTGCTGGATCTTTTCCATGTCGCTGCCGGCCCTTTATGATGTTCACGGCCTCCTAGTTCATCTCAAGGTTCATGTTTTCTTCGTGTTGCCTCGTACATATTTTAATGACTTTGTACCCTGTTTCTATCACAATTAGGGGTGCTCAATTCTTAGTTCGAACTGTTCAGTTCGGATTTTTATTGTAAAATCAGCCAATCAGACGGCTCGAATATTATTTAAAAGCATTTAAAATCCGAACTGAACCCGTTCGGATTAAGAATTGAGCACCCCTATTTGATCAAAATAATCGAAATTGACCTTTCGTGCAATCTATTCAAGTGAAACTTGGCATCCTACCACGTCTTCTTGAATCCTCCCTCCCTCCTTCCTTTTTCGATTTCTTTTTGCGTTTTCTGATCACGACACCCAGTACATTGAAAAAAAACCTAAGGAGATGTTCATCTTCACATACTTACGTCAGTCATCTGCTGCGCCAAGTCTGGCCATCTTTGCGCATTCTTTCTCCATTTCACAGACTTCGTGGAACTCTGGCCAGGGTGCTGGTTTTCAAGCAGCTTTCTGTGGAGTTGAAGCAAACATCGACTCGCCAATAAATTATTTAATCGAACCACGGACGTCTCGCCTGCGGCAGAGAGTCAGACAGCAGCTCCTCCTCACCCACAAATCTATTATGCCCGTCCCACTGAACGTCGACCTTTGTGTCCATGAACATGTGCAACTTGCTCAGCACATTCTTGCAGAAATCCATGGTCATCGTCTTGATCGGTTTGCCCCGATCCAGGCGCGCGCACAGGAGCGCCATCAGGCTGGGGATTATCGCGGGGATGTCGAAGGCGGTATTGACGAACCCAAGCGTGTGTAACACAGGAAGAAGGACGCCCTCCTCTGTCTGCGTAGTAACATCGCCGGTATCTGGGCACTGCGGCGCAGGGGTGAGCAGCGTCAAGCCGGCGGCGGCCCAGTCGAATTGAATGCACTGCAGAGTGTGCACCGCAGGGAAACGGCACAGGAGACTCACCCAATCATCCTCGGGGGAGAAGACCCAGTGGGACGGGGGCAGGCACTGGCAGCAGACTGGCGTCCCCAGGTCGAGCACGGCGATGTCCGAGGTGGACAGTGCGTTGAGAACGGTGAGAGTCAATGCAAAGGTGGGCGGCTCGAGTACATTGCGGAAGGCAAGGTAGAATTCGGAGTCCTCGGATCCGGGGGCGACGTCGCCCTTCTCTTCCGGAGAGGCGCAAAAATGGATCCCGTCGAATGTCCATGAAATTCCCAGAGCATGCAGCTTCTGCGCCGGAGGAAGTTTCTCCAAAATGTTCCCGAGGGAGTCCAACAAAGGAGAAAGGAAAGCGGTATACGACTCGACCTCCGTGTAGCACTTGATTTCGAGGCACGGTGTCGGTGGGAAGACCAAGTGGTTTAGGGTATCGGAGCAATCATTTATACAGCCCTCTAACGCGAGGGAGAAAATCTCGGGCAGTTGAACCAGAGGTTTGTGATTCGAGTGCACAAACAATGAGAAAGAAATATATTTTGTAATTAAAACGAAAAAAACAATCACTGGGGGCAACCAGCGAGGCATGCGGACACCAAGTGCGTAACCCACATGTGGTCGTGCATGCGAACGGGTTCATGACAAAGCTCACAAAGCCATACAAACAGGGGCTTTGTCGCATGCTTTGTTCCCCCCCACCAAGGAACAAAGCATGCAACAAAGCCAGCCTTTGTCTGTCAATGGCGGGTTTGTTGGCTTTGTTCCCATGGTTGATCTAGTGCGAGCTACATGCGGGTTACGCACTTGTAGTGTTGTTGGCAGAATGCTGCCATTCTGCCATTTGACCCAGCAGAATGGCAGGCAAAATGGCTCAATGGAATCACGGTTGGCAAAATTTGGCAGAACTTCATGCATGAAACACAGTTTTGTGCAAATTGCCACCCAAAGTAGGTCCGATTTGTGATTTTACTTGCTCATATACCTCCTGGATGATATTCTGGACAATAAAATCCTGGTTCTGGACCCCAGAGATGAATCATTGGAGGTGAACTCGTTGATTTTGTGAAAGTTAAACATCTTGATCGCAAGAGGGCAGGCAAAATTGACGAGGATAAATTGATATCACTGCAAATGAGGGTTCAGGAGGCTGGGATATTGAGGATCACATGATTCAGCAGGAAAATTTTCAATTTCCGCAGCTATCAGCAATAAAAGTCGAGAAGTGATGTGCCAATTCTGCCAGATTCTGCCCTGCTGTTTTGCCATTGTGCCTGGCTCAATTACCCTAAAACAATTCTGCCCCCTACACTACGCACTTGGCATCCGCATGCCTGGCTCTTTGCCGCCAGTGAATTGTTTTAACAACAATCGCGGTCACGAGCCTGAGCATTTGCCACCTACCGTTACTCTGCACCTCGCCACCGCGATGCCCGCAGGACTTGTACTTCGTCAGGCTGAGGCTCGATCAAAGCTGATAGAACGCGCCAAGATGTGGAAAGAGGCAGCAGAAATTGCTATTGAGAAAGCAGGTCAAAAGGGCAACACAATCTGGGTGAAGATTGTCTTGCGTATGGGGTGTTGGAGAGGATGTCGAGGACTTGGTGAAAGACGTGCGAAGATACAAGAACTCGAATCGGAACCGCGATACAACTTGATCGGGAAGAAAGACGACAAAGAGATAACACAATGGCATTTGTACTTGATTAGATATGGTTGAATGTATGGTCTCACAGACAACTCACGTTACCGGATATCCGCTGGTTTTCGTCGCGTCAAGAGACAAGCACGTGAGCGTGTAACAGGCCCCATTGGCATCAATAAATCAACGCGCGTCTCAATCACATCTTAATTATTTATTCAAGACAAGTACTTATTCACAAAATGGGAACTTGAGGCTTCAAAGCACTAGTATCCCAATTCAGGAGACAATCGAGCCGTCGGCATCCTCGGCCGTTCACGTGACCAGGAATTGTGTCGGGTCATTTGCACGTAGTCCGACAAAGAAACCCTTTGCCTGGGTCCCCATTTGGATTGCATCTGCAACTGCGTACCATATGCCTTTGACGCATGTCAAATCAGATGCATTGGTGATTGCCTCCAGTGTCAGCTCATCCTCGGACTCCGGAACATCTCTAGACACGTTAAACAAGTCCATGATGCCAAAGGCGAAGTTTTCCAAACCCTTTCATATGATCTTTGAGTCAAATTCACTGCTGCGGTGTATGCTGAATTGCAGATGTTGTCACTGAATACTCAACAGCAATAAAATATTCAAGAAAGGTGCTTCATGATCAAGAATAAGTACGGCTCCACACCGATCTCGTACAAATGTTCTTGACAAGGAAAACACCTGTTATCCACGTTCCTTTCACCACGGACTCGGAGTTTCACTTGTCACGTATGATTAAAGTACATACCTTATTGGCAACCGCAACCCTTCCTGCAAGGTATATTTGACTTCTTGGCCACAGCTGTCATGTCGAGTCTCTCACTCTGTTTCTTCAATTCTGGGAATTTGGCCGATGTTGCTCAATTGACTCGGAAGGCTCGCTGACGGCCTTGTAGATACGTGGGCCACAGAACACCGGTATTTATGAAGATGTTTTCATCCAAGAGCTGTGGAATTCGATAAACCAGGCTGTACAATTTATGAAAGACTCAGCATATTTATGTTGCGGGATTCATCTTTTCCCCCCGGCCGAGGCATTGTGGAACCCACAGACCGAAGTGAGTTGTGGATTTCCTCAACCAAAAAGCGGCTCATCAGTTATAAAACCCACAGACCGAAAGTTAGCTCATTGGTTGTGGAATTCATGGACTAAACGGCTCTTTGTTGGTTGTGGAATCTTCCAATCAAAGACGCAGCTCATTGGCTGTTGAATCCACAGACCAAAGGGTGTGTTTGTGGTTGTGGAATTAGATGTTCGGATATAATGTGGTTTCTGTGAAAAAAATGGGTGATGTCTAATTGCACAATATGTGCAAGGGACATTTCTATGAAAGAAATGACCCAGAGTTGATTCCATGTTAACCCTGGGGCATCCATATGCACATGGCCCGGGATTCACCTGCTTGTTTTTGACCCATGCATGTCACATTCTGAACCCGGGGTGAAAAACAAGCAGGTGAATTCCGGGTTAATAAAGTTTCCTTCCTCAGCCAAGTTCCTGTGTACCAAAAGGTGGCCAAGTTTATTGTGGAATTCTTTAACCAAAAAGGCAGCCTGTCGGTTGTGGAATTCAATTACCAAAGGCGGTCAAGTTGGTCGTGGAATCTTCGAGCCAAACAGACAGCTCGTTGGTTGTTGAATCCGTAGACTAAAACCTAAGTTACTGGTTGCGGATTCTTCAACCAGACAAAAGGCGGCTGTTCCGTTGTGGAATTCATAGACTGAATGGCTCGTTGGTGGTTCTGGAATTCACTCACCAAAAGTTGCTAAGTTGGTTGTTGAATCTTAACCAAAAAGGCGGCTGGTCGGATGTGAAATTCTTCAACCAAAAAGGTGGCTCGACGGTTGTTGAATCCACAGACCAAAAGCTGCGTTATTGGTAGTGGAATTCACTTTTAAAAAGGCGGTTAAGTTGGTTGGTGAATTGTTCAACTAAAAAGGCGGCTCGTCGGTTGTGGAATTCACTTACCAAAAGGCGGTCAAGTTAGTTGTGGGATTCTTCAACCAAAAAGGCGGCTCGTCGGTCGTGGAGCTCACTTACCACAAGGTGGTCAAGTGTGGAGTTCTTGAACCATAAGGCGGTTCATCGGTTGTGGAATCCTTCAACCAAAAACGCGGCTTGTTGGTGGTAGAATCCACAGACCGAAAGAACAGCTCTTCGGAATTCACAGACCAAAAGCTGCCTAGCTCATTGGTTGTGGAATCCAAAAATCATTGAAGAGCTGGTGAGTTGGCAAATTCCAGAACTGGCCTCATAGCTATCCAAAAAAAAATCAAGACAAATGCATCATTTCAAGCACAGAATTCACCAGAGGTAATATATTAATAGCACTGTTTCAGCCAGCGGTGGTGCCATCAATTCAGCCGGCGGACCCCAATTTGTGCACCGGCCCACGCCGTTTTGACAGAGGGACTCGTTCTACTTAGGCCTCGCCGATGACTCGCTTTGACCGACCCAGAATGTATGAGGCACATCGCGGTTTATTCGGCCTTCATTCAGCGTGGTATAAATGACCTTGGTTCAACTGATCGTGCCGTTGAAAATCTCAAGCGCAGATATATTATATATTAAGTATTGGCTCCTCTGCGCATAATTCTTGAATGGGCGGACCATTAGAAATTTCGCAGCGGCACCGCGGTTGTGCGGGGGGCAAAGTGAAAATGATGCCAGTGCCGCTGCCGCCAAGGAGGCCCTCTGATACCTGCAGTCCCGATCTGACGCCTTCGACGGTAAATTGACGCATTTCCATTTTGCGGTCATCGGTCATTGCTGGCCCAACATGCTGGTGCCTTTTACGCTTGGGCGCTGGTCCAATTAACGGAACCACCCATTTAAAGTTTCACTACGTGTATACGTATTCACGCACGTCTTGCATCGGGTACACTTAGTTTAGAGTGAAGACTGCCAAGCGCTCAGGTCACAAGGCTGATATGCGAATCATCGGCGGTACTGTTTATCCACTCATTTTAACTTTGCGCCAGGTCCTGATGCAGTCAAGGGCACGATGGGACGACTAACCTGCGGATGAGAAAGTCATCGCGGCAGATAAATTGAAACAATGTGTCTGAAAAGGGGATTAGATGAATATGGGCCGATCGACGCCGGCGAGATTGTTCATCGTTATTGCAGAATTTCGACGGGAACAGCTTAGGGCTGTCTGTAGACGTCTTAGTCTCGGAGAGGCGGCTAGTTGGGTACAACACTGGCGTAAAAATACAAACAAAACGATGGGATGCAGCGAGGGGAATGATGGGCGTCAAATTCAAGGGGGATTCGAAGTAGATTTCCTTGTGAACGGGTGTTGGGTCCTGGGTGGCTGATCGGCGAGCTCGAAATTAAAAGGGAGCGCCAGGGTCGAAAGCTAATCCTTGTTTGAAAAAGTCAACTGTCAGCAGTGGAAATAAATAGAAAGCTAGACGCCGGAATTGATTTACGAAGGCTCTGGCAATATCTGAAAAGATAATAAGGAGAGCATCCGAAGGTCGGCTAGAAATCCTCCCGCCTCGATGCAAGTCACCGTCCTCGATCGACTGTCGCCTGGCGCGGAGGTAAAGATTTTTAATTTTCTTCAAGCGCGCGCTTAAAAATGACCTTCGATGCGGAGCGCCTTGGGGGCGCCGCATAAAGTCCAACGGGTTCGAATCGATGAAAGATGCAGATAGCCTATCCTTGGAGAGAAAGCGAAAATAAGTTGATTAAAAAACGATGTCTTGGGGAATCTGGCATGCTACACTGGTTGTAACATCGGTGGGTTCTGTTGTGTTAATATTTCTATAGGACCTCCTTGAAACCTTCAGCTTCTGGAGACTCGGGCCTACACGCCGTGAATATTCGGCGTGCCAAAGGTAAGGCGCTAATGGTGACAACGGGAGAAGAATCCCTCAAAGATCCGGCTAGTACTCTTCGACGTTCATTGTTAAATCGGGTTGATTTTGAAGCTGCGGCGCTAGTTACTTACTTCTTCGTCTACAGCCTTTGGACCGCTATCTCCACCTGTCCAGACCTCTGCTACAGCCCTTTACCGCCTCGTTTGCTTTATATTCGACCGACACTACTCCCTACCGTCCGATACCGTTGCAGGCTTGGAACATGTTGAATATCCCCACCCAGTTCGCCCGCTCGTCCGCAGCAAAGCAACCCACAGTCATAGGTCTCTACGGCGTGCCTGGCTGTGGCAAAAGCTACCTGCTCGATCATCTGAAAGCAGACACGGAGCTCGGACAGCACGACTTCGCATTCTACGAGGGCTCCTCTATCATCGACGCGCTCGTTCCCGACGGCCTCAACGCGTTCAAGCGCATGAACGACGAGGACAAAACGCACTGGCGCGAAAAAGCCATAGCGCACATCGCCGACGCGTGCGCCACGAGCGGGAAAATCGGGCTCGTCGCGGGCCATTTTATTTTCTGGGACGATGAGTCCGAGGAAGCGGGGCAGCGAGTGTGGACTGAACGCGACGCGGCAGTCTTCACGCACATCCTCTACCTGACTGTCCCTGCTCCCGACGTCGTGGAACGCCGGGGGAAAGACCGCCACCGCCACCGATCGGCGGTTTCGCAGGCTCATATTCGTAAATGGCAGGAGGAGGAATGCGAGCAGCTGCGTCGGATTTGTCTGCAGAAGAAGATCATTTTCACCTCCGCTCCACCGCGCACTGGCGCAGTCTCTGCCCTCATTCGCGATATTCAGCGCCATACGGAGGCGTATAATCTCTCCTGTGCACACAATAGGCTGGACGAGGTCGTTTTGGGGTTTAGGGCTGACGGGATGAAGCGAGGCACTATGCTGGTCTTCGACGGGGACAAGACACTCATCGCCGAAGACACGGGCAAGCTATTCTGGGAGATCGCGTTGGGCGACACGATGCTCACGGGGGAAGATCCGTTGAAGCTGTTGTTCAGTAGTCCATTTGGCTACTCGTACAAGGCGTTCCTCCAAGCAGCGTTCATCTACGAAGCAGTCGACGAGGGGAAGTTCGAGAAGTACTGCGAGCAGGTGGCGTCTGCTGCAACTATCTATCCCGAGATCCTTGCGCTGCTGAAAGAGGCGGCAGAGCGACGCGTCGGGGCAGTCATTATCACTTGCGGGGTTCGTCTGATTTGGGAGAAGATATTGCATGCGGCAGGTCTCTCGCAGACGGTCAAGGTTATTGGCGGTGGGCGTATTCAGGACCAACTCGTCGTCACTGCTCGAATGAAACGCGAGCTGATCGCCCGCCTAAGGGACGTCCATGAGATCTGCGTCTGTGCCTTTGGCGATAGCACCCTGGACCTTCCGATGCTGAAGGAGGCGGAGAAGGCGATCGTCGTTGTCGGCGAGGAGCATACACGGAGCCGCTCGATGGACAAAGCGTTATTGGATGCGATTGTAAATGACGGCCTGCAGGCGAACCAATGGCTGTTGCCCAGCAGCGCAACCCCTCGCCTCGATACTGACCTGCTTCCACTCTTCAACATTGATGGTTCGAACCTCATCGACTCGCTTCTTTGTCTGTTCGGGCCTCGTCGCGTTCTCCATGCGACGGACGAGCACGCAGCCAAGCTCCTGATGACGCCGATGCGCGATGCGCGAATTTCCGGTCCGGCGTTGCAGAAAGCGCATGGGAGCGTCGGCTGGTACTTGGCGACAACGTTCTTACCGAAGTTGGTCGGATTGGAGGAGGTTCCCATCCCACATGTGCAGGGAAACCAAACAACCGGCCATCGCCTTCGCCACGAGAAGAAGACCGCGATTGTGGCCCTAATGCGCGGGGGTGAGCCGATGGCGTTGGGTGTTTACGAAGCTCTACCTCTCGCTATGTTGTAAGTCTGCCCCCGAGATATTCTTCCTTGGCCTTTACTGATCTCAATCATCGAAGCGTCCATGCTAAAAAGCCTGAGGAACTCAACAACGAGCATCTGAAAGGGCGGGAAACAGTACTGCTCGTTGATTCGGTGGTGAACAGCGGGAAGTCCGTCGAGGAGTTCGTGCAGCACATCCGTGCACTGAACTCCACTATTCGCATCGTGGTGATTGCGGGAGTAATCCAGGCGCAGTCGCTCTCCGATGGCATTCTCGGGGATATATTGGCCCGAGACGACAACGTTGGCTTCGTCTCCTTGCGGCTGTCTGATAACAAGTACACCGGCAAAGGCACAACCGACACCGGGAATCGTCTGTTCAACAGCACGCATCTTGATTAAGCTTGCGGGTAGTCAATCTTGGCACCTCTTCTCTTGGAACGAACGCGAAATAGTAACACGCTGTACATTCATTGACTTTGCGAATAAATCTATCATAGTATCTGCGACTTTTTGAACAAATCAGTATTAGGGATTCATCGAAACCGGATAGTAGAAGATTATGGTAGCGGACTGAGCTTCATGATTCAACTCGGCTAGTCTATAGGTCCCAACACAAAAAAGAAAGCAAGACTCTGGCTGCGTTACGGAATCCGAGACTATCAGTCAGTTGCCCTGTCCAAGAATTCAGCGTAGAGCGTAGAGTGGGTTCAATGGAGAAACACGAACCTCGAAACACCACTTGAGAAGGTATACGGGCCGGCCAACTTAGCCTCTCATCTCTTTTCCTCTAACGCACCGCCCCCGCCCTCCACGCAAAATACGCATTCAGCTTCCCGCACGGGCGCGGCGTCATGGGGAACAGTGCAGGGTGCGCGCCCATGAAGGCCTCGAGCTGAGCGGCGCGCGTTGCTGCGAGGGTTTGACGGCGCACCTTGTGCTCCGCCTCAAGCGATTTCGAAAGGGAGTTTTTGTCGCCGAAGGAAGGGGGATCGGGATCGGGATCGGTGCGGACCTCCGCCATGAGCTCGAGCTCGCCGATCGAGTGGAAGAAAATGTCGGGCGGGCTGGTGAGGTTACTGTCGCTGTCGGAGCCATCACCACCGCCGTCCCGCCCCCCAAGGATGCGCTCCAGCACAGCGCGCGCCGCCGCGAAGTCCCCGCGGGGCGTCTCGACAACCTGGTCGATCGCCACCGTCAGGTTTCGCAGCCTCTGCCCCTCGTTGTCTTTTTCATCGCTCTCATCATAGCAAACCTCCAACCGCCCCTCCACCCTCCGCGTCGTCAAATCACACATGACACCGAGGTGCTCGGTGATCTTGTCCACAGTCACGGTAACAGGCACTTGCCCGATCCCGAGCCTACCCCCGAGCACGCGTTGGATCTCGCGCTCGACGGCCTGCGCGCCTTCGACCTCGACGAACTGCGTCGCCACGGAATCGGAGTCGGCGCCGACGCGAACTTTGGCTTCCCAAGAGGAAGTAGACGTAGCCGTAGAAGAAGCGGTAGGAGACGCGACAAAGACACTCCGTCGCCTTACCCAAAGCCCCTCCGCCGTGAGGCGCCCATCGTGTCGGTCGTAGTAGACGTCGCGGATGAAGTGCACCGCCGCGGCCGCGGGGTGCGCGCGAATGGAAGGCGGGAGGGTTGGGAGCGCGGTGGTGGGTCGGGTTAGTGCATCCAGTAGAAGGCGCGTGGGCAGGAATTTGCGCTCAATCTCGATTTTGGATATCAGTGTTGAGAGGAACCGGCGCGTCGATGCCATGGTCGGCCTTTTCTTGCGATCGTCACCGTCACGGGTCACACTGATGCGATGGGTCAGATGATTTGCAGCCGACCCGTACAGCCGCATCGCTTTTGTGAACGTTGGGTAGTACGTACCCGGTACCGGACTGGAAGTAGGGATCTCTATGGTTCGCGTTTCGAAGAACGAGCTATTAGTGCGGGGAAAAAATCACCTATATCCAACAATCGGGACGCACATTCAGGCGGGAGGAATTGAACCTCGAGTCCCAAGAAGTTGAAACTGAGTTGAAGTTGCTTATATTATTTAACCGAACCTCCCAATCCGCCACTAGCCCATCACTCCCGCTATAAGTAGACTTCCTAGAATGACAGGTTTAAGCAAAATCGAAGCCGGAAGACCGATCGAGGTATGACTCAGGGAAATAATACTGCTGAACAAATAGACTGACAAAATCTAGACGACGAAAAAAAAATGCTTCAGTCCATTCTTCGAATGTCGTTCTTCGATTGTAGAGCTCCTCAGAGACCCGTTGAGACCGAATATAAATGAGCCATCCGCCAACCTCGGTGTTTGACATGGACATCGTCCTGGTTGAACGCACATTAACAAAAAGGACGATAGATAGACGTCTCAGTCTAGGCTGGAAAGCAAGTCATGTCAAGTCTGGCTTTGAGTGAGAGAACAAGTCGTACATTGCTCCGCCGCAAAAACCAACAATGAGATGGACCACCAAAGAAAACCACATTGGGGTTGTCGCTTGACCGACCCAGAAAAGAGTATTGAGTCTGGCGCCGATTGAGGAAAATAAGGCCGATCTTTTATTTACTGAAGATAATCGTTGTCGTGTATCATCCAAGATCCCCTGGCTCGCGTGGTGTTGCATTTAACGAGAAAAAGCCACGCTCAGTCGAATTGAGCACGCTCTCAAGGTACGGGTACACGCTCCACTACCCAGTGGGGTCGTTTCCCATCGACAGAATCTCCTCCGGACTCCGGAGTGCACTGAAGAAAAATTCACGTCATGGACAACAAAAGCCCGGGAGAAACGACGTACCATCGAAGAATGCGACTTGAACGCGCCGCCCGTCGGGTACTTGGCAGCGCTACTGACGTACATGACGCGCAGCGCCGCCACAGCCCGCTGGCGTAGTTGCTCTGATACACCAAGCCGTTCTGCCCGTCATCCCCACGACCACAAAACGACCGACACTTGGGGAGTGGACGCGACGATTTCGGGACGTTCAGAATTTCCCATTCAGGTTCAAAGAGGTCTTTGAGGGCAGGCTGTATCATTCAAGACTGATAGATTATGTTCAAGAAAGGGTATGTAATGCATTGAGAGATGGAGTAAGATATTGATAATGATAAGTCGCTCGAGCGACAAAGAGAAGGCCCTGAATGGTCGGTAGCGTCAGACGATGATGGAGGTGGAACGAAGCGAAAAACGCACGGGTAAATTAGCTCAAGACGCCGTCTTCGCTTTGTTCTTTGTTACCAGCCCGTTCGCACCATAAAGATGCTCGAAGACGCGCGCGTCGCCGTTGTAGAACTCGCGGAAATTCGCCTTGCACCGGCGCCCTGTGCTCGTCGTGGACTTCAGCACGCGCATAGACCCCTTCACGTCCGTTTCGAGCAGCGCGCCCGCCGCGAACTTCCGCTGCTGCAGCGCCTTCGCGTCCGCGAGCGCGAAGTACGTCTTCGGCGAGGCGGGGACGGACTCGTGGCGCAGGGTAAGGATCTCCGCCTCCGTGAGCCCGAAGGTCTTCTTCGCGTCGCTCTTGAACATTACCTGCATCACGACGCGACCCGACGCGAAGTCAGCCAAATTGCACGCGAGGAAGGTGGCATTTAGGACGCACGTAGATGCCTGCGGGGTGGCGGAACGCACTCGCGCCCTCGACCCACGGCTGGAGAGTGACCTCCCATTCGACGCGGTTCTCCTTCATCATCTTGTTTATGTCGCGCTTCAGCTTCGCGTCCTCCTTCTCCTCGGCCGTGAGGACCTTTCTCGGACGCTTCACGGCGGGTTCGCGGTGGGGGCAGCACATTTTTGAACGGTAGGACGGCATGTCGAAGAGAGGATGCGAATGATTGGCGCGCGTGGTGGCGGGAGAGGTCAAGAAGGTTACAGTGTGACGAGACGCGTCCAGTCACCTTTTGATGTCGGTTGAGCCGGCCCGAAAAGTGGTTCTTGTAAATGATTTCAGTCTCCAGTGCTTGGGATTCTGTAGATAATCTTGCTGGTTTATATAGCAACTCTTATTACGACTCGCATGTGTTTTACCGCTTCCGCTCAAGATGCTGGCAGAAATCTAGATTTTGCGAAGTTGCGGGTTAGTTCAAGTCGTATTGTGTCAATATCGTGAGTGTAGTTTCTTCAAACAAAACAAAAAAAATTACCAGCCTGATTCGTTGGTACACCTAATGACAGATTACTATTCCGCTACTCAGTAGCGGGTTTCTCAAGGGTTTTTGGCCAAATATTGACAACTTCCTATTTCGGCCGGTCAAAGCGTAGTTTACGTGTGGCTGTACCCACGTGGTTTTATTCGGTTTCGTTCGATACCTACAACGATAATATAATCGCGTCACCAATTGTCATCTACTGTTCCCCATAAGTCTGCTGGATGTCCGCGCTCTTCACGATAGTCGCAAACGCATCGCCCAGCTCGAGCATTACCATCTGAAGGATCGAATGATCAATCAACGGGGACCTTAGTAGTCAAGATTCAAGAAGCCTACCTTAGTGACCTCCTCTCCGCTCGCCCCGGGGATATCTCGGTCCCCAATCGCATCCTCGACCATCAGGACCTCGTACCCGCGTTGATGCCCCTCGCGCGCCGTCGTGCTCACACAGATATGTGCCATGTACCCCACGAGCACAATCTTCGTTAACCCCGTCTTCTGAATAATTTCTTCGAGGTTCGTCTCGGCGAAAGCGCCAGGGAACATCTTTTTCACGATAAACTCCCCATCTCGAGGTGTGAGCTCGGGGAAGACCTCTGCGAGGGGTGTGTTGGGAGTGAAGACGGGCGCGCCATCGGGGGTGACGTGCCAGACGTGCACAACGGTACCCCCGGAGGCGCGGTAGCGCTGCAGCAGCTCTGCGATAACAGGGCGCGTGGAGGATAGGTTGGCGACGGCGAGCAGGCCCGAGACGTACTCATTCTGCGTGTCAATGAGGACGAAGATGGAGTCGGTGGTGCTGGCGATGGAAGGCTTAATGTCCAGGTGCTCGCGGAAGGATTTGGTGGGCATTATAGCTATGGGGGATGGGGGTGGTGTGCTGGCAACTGCGGGTAAGATATGGGTAAGGCTGACTGCAAGAACGACCCCGGTTTTAAGGTATGCTCATTTGACCCTGTTTGATTGATAGTTCCGCGGGGTCAGACTCCTTCGATAGAAAATTCAGTCGGGAAGCGAATATTAAATTCTTGGTCAAATATTGGCCAGTGCCCGGATTCGTCGCCTTCTTCCAGAAACCGCTCACAAAGTAGTCGCGTATGTCATAGAACAAGCGACTCACCTTTCGGAATTTGTTTCTCGTGTTGCGTACATGAAGCCGGATTATTTTGTCGGTACTTCAATTTGTTTGACTTGAGGATTCGAAGATGAAGATATTTGTGGAATGCAGTTGGAGCAATGGCTGTTTCTTTTTTCTACAAGGTTTTGGAGCAATAAATTAAAATACACTTACCACACTTCATTGGATTATATCTCTCTCTCGTTGCTCTCTCGCGAACTCCCTATTTGGGCCGTAGTTTACGTGTGGCTGTGCCCGTCAACTGGGATCGGTCTAAGTATGTGCTACTGGATTTCCTCGCTCCTCACGACCGTCGCAAACAAATCTGCAAGCTCGATCATCACCATCTGTGTGTCCAATCAGCATTCAGGTTCTCGCATCCTTTCACCCTACTCGAGAGACGTACCTTGGTCACCTCCTCCCCACTTGCCCCCCGTCGCCCTTCCAACCCGGGAAGATCCCGGTCCCCCACCGCATCCTCCACAACAATAACGTCATAGCCCCGCTGGTGAGCCTCCCTCGCCGTCGTGCTCACGCACACGTGAGCCATGTACCCCACCAGTACGAGTTTCTTCACGCCCGCCTTCTGCACCACCTCCGCTAAATTCGTCTCGGCAAACGAGCCGGGGAATCGTTTCTCCACAACCGTCTCGTTATTCCGCTCCTCTGGCTTGAGTTCGGCGAATTCTTCGGCGAGAGAAGTATCCGGTGTGAATACCGGGGCACCGGGGGGCACGACGTGCACGACGTGCGCGACCGGGGCGTTAGCGGCGCGGTATTTCTGAAGGAGGCGTAAGATTGCGGGGCGAGAAGTGGAGATAGCGGAGACTGCAAGCAGCCCCGACGCGTATTCGTTCTGCGCATCGATGATGATGAGGATGGAGTCCGCCGTGGAGGCGGTGGAGGGGGGATGCCGACGTGCTCGCGGAAAGTTTTGGGAGACATTGCCGCGGCGTCGATAGCTTGGTAAAGGAGGTGGATTTATAAGGAGGACGAAGTGGGTAGTATTATATACCTTATTAGAAGCTTATTCAGAATATTGCGTACGTGACCCGGCCATTTTGACCGAATCGTGGTCATGAGGACGGGGATGAAGGGCGGATGTGGGATAGTTTGTAGGCTTCGGGATAGATCTGGTGGATATACGTCGCGTCTAAATCGCTCTAAACGGACTGAGAGACCTGGGAGAACCATCCTGAGTCGGTAACGAATGCCAATGGCGCCATTCAAGTTTCGGTCCCAGGTTTGCCTAGGCTTGCTGTGTGATTGTTTGTCAATTGTGGGACTGACAGGCCACGCGGTATTTGAGCAGGAAGCGTTGATATCTGCGTGGTGATTGTAAGTGAGACTGGCGCTCTAACAGTTGACAGGGAAAACGTGGCAAGCTTCTGTCAAAGAGAGTGACAATAACAGCGTGACCACCCTGTTTGAAACCTCCATCTCCAAATCCCTCAAATGCATTTAATGTACACGGCAGACGAATCTGGCAACAGAATATATACCCTCAAAGTGCGTATGTCCGTTTCCAACCCTTCCCATCTCATACATCCTCCACAGAAAGTCACGGAGTCGGGGCGCATAACGAAGTCGGCGCACCCTGGTGCAAATCATCCTTTGTTTCCCAGGCGTCATTCTAACCTTAAGGTTCGCTCTACGCAGCCCGATTTTCGCCTGACGACAAGTTCTCGCGCCATCGTGTGACGATTAAAAAACGCTACAGCGTCCTGCTAACGCAGCTTCCAGCAAAACCCATGTGAACTTGCGATGTCCAGGCGAGGGTATACGGTGCAGGAACTCGGCACGGAAGTCAGTAGCAGTTGCTGTCAAGTGGTCTCTGTTCAATCTTCGGGATAAAATGCACGGTGCAAATGGACCTCGAACACCAGAAATTTACACAGTAGTCTCAAATCTTTTTGTCCTCCCGACCAACAAAAATTTACAAATCTTGGGCTTGGTGTTCGCGTTGTTGACCATCTTTTCTAATTTCCTGGAGCCTTCTTAGCTCCTAATGATCCGACCGGAATCTTCAGCCTTTTCATCCATCTGCTCACCGGGTCGTTCGCTGCACCGCGACCATATGCCACGGTGTCAGAACGACTGTGAGCACTTCTCGGGTATCAGGCAGGCCGGTTACGGGTTTGGCCATAGGTCCTTAAATCAGCACAAGGACGCATTTTTCTAGGAATCTCACGCGTTCATCTTGCCGTCATCGGTAGCATTTCGGGATCGAGGGCTGTGCAGTTCGCTCACATTACATCCACAATTATAGACCCTGCTGGACATCGCAATATCTTGTCTTCGTATCTTCCTCCCGGATTGGACTTGCAGGGGAGTTAGACGGACGACGAAATCACCGCTCTCGCGCCGACCCGCTATTCCACAGCTCGTCTCGATAGCATGGCGAGTTCATATAAGAACTGGCACAGCTCAGTACGTATATATTTGGCATTGGAAGTTATACCGACGCTTGACCTAGACCGCATCTCCTTTCTTTTCTTATCTCGGGCCGATTTCACGTCAAGCACTCCCGCGACCTTGTGCCTAAAGGGAAGATACGTGCCCACATCTATCCCGGACCTATCTAAATCCATTGACAGACCGAATGCTTCTTGTTCAGCCAGTGACACCGCTTGCAATCCTGTTTTCGACCTTCTCCCTTCTTTCTGGGTGGATTCAAATCTGATTTGATGCTTGGGTCAGTCCACTGGTACCCTTGTCGCTAAATCTGGGCTCCTGTTCCTCGATTGATGAGATGTTTTTACCGACTTACCTTGTTCCTCCATAGGCAATCATTCGTCACCGCAGCAAGGCTCTTGTATTGACCTGAACAGTTGGCAGCGCCGGTGCCTGGCGCTTCTCCTCTGACGGCCAGAGATCGCGGCTTCGCAGCTCAACAACATATATAAGCTCGCATTTCATCGCTCAGATTCACGGACCCTCTAGCTGGCTTTGTCCGACAATCCGCTGAAGATGGTCGTCTCCCACTTCTTTCTAGTCTTGCTGGCTTTGCTTCCCTGCCCGATCTGGGCGACTCCTGCTCCTCAGTCTATTGTGCCACGTGCTGTTTCGGTTTCGACGCCACTGGGCACTGCGCAAGGTACTCTGGACGTCGATGGTGCCAACAGATTTTCAGTGCGGTATGCGACTGCCACCAGGTGGGCGCCGTCCGTCACCGTCACAGAGTGGGACCTGCCGTAGGTTATTTATTTCAGTGGGAACGAAATTTTCATTCTATTATTGGAAAGAAATGGATCAGACGACCCCACTGCTCTTCCCCTTCAATGTCCTCAGAATCACGTAGACCCTTCGACATACTCCGAAGACTGCCTCTCCATGATTCTGTATGTACCCGTCAACTTGGCCGCTGATAGCCATGCGCCCACGTTGGTCTGGTGAGTGATGTTCCTTCGCTTCTCGTAATTACTCTGTTTTTAAACCGCAAGTGCAGGATACACGGGGGCTCATTTGATTCTGGATCCGCTACTGGCGCTGGCCTCGATGGTTCAAAACTTGCCATTGCGACCAATTCAATTGTCGCCGTAATCCAGTATCGGCTAGGCGCGGTATGTCTCGGCGCGTACCTTTCGCCTTGACACTTAGCTAATGGATTTAAAGCTTGGCCTCCTGGTTCCCGACGGCTCTACGAATCTGGCCGTGAAGGACACCATCAATGCCCTCCAGTTTTTGGGCCAGGTGCTGCCTTCCTTTGGCGGAGATGGGTCTATGATCACGCTCGCTGGGCAGAGTAGTGGCGCTGGCATGATCCGGACATTGTTGGCTACCCCATCGGCGTCTTCGCTCTTCCGCAGTGCTATCCTTCAGTCCGACCCTATGGTCCGTTTTCTCCTCGTTTTTAACACATCTGTTTAAAGTTTTCCAGAACTATGGCTTTTTATCTACCGACACACAGGCCTTGTTGCAGAGCACTTTCAATGATCTCGTCTCGTGCGCCGCGGACGATACTGCCTGTCAGATGGGCTTGACAGTATACGAAATCCTTCAGGCGCAAGCTACAGTGGAGGATGAGGCAAACAGTCTTGACCCGGCCGCTGGCCTGGGCGAGCCCCTTCGCCCCGTCAGGGACGGCCAGCTGGTTACCACTCCGCTAGATTCCACCGCACCGTTCCCGGCCGTCAGCAAGCCCTTGCTCTTGACCAATACTAAAAACGACGGCGGGCCCACCGTTTACCAACTGATCTTCCCAGGGCCTGATCCTGTTGACTCCTCGGAGTTCGAACCTGTGTGCGACGAGAGTCTCGGTCCGAACCGTACCCAGATTGTCATGGACTCGCCGTTTTATCCTGTGGACCCTTACGGTGATGCACGGGTTCCCTTGGAGCTCGTTACCACTGATTACTTGTGGAGGTACCGCTCTTCCTGTTTCGATGCTCGTCTTGTATTGATGAGACCATAAGGTGCCCAACGTGGACTCTCGCGCGTAACTGGGTCGGTAATGGCGGTACGGCGTTCGTTGGGTTGTACACCCTCGGTGCAACGTACCCCTCCAACGCGAATACTTCCTTCTGCCTCCAGAACGGATCGGTCTGCCATGAGGACGACATCTACATCGTCGTAAGTGCTCAAATATCTGGTCTTCCCCCGCCGAATTCTGAGAAGGGATTTCACGCAGTTTGGGACAACACCGAATCCTACCCCAGCGCAAGCCGCGCTGACGGCCGAAATGCAGGCGCGGTACAGGATGTTCATGATCACCGGCACCCCGAACGCGCCAGCTCTTGCGCCCTGGATGCCTGCGACAACCACAAACGTCTACGCCAAGGAGCTCGGCATTAAAACGACGCCAAACGGGTTGGATCCCATTGCCGCGTGTACCCCGTCCTTCTGGGGCGAGGCTCCGTTGTACGATTACCAGGTTTTCGATATCTAAGGTTGGGGCGTAGAATTTATTGGCTAATACTGACTCGTATTCATTCGTCATTTATACACTTTCGACTTTGTTTAATTTTAATTTTACTAGCATCTCGATGTATCATTACTCTGCACTAGTCTTGTACGATTATCAATTCTTGAACCACAACTGATGCTGCTGTGAAGCAGGATCCGCTGAGGCATAAAAACCTAAAGGAAAAAAAAACGGTAAATGACTGGATCATAGGGTTTTCAATTGATTCAAACTTGCACTCTCACCCTTTCGCACGAAAATACCCCCGAGGCCGATGAAAATCTCAATTCAACAGTGGATGACGTAGTTTCAAGCGGAGGTTATGAACATAGAGTAGAAAATGCGGACAACGTTGGGAACGAGGATGATCAATGTATTAGAAAACTCATACGTGGATGTGTAAGTCTCGGTGGGTTTGCAGTAAAGCGCGCATGAGATGATTTTGGCAAAGCCCTTCTGCGCTGGTCTCTAATAACAGAAACCAGCAAACGGGTGCTAGTATCTGCGCAATGGTGTGGGGACAGCTTGTCGGGTCTTGGCGGGGCATTTAAATTTTAAGCCAGTTATCGCCCTGACCATCTGCATTGTGCGAAGGACTCTTCTGATTCAGAATGGCTGAGTAATGCGGAGACTTCAGCGAAGTTGAGTCTCTATTTCCTTTTCTTTCTATCATCTGACCATTGGCAGTGTGGTTGAGTTCACGATTCTTGACGAGTGTCGGACCTTGTCCAGGGTCTCGTATTCTTCACTCGATCCCATTAGATTTGGGCCATCCTTCTTGACAATGAATGTAATAAATTGAATAGAATCGTAAGGCATCAGGCCAACCCTCGTCTTTCAACATGGAACGTTAAATTCTGTGAATTAGAATATGCGGCACCAACCTTCTGCTCAAACGGCCGAAGCATCTTCCTTGAGTGCCATAATCCAATGGAACCTCTCTTCAAACTTCCCCACCTTCTCGACATCGACTTTATCCACGATGAGCTTGAACCCGGGGACCTTCTGACGGAAGATATCTCTTGTGCCCTCGACTCCGAGTCCGCTGGAAAACATCGTGACCTCGGGTTCGAACCACCCCTCCCTCGTCACGTCCCCCTCCTCAAAATGAAAGTTACACAAAAGCCATCCTCCGGGCTTCAGCCATCCCTTGATTTTCTCGATCATCAGTGTTTGTTCCTCCTTTGGGAGATGGAAGATGAGTCCGCGCCATTCTCGTCACTTCGTTACTTCGCTTAGGTTCGCGAAACCTCGTAACTTTGATGGGAATTCGCGGAAGTTCGTGATTTTGATAGATTTCTATGAAAGTTCGTGAGTTCACATCCTAGGCTTGTTCAGCGGCGACTATTCGGCACATCACGGAGTGATGGGCATCAACAGCGTGCCGCGAGTCGCCGGTTAGGTTCGGGTTAGGTGGTTAGAGGTTAGCGGTTAGCAGTTTGGGTTTGCTGGTTTGGGTTAGTGGTTAGTGGTTAGTTGTTAGA
Source organism: Mycena leptocephala (assembly GCA_029378395.1). NCBI lineage: Eukaryota > Fungi > Basidiomycota > Agaricomycetes > Agaricales > Mycenaceae > Mycena > Mycena leptocephala. The sequence goes on along the minus strand of JARJLF010001235.1, from coordinate 13,844 downwards.
GGTTAGGGGTTAGAGGTTAGTGTTAGGCCAAGGTATCTACATGAAAAAAAAAATGGAGGAAGTGATGGCCGAATTGATGCTTTTGATTTGCGTGAATTGCACAACTCACGAACTTTCCTGAAAGCTGACCAAAGTGACGAAGTTTCATCGCTTTCCATCAAAGTCACGAAACTTCGCAAGATTAAGCGAAGTAACGAAGTGACGAAGGTCACTACTACTCATGGAAGATCGAGTAGAACCCAAGCACCGCATCGAAGCTCCCCGGCGCGAAGTCGAGTGTGAGCATGTCTCCTTGGATGAGCGTCGCCTTCGGGATATGCTCGCGCGCGAGCGCAATCTGCGCAGCGGAGATGTCGTTTCCGGTGACGTTCAAGCCGTGCTCGATGAGCACCTGCGTTGCCGGGACGCCAGCACCACATCCCAGTTCCAACACATTTGCGCCTGTGGGTAGCTTTTCGATAAGGTCAGCGATGTAGGCCATGCGCGTTGTTGTCGGACGAGGGCCAGACCTACGATAAATTTTTAACCGCCACGCCGGAGTTCAATGGCAAAGCGAGCCACATACCACGCCAAATACTTTTTGGCCACAATGTCGTAGCCTTGTTCAATCTTCGCCTTGGGGTTTTCGAGTTTAGTGGTCATTGTCGTAGAATCGTCCGTAGCGTGGTTGTCAACGTGGTTGTGAAGAAAGGTGGGACTTATGAAAGTCTGAATATTAATCTGACTCGATTGATCTCAGGCTGGTTTACCGACGGACTAACCGACGGATCAATTGGTTTCGCAGCCACTGAAGATGTAGTGATGGAGAAGCTGTGGCGATGCACTCACACATCCGTTTGGCCTCTTTCCTCACCTCAGAATTCCCCAGAGCTCCACGCAGAGGGCTGAGCCGGGCTCTCACTTTTCATCTTTTTTTCCCTTCACTAAAGATGTGATGGATGAATCCATTTGCGGCAATGTGCAACGTGCATTAACGTCAACTCTCCGGACAGAAGCGTACAAGATCAGACAATGTGGGGAACACGAAAAATAGGGCATGAAAACATGCGGACGGTTCGAGGCTATATCACATAGATCGAGGAACGTTCCTCGAGCGTGGCGGGGGCGTTGCAGGGATGATGGCCTTCCTTGCCAGTGGCATCATCTTGCGTCGATAGGGATTACGCCGCACAATCCGAACAACAAAGCCCGGCTTTCAGGAGTTACCGCGTACCATCGCCCCTAAGCCTGGCGTCGCATACCGACAGCATACTGAAAGCTTTCATTCTCGCTGTCAAGCCTCGTTTTATCGTGGCATGGCCCCAATATAGCCAAAAACCTGCCCTGGATGGTGCCAGGGTCTGTCCATCTTTTCTGCTTCCCTTCCCTCCGTCGGCACGGCTGTGATTATATATTTCTCGTGGCCCTAATCATCCATCCCCGATCATCCATGGCCATGAAAGCAAGTACCTAATCTCTTGGTCCTGTTTCGAGTCTCTCTGACCGACAACAGGATCTGCTTACCCAGGCAATCAACGAAATCCGCCGCATTTGTGAGAAGTCAGAGGGACGCACCCAGTGCTTTAACGATGGTGCGTCAGTTTTAAGTTACTAGAAGATTAATTTTCATCGGTCTCGCCAAACAATTTATCTCATAAACTGCTTAGGCGCGCAGGCCTACTACGACAGCACCCGCCATTTTCTCGAGAGTAGCAGCGAGGTTTCCGCAATAGCTGTCCAGCCTGGCCATGTTAGAGATCTTTGTGAGATCGTGCGTGTTCCCTGTTGAGTACCTTTCCAAGCGTTCCAATGTTGTACCACAGATGAAAGTTCTGGCCAAATACAAGGTCCTATTTGCGGTGCGACAACTGACTTTTTTCATGCTTCAATCGATTCCTTATATATATTTTGAACTCCAGGTCAAGAGCGGGGGCCATGCGATGAATCCATTCTTTAGCTCAACCATGGGCGTGCAGATCTACATGTGCCGCTTGAACAAGGTGGAGTACAACAGTAAGACCCAGACCGTCGATATCGGAGCCGGATGTGTATGGGATGAAGTCTACGCCGAGATGACCAGACGGGGTCGTAACATCGTTGGCGGTGCTAGCTCGTCGGGCGTTGGTGTCGCTGGGTACCTTCTAGGTGGTGGCTATTCACTAAAGAGCAATCAATACGGCCTCGGAATCGACAATGTCACAGCAATGGAGGTCATTCTCCCCTCGGGCGAGCTGCACGTTGTCCATGAAAAACATCATGCCGAATTATTCACGGCACTCAAGGTAATGCCACTTCATTCTTCCTTTATTTTTAGTACTAAAGTCTCTTCTTCCACGATACGTAGGGTGGTGGGAATAACTTCGGAATCGTAACTCGGTTCACCTTGAAGACACACCCTCAAGGGAAGACCTGGGTAAATTTTCTTTTGCATTCTCTCCGCAAAAATCGACTTTGGACTTTTACAGGGGGCTTCTTTTTCCTTCGACGGTCGGCATGAGAATGCAGTTAAGAACGCCATTGTTGATTTCATTTTGAACGAGAAACGACCCGAGGCCGCGATGGTTGCTGCGTTCCGGCATACGTTGGATAACGGTAAACCTAAGGTGTGTCCCTGTTTCTGCCACTACGCTCTACATGCTTGACGCCCAATCTACAGTTCAACATCTCCGTGATGTGTGTCCTCGATGGGCCGAAGCCTTCCCTCTCCAACGACCCTTGGCAACGATTCGCAAGTATCACAGACACGGCAGGAAACCTGAAGAATGATCCCGCCAACTGGAATCGCGAGAATAAGATCGACACACGACTTGCTGAGCGGGATGGTTACAAAGAAATATACGCAATGGCGGCACGTAATCATGCTGTGCTACCCGACGCCATTCTAAAGAAATCAACCGACGAGAAAAGTCAATGGGCTTCGCTGGGCACACAGGATGCACGGTACGTTCTTTAAATCCCCTCATCTCGCATAGTTACTCAATCAATCTCGCAGCGGTCGATTTGGATGCATCATGGTGAACAAGTACACTAGGACTCTCATTGACGCTGTGGCCAATGAAGCAGAGGTGTGTAGTGATCTGTTGCTGCTCCATTGCTCCCCCCTTTTTTTCTCTCTTTCTTTTGCTGAGCCGTCTCAGAAAGCAGCGAAGGATATGATGGAGCATAAAGGCAAGCTAGTCCTCATGGACGTCTGGCCTTTTCTACCGTCCATCTTCGACAAAAGCACCCCCGCGGCATGGCCCCACCAGAAAGGCAAAGCATTCGGCCCACTTCTTGCATATTTCTTATGGGAAGAGAAATCCGAGGATCAATTCTGGCTTGGTCGGATGCAAACGGCATTGGACAACGTACACCAGGTGGCTCTCAAGGAAGGTTGCACCCCCGAGAATGCCCCAGTGTACCTCAACTGCGCACTGGAATATACCCCGGTCGAAGAAATCTATCGTGGCGAATTGAAAGGGCTCAGTGCCATCCGAGCGAAGTACGATCCTACCGACGTCATGGGCAGAACAGGTGGATTCAAAATTCCCCTTCCTAATGCAGGTCAGTGGTCGCATCCGTCTGCGCTATCTTCCTATTTATATTCTTCCGTTCTAGTGCCGTCTTCCAGTATAACCGTGAAAAGACTTAAAGTCGAAGGATTCTACACGTATGCAGTCACAGTAACGAGCGCGATCTTCGTCTAATAATAGTTCCTTGCAGCTATCGCGATGCCTCAATAGCTACTAGCGACAATGGGTTCATGGAGTTCTTCCTTGAATACGACACACTGTCGTCAACAATTCGTGCCTCCGGTCGAGACAATCCAGGATATTTCACCATCTTCGGCTTTTTCGATGGGAATGACATGCGGTTCATCAAACGCTACTCTTCCTACGAGTGGAAGTACATCGGGACTGCCACCGCTCAAGGCGAAGATGTCTACCAAGTTTCGGGGGGATGGGGCACAGGACGGGTTCAGCATGGCTCGTTCGCCTTCACAGCTTTGGGGGTCGGTAACGGTGGAGCCAGGAAGCTTTCCTCGGCTGTGAGATTGGAAGGCGAATGGACGGGGTCATTCTTTTATTCTTCCGATGCGCGTCAGCCGCCCGGGCCCACCATGCTCTATCTCTCTGCTAAACCCGGTCGCCACCTACACGGCAATGGGACAGATGGCCCAGCAGGAGCCTCGTTCGGTGTTGTTGGGAGCTACGACGGGGCGGCAGTGAACTTTACCAAAACCTACAGTGACAACAGTTACACCTGGATTTATACTGGCGTGGTCGATCCGAGCGGCACGCGTCTTCGCGGTACTTGGGGGGATGGAATGCAGACTTTTGGAACTTTTTCACTGATGAAAGGGAGAAGTATTGCGTATGCACAAGCTCAAGGTTTTATGCCGCGGAAGAACAAGCTATGGGGACGAGGCGGTGTGACGGTGAGAAACCGGCTCCAGGAGCAGGACTCTGCCTTGTTGGAGGATGGGTTTAGTGAGCTGTTGTGATTTTCTGTCGCGTTTGTAATGTTTGGTATAAAAGACTTCATATTCTACCTCTTCCTGCATTCGAGTCATATACCTCAAATACAGTGCCTCCTTGGAAAGAAAAACAACACGCGCCTTCAAACTGTGTGTGCTGGACGTTATCGTCTGGAAACCATACGCTTACGGTCTCTATGTAGGAGCGAAATATTTGAGACAAAACCGAGGCCGCTCAGGCGTAATAATAGGATGGATCTATGGTATTGTGGCTAATTAATTAGTTGCAGGGTATCCAGAAGGACGACATCGGGGGACATCGAGTCACTCCGCCTCCGAGTTGCGATTCGCACTTCCAACCCCGCCTCACCGAGTGCGCGAAACTCGGCTATGATGGCGGCGGAGGGGAGGTCGCAGCGCCCGCTTGGAGTCAGTATCACAAACAGTTCGAATGTTTCAAGCGCGCCATGTTTCCTCCTCGATGCGAGCATGTCCAGCAGCAGACGCGCGTGGTGTCCGGCCACGGTGGTCCAGTCATGGATGTCGAGGCGCCTGAGCCGCGGCAGGACGTCGGCGCTGCGGAGGGCCTGCAGCAACGGCGCCCAGGAGGAGGTGAAGCTGAGGTCAAGATGCTCGATTGTGCTAGCGGCGTGGAAGAGGCGTCGGATTTGCGATGCGGTGCCGGACACTCCGCCGAAGTGGACGGACAGAAACTTGAGAGTGCAGGATGAGCGCGAGACCAAGGCGTGCATGGCACCGGTCGTAGCTCGGATGGCAGTCGGGCACCCTATTTGGAGCCGCTCCAGACGCGGAGCCGTTAGATGGACGACTCGGAGGAAATTCTCGTCGGGAATGTGTAGCCGGCGTAAAGCACGCAACTGAACAGGCGTAGGCGCGACATGGCGATCGCCTCTCCCCGTACGGCTACAGATGAGATCCACGAGGTTTGGGCAGCACCGCAAGACAGCGATGATCTGCGGTATACACATATAGTTGAGATGAAGGATGGCCAATTTCTGCATCGGAAGGTTGACCTGGAGAGAGGGGATGTAGGATATTTGAGCTTTACGAAGCAGCGGGGCGTCCCGGATAATAACAGGGTCCGTCGTTTGGTCCGACGGCGCGGCGTGAGTGGAAGAAATTGTGAGCCGCTCAAGACACGGAAAGGTACACGTGTTGAGCTGGCGCTGCGCGGACATTGGGAGTGCAAAGTAGACGTCCTGCCACTGGAGACAGTATGGTTTTACGACATCAATGAGCATCTGTGCTCTCGTTTCGTCCCAACAGTCGAGGTAAATAGTGAGCGGGTGGTGCCGTGCACGCAAGAGCCACTCTTTTAGCAATTCTATAGATCTGGTCTTGCCGAAAGCAATGGATGTCCATAGATGCGGTGTATCCAGGCAGATCTCGCACTTCCAAGCCCGCCTCACCGAGCGCACAATAATCGTCAATGACGGCAGCGGCGGGGACATTGTGAGACTCGTTTACGATCACAACCAGCTCGAACGATTCGAGCACGCCGTGCGTCCTCCTCCACGCGAGCATATCCAGCAGCAGACGTGCGGGGTCTCCGGCCACAGTAGTCCAGTGATGGGCCTCGAGGCGCTTGAGCCACGGGAGGACCTCAGCGCTGCGGAGGGCCCTCATCAGCGATGCCCCAGTGGATTGGTCGATGGAGATCTTGAGATGCTCGATGGTGTTGGCGGCGCGGAGGAATTGCTGGATGTGCGCTCCGACGCGTAAGACGCCCCGGAGGCTAACGGACAGAAATTTGAGGGCGCAGGACGAGCGCGAGACCAATGCATGCAGGGCATCGGTCGTAGCCTGGATGTCGGATATGTTTCCCAGTTGGAGCCGCTCCAGACGCGGGAGTGTTACAGCCGATTTCAAAAGTATGTACGGGTTTGATGAAACGGTGCTGCTCAATTTGTGCTTACAGCTGTTTGTTGTGGAGTCTCGCAACCGACGACGTCATGCTTGCTGCACGGTGCCCTGCAACGGTGTTGTGACTCCACAGTGCCAACAACATACTCTTATTTCTTACAGCTACATTCTCTCTCTCGAATGTAATCACATACATGCAGACCAACAGAGCATCCCAGTCTATCTCGGGCCACTATCGCGAGCATACCAGACATTTGGGCGGGGTGTGTGTGTGGAGCGGGAGATGCAACAGCAAACAAGAGTAAGCACAACCGGAGTAGCACCGTTTTAGGAAACCCGTACATACTTTTGAAATCGGCTATAGCCAATGCAGGATTTCGTTGTTGATGCTCGTTAATGAGCGTAGAGCGTGCAGCTCGAGAGGCGTAGGCGCGACATCGCGATCGCCTCTCCCGATAAGGCGACGGGTGAGATCCACGAGATTTGGGCAGCACCGCAAGACAGCGATGATCTGGGGTAAATACATATATGTGACATGAAGGATGGCCAATCTTTCCAAAGGAAGGTTGACTTGGAGATACGGGATGTAGGATATTTTAGCTTCACGAAGAAGCGGGGCGTCCTGGATGATAACGGGGTCCGTCATTGTCAATGGCTCGCTGTTAGTGGAAGAAAGCGTGAGCCATTCAAGGCACGGAAAGGTGGACGTGTTGAACTGGCGGTGCTCGGATAGTGGGAGAACAAAGTGGATGACCCGCCACCGTAGACAGTAGGGTTTCACAACATCAACGAGCATCCGCGCTCGCGTTTTGTCCTCACACTTGAGGTAAATGGTGAGCGGGTGGTGCCCTGCGCGCAAGAGCCACTCTTTTAGCAACTCTATAGATCTGGTCTCGCCGAAAGCAATGAATGCCCATAGAGGTGGTGTCTCCAGACAGATCTGTCGCCATCGGCCACAAATTTGAGCTAGAAGCAGGGGAGCTTCAAGCGATGAAGGCCAGAGGTGGCGAAGATCTGGAAGACAACGTTGAAATATTGCCGCGACAAGTTCTGTGGGAATTGAGTCGAATCCTTGGGTGGACATGAAGTCGCAAAGACGGATCCGGAAGGGGCAATGCACTGCCACATCTTTTTATTTCATGACCGGTTTCTTTGAGGTTCTCCTTACAGGCTCAGCGCTCAGCAGTACTCGATTTGTGGGCTCAAAAATTATAATCCTCGTTATATAGGCTTGGGAGGACACACCCCAAATCTTACAACTACAGTATTTTCAGTAATCGTCGGAGCATTTAGAGTCGTCGACAGGAAATGGCACAGCCGCGTTTCTCGAGCTCATAAGAGTAGAAAGCGACGTGGGAGTGAGGCGAGGGAAGACTCAGACTTGGGGGAGCTGGGGTGGAGGGGGTGGTGGGGTGAGGAAGAAAGGCGGAAGGAAGGCGGGATGAGGAAGAACGACGGGTGTGTGGATGAGAGGAATGATAATTACCAACGAGAAAGGAGCAAATAGTATGGGGGGGGGGGGGGGGGGGGTAGCGAAAAGATAAAGCGGCGTGAAACGGTGTACAAGGAATCAAGTCGGCCTGCGCGACGAAGTCTCGCAATAAATAGCCAAAAAAGGAAATAACATGTCTTCGGTCTGCATCTGCACGACCCTCCATGCGCAACTCTTGCATGGAATCGCAAAGCAGCATAGATAGCATACATCGCAACATGGTACCAGAACCGACACGCACGCACGACACGCAGCAACGACAACGCCTGACGCAGATGGTGGTAAGCACTCTGTGAGGGATGAAGGCGAGGAGGAAGAGACATACCTAGATCGTCGTCTCATACGGGACGGGGACCATGGTCTGAGCGATGTTGTCGCCGGTGGCGCTGCGCGGGAATTTAGGTCGACGCGGACGCGCACTGCGAATGTATACGTCAGTACCCGTGTTTACACTCCTCCCAATGACGAAGGCCCTCAACGGCTGAAAATGAAGGGTAAGAATGGACGCAGACACAGACTTACCGCCCTTTCTCCTTCGCCTCGACTTGGACGTGCGCCTCGGGGTTCCGCTTCACGCGGTCGAGGAACTCCTACCGGCACTTGGAGTGAGTGCCTGACGTGCGCGACGCGGAGGTTGACGCGCTTCTCGATGTAGCGGTTCCCGACGAGCTTGTATACGATGATACCGACGGCGAAGGCGTCACGTTGTAGACGATACCTGTCCGGCTGCGCAGCGTTAGCTCAAATTCCAAGTAAATATAATATAATAAAAGAGAAGGAGATGCACCCATGGTAGTATTAATATTTATGGGCATACCATTTTGCTGTGCGGTGTTCGCCTTGATGTCGACAATGTCCCCGACGTGGTAGTTGATCAGGATTCAGGAAAGTCGACAATTTTGGGATCATGCTCTGCGTCCTCCAGTCAGCCCTACATTCCTCCAGTAACACCAACGCACACTTGAAGCCCCGCTTGAGCATGTGGCGCGTGCGCGCCCGGTAACCGAATGAGTTGGGCATCTTGAGGAGGGTCGACGATGGCGATGAGTAGAAGGTTTCTTGTTTGCGTCTGTGTGGATTAGATGCGGGCGGTGCACAGCTTGTTTATTTCAAGTTGATCCGCTACCTCGTCTCTTAAAGCCAGAAAGCCTGAATCAACTGCCCAATAACGCTGACCTCGCAACACCTGGGCCTTCCTCGCCACCGGCGTCGACATCATGGCCAATCTCGCGACAGAGCTGTCCTTTTCGCACTACATGAGCGCGATGAGCCTGTGATAAATTGCATGTTACTCCCTTTTCGTTGCTTTCTTTTGAGCAGGGACATTTGCCCACATGAACGGGTTTTGATGTGACTTCGTCTGGATCCGTATCCACGCATTTGTTCGCCTTTGGCCCTAAATGTGTCACATGCCCAGCATATAATCGTTGTGCTTGGTGTTTATGCAATCACTGAAAATTTGTGGGAATACTAAGCTGCAGCGAAGTAACCGATATGGGACTACCATAAGTCTTTCTGGGAAGTAGAGCTTCCACTCAAATCCTGCGCAAATATTTCAAACAGTGAAACACTGCATCGGACGTTAAATAAGTTGCATTATGTTTTTACAGGATCGATTGGACGGAAGCTGAAGTCACCAGAGTAAGATTTTACATATACTTTCAAACTTCAAAGTTTGATAGCGGGCTCCTTGGACATATATTATTCCCTCCCGTTTCACCCTCGGCTTTCAATTTCTTGTACACCGCGCATATGAGAAGGGTATCTAGGAAGTAGCTTAATATTTGAGGTAAAAATCACCACCATGCTCACCGCTCGGATGAATATCTTGGATGCAGAGTTGGTCAACTAATTACTAACCGGCTGCAAGGTATCCAGAAGGACAACATCGGGGGAGATCGGGCTACCCGCTTCCGAGTCACGATTCGCACTTTCAACCCTGCCTCACCGAGTGCGCGAAACTCGGCAATGATGGCGGCGGTAGGGACGTCGCGGGATTCCATTAGGGTCACAGTTAGCTCGAATGATTCGAGCACGCCGTGCGTCCTCCTCCACGCGAGCATATCCAGCAGCAGACGTGCGGGGTCTCCGGCCACGGTAGTCCAGTGACGGGCCTCGAGGCGCTTGAGCCACGGGAGGACATCGGCACTGCGCAGGGCGTCCATCAGCGACGCCCCGGAGGATTGGTCGACGGCGACCTCGAGATGCTCGATGGTGTTGGCGGCACGGAAGAAGCGTTGGATGTGCGCGCTGGAGTGGCAGACGCCTCGGAGGCTGATGTACAGAAATTTGAGGGCGCAGGACGAGCGCGAGACGAATGCATGCAGGCCATCGGTCGTAGCCTGGATGTCGGATATGTTCCCCATTTCGAGCCGCTCCAGATGGGGGAGTGTTAGCCAATGCAGGATTTCGTCATTGGGGCTCACTAATGAGCGTAGAGCATGCAGCTCGACAGGCGTAGGCGCGACATTGTGATCGCCTCCGGTGAGATTGCAGGTGAGATCCGTGATGTTTGGGCAGCACTGCAAGACAGCAATGATCTGGGGTATATACATAAGTGTGACATAAAGAATGGCCAATTTTTCCATCGGAAGGTTGACTTGGAGAGACGGGATGCAGGATATTGTGGCTTTACGAAGCAGCGGGGCGTCCCGGATGATAACGGGGTCTGTCGTTTGGTCCGATGGCTCAGTGTGAGTGGAAGAAATCATGAGCCGCTCAAGACACGGAAAGGTACACGTGTTGAGCTGGCGCTGAGCAGACAGTGGGAGTGCAAAGTGGATGTCCTGCCACTGGAGACAGTAGGGTTTTACGACATCAACGAGCATCTGCGCTCTCGTTTCGTCCCCACAGTCGAGGTAAATAGTAAGCGGCTGGTGCCGCGCGCGCGAGAGCCACTCTTTGAGCAACTCTATAGATCTGGTCTCGCCGAAAGCAATGGACGCCCATAGACGCGGTGTATCCAGACAAATCTCTCGCCATTGGCGACAAATTTGAGCTAGAAGCAGAGGAGCTTCAAGCGATGAAGGCCAGAGGTGGTCGGAAGTATCTGGAAGACAATGTTGAATATTGCGGCCACAATTTCTGCGGGAATCGAGTTGAATCCTTGGGCGGACATGAAGGCGCCTGACAAGCACTAATACTCAGAATTGCATAGCCTTGCACCGCCACACTCTTTTGCCGGTAGAGCGCCAGACTTCTCGGCTTGAATTCTTTCAAGATATTCAAAACTGCATACGGCCTATCTATACTATATGTTAATGTGGATTCTTTTTTTTTTTGGACCGATTGGATGGAAGATGGAGTCGCTAGAGCAAGATTTTACATGTGTGGCCCTAATTTTGATGGCGGACTCTGAGCATGCATTTCGTCCCAGTTCGGTCTCGGCTTTCAGCGAATCGTATTCTCAGAGTATTATCAAGATATAATTGAAATGGTGGAATATTTGAGGCTAAGCTGAGGTTGCAGCAAGATATTTCGCCGAAATCATGATCTGTTGCTGCTAAAATTCTTCTGTGTATTAGAACACCAACCTGTATCCAAAAAATTCCCTCCCGTTGGCCCCCGGCTTTCAATGCATCGTACTTCCAACATATGAGAAGAGTCTATACGAAGTGGCTTAACATTTGAGGGTAGAAATCGCCACCATGCTCACCTCGTATCAATACATAGGTGGCCACTAACTACTTGGTTGCAGGGTATCCAGAAGGATAGCGGAGGGGGTAGTAGAGTCCCAATCCCGGGTCGTGACTCGCACATATAACCCCGCCTCGCCGAGCGCGCGAAACTCGGCCATGATCCTGACAGGGGGGTTGTTGCGCGTGCCCGTGCTCAGATCCAGCTCGAACGATTCCAGCGCAGCATGCATCCTCCTCCATGCCAGCAGATCCAGCAGGGAATGTGCGCGGTCTCCCTTCAAGTTTTCATCATGGACCTCGAGGCGCCTGAGCCGCGGGAGGACGTCGACGCTGCGGAGGGCCTGCAGCAGTAGCTGAAACGCCTCGATAAAGTCTTCGATGAAGAGCTGAAGATGCTCGATAGTGTTGACGGGGCCAAAAAAATGTTGTATTTGAGCTGCGGGCCCGAAGATACCGCTGAGGGGGATGGCCAGAACCTTGAGGGCGCAGGACGAGTGCGCGACAAACGCATGCAGGGCGTCGGTCATAGCTTCGATGGAGCCGGACATCCCCATGTCGAGCCGCTCCAGACGCGGAGCTGTTATATAGGCTAGGAAATTCTCGTTGGGGATGTCCAGCGACCTTAAAGCATGCAGCTCAACGGGAGGCAAGTCAGCATGGGAGCTTTTCCTGAAAATCTGGCAGGAGAGTTCCACGAGGTTCGAGCAGTACTGCAAAACAGCAATAATCCGGGGTATATACATATATGTGACCTGAGGGATGGCCAACCTTTCCATCGGAAGGTTGAACTGGGGAGACGGGATGTAGGATATTTTAGCTTCACGAAGCAGCGGCGCATCCCGGATGATAACAGGGTCCCCCTTCACATGCGACGGGCAGGTCAAGTCGGTAGAAAGCGCGAGCCGCTCAAGGCATGGAAAGGTAGACGTGTTGAGTTGGCAGAGACCCGATAGCAGGAGAACGAAGTGGATGTCCCGCCACCGTAGACAGTAGGGTTTTACGACGTCGAGAGCATGTTCACTCTCGTTTCTTCCGAGCAGTCGAGGTAAATGGTGAGCGGGTGGTGCTGCGCGCGCGAGAGCCACTCTTTCAGCAGTTCTATAGATCTGGTCTCGCCGAAAGGAATGGATGTCCATAAACGTGGTGTATCCAGGCAGATCTCCCGCGGAGTCCCGCCACCGACAGATTTGAGCTAGAAGCAGAGGAGCTTCACGCGATGAAATTTGTGAAAACCGGAGGTGAGGGAAATTATCTTGAAGACAATGTTGGAATATCGCGGCTGCGATTTCTGGGGGAACGGAGTCGAATCCAGTAGACATGAAAGTCAAGATAGGAATGCCCTTGCACCGCCACATCTTTACATTTGCTACATAGCCAAATCCTTCCCAAATATTCCGAGCACTTGGTGGGACATGTCTAAACCCTTTGGCCGTATAGTAATTCTATGTATGTGCAATTAAACGGAGGCCGGAGTCCTTCGAGCAAGATTTCTGACTTTCACTGCTGTTTCCTTGATAGCCTTGCTTGGCAGTCTCGGCGACTTCTCCTCGACTCTACTGGAGCTTTTCAAATATTAACTTGCTTCATCTAGCCCCTCAGAACTGTGTGTTTGGAATACAATAATTTCTGACCCGAAGCCGGACTGCGACGAATTGCGCGCATACCACGAACAGAGTCTGCTGCTCTGATGTCCGTAGAAATGACACCGCCACTATTTTTTCCGGGTGTGGCATTCACGCCATTAAATTGTCAGACTGCAGGGCCTCTGGGTTTCAAATTATAGAATGCCCAATTGATGCCCAACATATGAACCTGAAAGTGCTTAATATTTACATTATTTGAGGCCGGTGCCAGTACTAGTAGGAGCAAGCGAACGGTGTTGATCACACCGGAGCCTTGGAAAAATGTCCTTGAGGCTTTGAGGAGGTCCATGAATCGACCCTTGCTATGTCTAAATTGCGCTGTTTCCTCATCTCTTTTTTTTGTTCCACGGATGCTTGCCCAGCTGTGTTTATGCAATCACTGAATATTTTGGGGAATATTAGGGTTGTTCACAGTACCCCTTTTTCGCTCCCTTTTCGTTCCCTTTTTCGCCCTTTTTGCCATTCTCTTCGTTTTTTGCACGGTTTTTTTTCCCTTTTCAATTAGAAGTACAAAAAGGGTAGAAGACCAACAAAAACAGGGTCCTACCTGCAATTCTGCGGGAAACGGGAAAAAAGGGCGCGAAAAAGGGAGCCAAAAAGGGCTATTGTGAAACCCCTGGCTGGAGCTCCCTTTTTCCGCCCTTTTGGCTCCATTTCTCCATTGCATGCAGCCTGGGTGTTCACATCGTTCCTCAAAGGTCACATACCACCTCGAATGTTCAAAAAGGACTTAGGCGAATTTTTCTGGATTT
>JARJLF010001234.1:0-89914 GCA_029378395.1 Mycena leptocephala | reverse complement strand
GGCGGCATTTCTCCTCGCGGGGATAGAGATTGAGGAGGATCAGTGAGTGATTAGCGTGTGATGGATACCATCTGACACTTCGGCAGGGAGGCGGTGTTTACTCGAGGCGAAGCGCCGAAACCGAACTACTATCCAGGCGACCACCCTCCAGCGGCAGCGCACACTACTGTTGGGAAGATTTCGAAGCTGGACAGTGTCCAGCAGCAATACATGCCTGGACTGGGCCAGTGGGCAGCACGCCAACCGTTGCCGCCTACGCGTAACACTGCCAAGCCAGAAACCATCAAGATCTGTCTTCCTTCATCTTTGCCGGCTGCAGATCGGGAGGCGGTGTGCGTGGCGGGTCTAGCAAAGCAGGAGGAGGAGCTCCGAAATGCTCAGGCTGAGGATGCGCTACGTGATCTTCGCAGAGGGCTGCGAACACGGACTTTTGCTCATCGGTTCAAGCGGAAGCATCTTTCAGGTCAGGGAATGTATACAAAGAGTCGATCTTTGTTGGACTCGATTGAGGATCGGATCCGTGATGCCTCATCATGGTATCGAGTTGCAAGAGCGGCGCTCTTGGCACTGCGCGGGGCCGGCGAATGGGAGCAGGTGTTGCAGGTGTTGCGGAAGGAAGATGTACGCGGGATGAATGAACGCTCGATGAACGAAGCAGAGAAGGAGGACAACAAAAAGGCGCGGGTGCTTGCGGGATTGCCTGCCGAAGGGCAGGAGGATGAGGTTGATGAATACGGTGAGCCGGTGGAGCTCACGGTGCTGTTCAATTTGGAGACAGGAGAGGGTACACGCCAGCTGTTGTGGATTTGGTATACCGGTGCCCAGGTTAGATCGGATAAAGCCGCCGATGGGTCGTTGCATCCAGGTAGGTGTCAATCATTACAAGATGGGATTTTAATTAATCATGATACAGACATACGCGTAGAATGGATGAAAGGACGGGCGCAGGCAGATCGGTGGAGGGAAGAATTATTGTTTGTGGAGGAGGAAATGGGGCGGGTGCTCGGGTTCGGAGAATGGAAGGTAAAGTGGTGGGAAGAACGATTGGAACCGACGCGCGCTGTGGGGCGTCCAGCATTATCACCGGAACTTGCCGAGGGTCTGCGGGCATATGCTCTGGAGCAGATTGCCCGTGAGAACAGTTGGCTAAGGGCGTGGACCGGGAAGTGGGCTGCAATTCGTGCACGCACAGCCACTGTCCTCGAGAACCATCTCGTTGATGTCACGGAAGAGGTTTTGATTCCCATCGAGGTAGAGTTGGATGACGATGACGAGGAGCAGGCACTATTTGAGGACGATGGGATGGAGGATGATGAATAATTTCTATTTCCGGACACAAGCGTTGTTTCTTTGTACATATTTACTAAACGGTTCTCGAACGGCAATTCCCATTTTGACTGTACACCGATAAGCGATGTTTCTTTGTACATATTTACTAAACGGTTCTCGAACGGCAATTCCCATTTTGACTGTACACCGATAAGCGAGGCCCAATATGATGGCTGAGGGATGCCGTGTCAGTGGCATCACTTTTAATTATTAATATATGTGTGCCGAGGCCAGTGTGATGCCAGGGAGATGCCGGTAGACTGCCGTGGCTGAGAAATAGAGCCGTACAAGGCGGCAGGTGGTGCGCGTTGCAATGTGCACCATGCGCGGAAGTGCAATGGTCCCGTATTAACATGCACCCTTGGTTGGGCCAGTGCACATTGCAATATGGGTACAGGTACTGTTGGTACAGGCCCTACGCCCGTCAAGACGAAGGGAGACTCGCCCTCGTCGATCGAATGCTCAAGGTAGCTCGTGGCGATCGCTCCAGCTCCTCCGATCCTATCAACATTCCTTATTCCTCCTTCATGGGCCACGTTCCATGCGTTCCTTCCTGGACGGTAGACCAAATTCTCCTACTCGAGGCCCAGGAAATCATCGACCCTTGGGTAGTGGAGCGGTATTGGCTGAGGGAACGGGTCCAGGACGCGGATCGCGCGGGGAAGGATTTGTTGACCTTGCTCACTGATGTCGCCGGAGCGGAGTGGTTTCCTGAGTCGTTTTCGTAGACGCCCATTCCTTTCTTGTCCTTTAGCTCCGCTTCGTAAACCTCCGTTCTGTTTTTGACCAATGGAGTTATGCTTTTTGTCTGCCAGCTATAAAAGCGAGCGAATCACTAGGAATTTGTCCCAGAAATATCTTCAGTCCATCTCGTCTTTCCTGTATCTTGATGGCACAGCGGAGTTCGTCATGGAGAACCCCTCTGTACTCCCAAGTCTATTGGTGGAGGTCCATTCTATATTGCCCGCTGTTTCCGACACGCGCATGCCGAAATACCTTGAGTCGCTGTGGATCACCCATGTGCGGTGCCTAGGCCAGGCTCTTCACGAAACCTTCCAGGATCGGAATATAAGTTCCATTCCGCCGGAGATCATCCAGCAAGCTCGTGTCGGTGTAAAAGTCATGCTTTCCAATATGGTGAACCATGCTGGCGTTTCTTTAGCGAAGCCTTTTGCTGATCCTATCCCTTTTTGAGCTACTTCTTGGCTCCGTAAAGGTAGCGAAGTCCCTGGATCCTGCGCTGCCCGTGCAATACCATATCCCGCACTTCTGCACCGTGACTTTTGCCATGGCGGAGAGTTTTGTGGCGCTCGTCGGTTTCGACAGAGATGAAGATCGCGCTCTCCGAGAGAACATGTTCGGTGCTATTGCCCATCTCCAATATTGCATGGCGATTGGTGCGGAGTACGCCACTCAGCCGTGGGACGCGCCAGGTTTCACACACAACTCCGCCGACCCTTTTGTGTATGGGATAGGTCACCACACGAAGCCGGACCAGGTTTCTGAGGCCAAGGCTCTAGGTCGACTCCGCCACCAATTCGGCCAGGGGCTCCTTCGCTACGATCCCTCCCTTGGAAAGGAGGCGTACCAATTTCCTAAATGTCCAGAGTCGCAGCGGATTATTCCTACTCGTCCCAATACGCCGAACTCCGACTCCGCTCCTTAATTGGAGAGAATCTTCTTCCTCCTGACTCCGTCGGGAATCAAGAATTGCGTCCACGGGTGATCCTCGTCTGTTCCTAGACATGCTGTTGTAGATCCATGTAGATGGGAAATTTTATGCGATAATTTGTAACTCCTTCCAGGTTGCCTGCCCAAGGGGGCCGTTTCCTTATAAAAGGAGCCTAGCGAAGTTGCCTGTTTTGTGTCCTCCCAGGTCGAATTCTCCATGTCTTCCACTCGGTGATTCACCATTTACGACGCCGCGCCGCTCTTGTTCAGTCTATGCTTAGACAAGCAATTCCTGACCGCTCCTTTCCACCTTTTTGGAGAAGGTCTTCCGAGCTTTCTTCAGTTCCGTATTCGCCTAATGGTGCACGAAATTATGCGCGCCACCACCGACAATTTCTCTGTGAAGGCTGGAATTCCGTCGCTACCTATTGCTGAGCATAACAAGATCTGCGATTGGATCCAGGTCGTAATGTGGCATTTGGTGCGTAGTCTTGTTTTGGAGGTACTCCGCCCAGTCCGATCCCAATTGATTTCCACAGCGTCTCGTTACCCGGAGTTTAGCTGTTCGTCATGAGTTGGCGCAGGCTGGCGATATTTCGTGGGCCCTGGTCGACCTGACCATCCCTGGCGAATCCTTCCAAATGTTCCAGCTCCTCACTTACCTTTGCTAGTTCACAAAACACACCTCCGGATACGATCTCCCCCACAGCCTGAACCCCAAAATACTCATTCCACTCCTCAAAGCAGCCGGGCAGACCATAGCTTATACTCGCTGCGAAGGGGAATTCACAGGATACGATGTCGATGGTCGCTTGATTTATCCGGACCTCCTCACATCTCCGCTTTCCCTAAACAGCCTGTTTGGCCCTCCAGTTACGCTCCTTCCTGGCAATTTGAGGGTGTTGACTCTTCCCATGGCGATTACCGGTGAGTTGCATGTCCTTTTTACTTTTATGGGAATCGAGTCTCCGTCTCCGTCGCGTCATCCGTTCTGCTCATGCCTCCCATTTTTGGGATCCAATGACTGGGTTATAGGCCCAATGGCATAGCGGTTATTGCTCCACGCATCCTTATCTGAGTTAGGATGAATAACGCGAAAGTTGCAGGTTCGACTCCTGCTTGGGCTTTTGTTGCATGGCGATCATGATTTTTAAATGGTCGTCGGCCCAATAGCATAACAGTTATTGCTTCGCGCATCCATGTCTCAATGAGGATGGATTTTATGCGAAGGTCACAGGTTCAACTCCTGCTTGGGCTTTACTCCAGGACGGCCGTAATTTTTGACGTCCTATGCCGCTCCATTTTGTTTTCGATTTCGCGGTGTCCGCTCCGCCTTCTTTTCCAAGGTTGTCGGCCCAATAGCATAACAGTTATTGCATCGCGCATTCCTAGCTCTGCGTGGATGAATTAATGCGAAGGTCGCAGGTTCGACTCCTGCTTGGGCTTTACTCCAGGACGGCCGTAATTTTTGATTTCCTGTCATTTGCTGTTCCGTTTTTCCTTCCAATCCCGTCGTGGCCATTCCATCTTCTTTTCCGGGTATCGGCCCAATAGCATAACGGTTATTGCATTGCGCATCCCTAGTTCTGTATGGATGTTGCACGCAAAGGACGCAGGTTCAACTCCTGTTTGGGCTCTATTTCCGGGCGGCATCTTAATTTTGCACCCTCTTGGAATCGTTTGGCTATTTCGGTTGCGGCACCGCTCCGAGTCCTTTTTACTTTTCTGATTTTAATTTTCTCCGTTCCTGTCATGGTTTCGTCCTCCGCTCTTCCCTCTTTCCGTTTCGCTCGTCTCTGTGCCGTGTCCTTCTTACTTTTAGGAGCTGACTCCCTGCCAGGTCCGTTTTCTCCTGGAAGCTGCCCTTTGGACGACGTATCCGCCGAATATGACGAATTGTTCACCAGGTTGGGGTTTCCTCCCGCGTAACTTTTATCAGATTTTTAAGTCTGCGAACGTCGTTTCTCGTAAGTTCGTGTCTTTGCGTTCATGTCGTTTTCTTGAAATTCGTTCCTTTTAGCCGTCCATTTTTCGTTATTCCGTTGTCGCCCAGGAGTGATCAATTCCTTTTTGGGGTATTTCTTTGGTTTTTGTAGGGCCCCACTTCGTCGCTCAGCGACTTTCTCTCCGGAGATTACATTCGCATATATCCTGAATTCCGTATGTTCCGTTGGCTTAAGCGTGCGCGTTTGGTGTTCCGTTGTCCATATATAAATTTCAATTTTGGTTCCTCCGCGGTACCAAAACTGCCTGATAACCCAGCGGAGTCGTTTCCGTCGGGTTCTTCTTTAGTGTAGTCCATTTATTGTGAATTTTAGACGCGTGAAACGCGTCGTTTTCTTGCTCCTTGAATATTTTCCTGATTTCTGATGCCCGGTCATATTAAGCGGAGTTCGTCTCCACCAGCGAATATCTTGGTTACGGCCGGGCGTAAAACTCCCAAATTTCTCCTGCGTCAAGTTCACTCTTTTACACTCCTCTGCACTCTACTCCTTCTCCGCTGTGCCTGCAGGTCCTTTCAGGTTAAGGTTTTGCGAGTGAATTGATGCTATATTTAGGAAATTCCTCCGTGTTTCGCTAGAAGAATGATGCGCAGTTCCTTGACGTATTTTGATCGGTTGTGTGGATTTGTTTGGCCGGTGATGCGCTTCTAATTGGCAAAACTTGCCAAGTCTCCTCTGCTTTCGCCACCGTCTTCAATGTCCACCAGCCGCAAGAGTCGTGCCCAAACCCGAGGCCCACAGCCCGCAGTTTCTACTGCGCCGGCTCTGCAGCCAATCTCTGATCGTGAAGCCACCCCCGCCGTCCTTCCTCGGGGGAGTCGTAAGAAGAAAGTCCAAGGCGAGCGGCGCGCACGCCTCCAGGGAATTCGGGAAAGAGGGGATGAATCCTCCGAGGAGGTTGACGAATTGGCGGAATAGACTCCACGTCGTTCCAAGAGTGCGACGGGCCTGACTTCACGTCGGCCCCGAAATACAGAGGAGTTGACTTCACGTCATCCTCTGCGCTCAGAGGTTTCGACTCCGCGTCCCCCTCTGCCCGAGGCTGGAACCAGCTTCAAGATCAAGCTTCTGGGGAGTACATCTTCCCGCAAGCTTGTAGCTGGTCTGTCGCGTCCCACGAGCGGAGTTGCGCATCCTCCCTCGCCAATGGCTGAGGATGCGCCCGTCCCGTCGTTGTCCATTCTTCCGCCACCGCTGTCATTGCGCGAGCAGCTGCTCCGTCGCAGGATGGTATTCCAGGGCGAGGCTCCCGCTCCCATGGAGCATTCGGTGGACGGGCTGGAGAAACAGCTCCGCAACGTCAAGGGGAAATTAGCATATGTGGTCCCGCGTCTGGAGGAGGTCTCCGATCCCAGTTGGAGACCGATTCCTGTTTTCGTTCGTCCTCCGTTCGAGTGGCCGCCGTCGGGTATGCCGTCTCCCGATTTCTCCGAAATCGAATCCCTTGACCCTCTTGTTGACCCCGCCCCCTATCCCGAGTACAAGGCTCCCGAGGGGGTGTCCTCGTTCCTTCTTGAACAGGCGTACAAGGAGTGGACCAACGGTTACAAGAAACACGTCAACCTTGTCGCCCAAAATCGGTTCGAGGAAGCGCGGCGCTCCAATTACAAGGTCACCCTCGCCCATCGACAGAAGGAAGCGTGGCTCGCTGTGAAGGCTGTTGAGCGTGATACGCACAACAGCATTCGCGAGGCGGAGCTGAGGACGGAGGCTGCCAATCTAAATGAGCGGAACGTCTTGGAGGATCGGCACGAGGAGCTCTGCCACGAGAGGGATGACCTCGAGGCGGAGCTCACGCTTGCGCAGGACTCCTTTTCGCGCGCTATCGCTGCCTGCTCCCATCTCCTCGGCCTCGCCGATGAGATGTACCACGTCGACCGCCAGCGTCGGGCCATGGGATACCCTCCACGCGCGCAACCCTCAACAGTACCTGTACCCATATTGCAATGTGCACTGGCCCAACCAAGGGTGCATGTTAATACGGGACCATTGCACTTCCGCGCATGGTGCACATTGCAACGCGCACCACCTGCCGCCTTGTACGGCTCTATTTCTCAGCCACGGCAGTCTACCGGCATCTCCCTGGCATCACACTGGCCTCGGCACACATATATTAATAATTAAAAGTGATGCCACTGACACGGCATCCCTCAGCCATCATATTGGGCCTCGCTTATCGGTGTACAGTCAAAATGGGAATTGCCGTTCGAGAACCGTTTAGTAAATATGTACAAAGAAACATCGCTTATCGGTGTACAGTCAAAATGGGAATTGCCGTTCGAGAACCGTTTAGTAAATATGTACAAAGAAACAACGCTTGTGTCCGGAAATAGAAATTATTCATCATCCTCCATCCCATCGTCCTCAAATAGTGCCTGCTCCTCGTCATCGTCATCCAACTCTACCTCGATGGGAATCAAAACCTCTTCCGTGACATCAACGAGATGGTTCTCGAGGACAGTGGCTGTGCGTGCACGAATTGCAGCCCACTTCCCGGTCCACGCCCTTAGCCAACTGTTCTCACGGGCAATCTGCTCCAGAGCATATGCCCGCAGACCCTCGGCAAGTTCCGGTGATAATGCTGGACGCCCCACAGCGCGCGTCGGTTCCAATCGTTCTTCCCACCACTTTACCTTCCATTCTCCGAACCCGAGCACCCGCCCCATTTCCTCCTCCACAAACAATAATTCTTCCCTCCACCGATCTGCCTGCGCCCGTCCTTTCATCCATTCTACGCGTATGTCTGTATCATGATTAATTAAAATCCCATCTTGTAATGATTGACACCTACCTGGATGCAACGACCCATCGGCGGCTTTATCCGATCTAACCTGGGCACCGGTATACCAAATCCACAACAGCTGGCGTGTACCCTCTCCTGTCTCCAAATTGAACAGCACCGTGAGCTCCACCGGCTCACCGTATTCATCAACCTCATCCTCCTGCCCTTCGGCAGGCAATCCCGCAAGCACCCGCGCCTTTTTGTTGTCCTCCTTCTCTGCTTCGTTCATCGAGCGTTCATTCATCCCGCGTACATCTTCCTTCCGCAACACCTGCAACACCTGCTCCCATTCGCCGGCCCCGCGCAGTGCCAAGAGCGCCGCTCTTGCAACTCGATACCATGATGAGGCATCACGGATCCGATCCTCAATCGAGTCCAACAAAGATCGACTCTTTGTATACATTCCCTGACCTGAAAGATGCTTCCGCTTGAACCGATGAGCAAAAGTCCGTGTTCGCAGCCCTCTGCGAAGATCACGTAGCGCATCCTCAGCCTGAGCATTTCGGAGCTCCTCCTCCTGCTTTGCTAGACCCGCCACGCACACCGCCTCCCGATCTGCAGCCGGCAAAGATGAAGGAAGACAGATCTTGATGGTTTCTGGCTTGGCAGTGTTACGCGTAGGCGGCAACGGTTGGCGTGCTGCCCACTGGCCCAGTCCAGGCATGTATTGCTGCTGGACACTGTCCAGCTTCGAAATCTTCCCCAACAGTAGTGTGCGCTGCCGCTGGAGGGTGGTCGCCTGGATAGTAGTTCGGTTTCGGCGCTTCGCCTCGAGTAACACCGCCTCCCTGCCGAAGTGTCAGATGGTATCCATCACACGCTAATCACTCACTGATCCTCCTCAATCTCTATCCCCGCGAGGAGAAATGCCGCCGGCTTCACTTCCAAAGCCGCGGCGCCATTATCCATAACTCGGGTGTGGTCTTCCTCTGAAATGCGTCGCATTACATCTGCCAGGGTCTCCGCTACCCACAATCAGCCAAGGACATAGTTTAGCAATCAAATACGCACCTTCAACTTCCGGATATTCATATGGGTTTTCCAGTGTTTGATCCACCTCCCACGCCCGCACCATCTTCTCCCACTTCTGCAGATCCTCCTCGTGTCCATTGCGCAATCCCTCCGTGAACGCGTGAAAGGCGCGGCTGTGTAGCATTGCCTGCGGTATAGCGAGTACCATTTTACGCAAAAGGGAGTTGCCTAGTTTAGTCAGCAGCTATTTTCGCCCGTTAAAAATATGACATACCAAAATCCACCGTCTTTTTCCAATTGGAAAACCCACACAAATCGTCTATTGTATCCTCGCGAGCACCGGGTCCCATCACAGATATTGATCTTGCAGCCGAATTTAGCCAGGACCAATTCCGCTCTACCCCTTCTCCATCCGTGCGCCCAACGCCTTTCGTGTAGTTGAAGGAATATGGACCGTGACATTCCTTTACATGCGGGGGTAGGTGGAATTTGGGGACTTTGAAGAGAACTTTAATCCAATTTGGCAGCTTCATGTTAGACGGCATCGCCTGCGCTCGATCCAAAAATTTACGTGACCATTGACACGCAATGTCGTAGCTCGCCACGATTGTTAACAAAGTAATACCCATTAGACTAGAAAAAAAAAGATAATCCATGTTGCAATATCTACTTCGTTGTTAGTAATAGTAATTTAATCATTTGCATACGCACCTCTCGCCCTTTTGAAGATCCCCCGTTCCCAACGGTCGAAATATCTCGTGTCGTGAACAACTAACTGACCCGATTCCCGATGCACGCAGGCCTTTGGCCCTCTTGTTGTTGGCCGACCATAGTGCTGCAAAGGATACACAATGGCTGATCTGCTCAAACGATCACTATCACTTCCATTCTCCATAAGCCAGCGACGTACCTCGTCCTCATTCACATATTTTACCAAATGCTTTAGATAATCATCATTGGCAACCATATATGCCCAACCGGGTCCCAGAGTCGGGTCCTTGTCCCTTGAAGAACGGTCTCATCCCTTCATTTTGAAATTGGCATCCTTAGACACGAGCAGACGGTATAACCATCTGGGTTATAGGTCAGTCTTATGTACGCGCCATTCCGAAGGACAAAACTCACGCAACTTCCGGTGGTGCATCCTCCCAGCCCTCGGGCAAATTGATACCCGGGTGAGGACATGCATGACAAGGGATAGCCAGTTCGCTGGGCTGTGTTGCGGCAATGCCCTCAGGATGATGGCCACGTCCAGCCCGCTTGCACATCTGAAGATGACGATATTCCCGAATCATATTCATAAACTGGGGCAAACGATTCTATAAGAGATGATTAACATGTTAACTGATCATTTAGGGTGAAGAAATACCGGTAGTTTCATCAATCCAGCTGAATTTGTTAACAGGACTAGCACATTGTAGAAATTGTATGCCGGCAAGTGAGCTTGAAGATTTAACTTGTGAAACCGGCCCAACAGGCTAAGTGTGGCGGCAGTCGAGGGCTCCTTCGGCGTCGCCGGATACCAGCCAATATCGAGAAGTTGATCGAGTTCGCGTGGGGCACTGGCGCAACCACAGAACTGGATTGTCAGGGTGTGAATGCCGTTGTTGTGCAGGACCACAAAGTCTTGGACCGTACGGGCCAGCACCACATTTGGGCACTCCTCCCCGCGAACGTGGTGAAGCTGGTATGTTAATCCGATGCCCTGTGTTGTCCGTGGCTGAAAAAAATCGTCTTCCCATTCCTGTGACTCTGTTAGTATTGCTACACAAGCCGACGAACCACCACTGACCTGTAACAAGTGTAAGGGCTCGTCGCGGTGCTTCTCGAATATACACGAGCTGCACAATAAACGGCCGCCAAAGCAGTCTTTACAACGCCAAGTTGGGTTTGCCTCCTGACACTGCACGCATCCGTGGGTCCACCAGCCACCACGCCCTTCCAGCCTCAACAAGCCGTCAAGCGCAATATCGTGCCACGGGATCCATGTCTTCACAGGGTGATCCTACGCAATATAATCAAATAATCAGAGACGTATCCACCGAAAGAAAAATGAAACTCACAGAGTTCTCGTACCGCTTGGCCTTCTTGATTTTGACTGCAGCAGGCCCCTCAGCAATTATAGGTGGTCCTGCCCAATCCATCGAGTCGAAGCCCATCAGTTCATCGAAATTGTCCGCATTTGCCGTATTACGACCTTTCTCAGGGGAAGGAGGGGGAGCTGGTCGACGTTCCTCACGCACTCGATAGTTGGTAGCCGTAGCAGTCACAGATCTCGATGCTGAGGGGTTGTGGGTGTAGACCTCGCGCTCGCGCTTGCACTTTTTGCCCTTGTCCATATTGAATTCCGCAAGCAGAGCGCAGTGCACACGAAAGGGGATAGCATTATAAAGAAACCGCACAACGAATGTATTTGAAACTTGATAGTACTTACACGTATCGAAAACTTTGAATAGACATCCAGTATTCGGAAATGTTCATTCTACCTCCTCCACTGAGTCCAAGGATGAGTCTGGCACGTCCTCATCATCGTCCGCCCATTGTACGTTCTGCGCATCCCGAACCTCGGAATCTGATGGAGTACCATTGATCCACGCGACACAGTCATCAACTGAGCGCGAAACAAGAAACCCAGCAATTGTGCCTCTCTGTTGAAGTGCATAGAAGTGTGCACGGGCTTCAGCTGCGCTGTTGAATATTTCTCCCTGTCGGCCGACACGAACAGCATAAACTGTGTCGGGCGAGTCGGCGGGGTGGGATGACGAACCGGGCATAGGTGGAACATATGGGGGTGGATCATCTGATTGCTGAACACACGAGACGGGTGATGGAGAACGGCTATTGATGATAAAGGTGCGAAGGGGAGGTGAATCTGAGAGCGAGAGGACTGCATGGAATGTCGAACTAGGTCCTGGTTGTGCAGCCTGAGAAATCCGAGACATCTGTGGCAAGGTTGGACCGGCGAGGGCGGGGTCAGTGGGATGGGAATGATCCCCATCATCGCAACGCGCATGCCAGGCGCATCGCAACTGTTCCCAATCTGAGTAACTCTTTATCGTAGCCCCGGAAACAGATTTATACTGGGAATCAGCAGACGCCCTGTCAAAAGAAGAGTCAGAACAAATGCCGCTGAAAACTCAAGACGCACCAGGAGGAATATCCACCCGCCTTGTGCACCTGCGTGCCGATGACCAAGTAAACCTTTGTATTCCTGGGCAGGAGCATAGGTTGCCTGGGGTCCAGCCAATATGGCGGTTCACATCGGTAAGGACTGCTGTTCATGATGGAAGATCGTTGTAGAGTTTTGGTAGAGTTGCATAGAAACAAAGATGGCGCTATTTGGATGTGTGTGGCAATAGTATTAAGGCAGCGAACGGATGAGACAGTGAAATGGCGACAATTTATTCATGGGCATATATCAATGAGACATACTGACGAGCCTGGGTAGGATACGTTGCACAAACATTATCCAGAGCTCTCTGCCTCCGGGTGTATATAGTGGCGTGAATAGCGGCAAGCAATGTCGTACGAGACGAAGACATGAACCGGAGAGGCATTCTGAAGCAATAGAGCGTCGATATTCTTCCCAGTCTCGCCTTTTTGTAAGTCTGACGTTGGGTGCAAGCTAAGAGATAGAATAAGATTGTGCTCATTTTAATAGATTCATTGACACACCTTTCATTGTCGGTATTGTCTGCAGAGGTCTTGCTCGAGGTCCCGATGGATTCAGATGCTGCAATGCCTACAGAGCTGCTGCTGTAGCCGGTGAGACTATGCTCATTTGGAGAGATTTGTTGAGGGCGCACCTTTGATTGTCAGCACTGTCTGCGGAGGTCTCGGATGCGGATGTAGCGACGACGCTAATGGAGCTGTCGCTGAGAGAGGGTTCCACACACTGAACAGAGAGCTTTACCTTGGGGTCGCCATTTGGGATGATGGCATGTAGAAAAACAGCGTAATTGTTATAGCTTTCAAGACCAACCACGACACAACTAGACCAAAAAGGCTGAAATCAGTGATATGTATTATAGTAAAGAATACACCGTGTCGCTAAATCTTCAGTCCTTGCCATCATAGGAATTGTCGGAGTCCTCTGAGTCGTCCTCAGAAGTATCACTGTCAGCGGTTTGAGAACCCTCAGGCTCCAGCGCTGCAACGGCTGCTTCGAGCGCAGCAGATTCCCGTCCTGCCTGTTGAGCGGGGGCGAGACGGCGATACGACCTGACCTGGCGCCAGCCACACGACTTCTTGGCAAGGAGCGCACGATTCCTATGGGAGCTTAGCGAAACCCGTGCTGGACAAAACACATCAAAAGGCATACTTTTCGCGATACCGCTGTTGAGCAGCACGTTTGGCCTCCAGTCGCTCTTGCTTGACCTTGGGAGAGTCCAAGGCTTGCTTGGCACGCAGTCGTTCCATGCGCTCGCGTGTCTTCCGGTTGCGCTCTGCACTATTGCTGTGACACTTCGTCAATGTATGCCAGTCTGCAGAAAAAGCACACTGACTAATAATTATAAAGATAGGAGGAACACCACTTCTTGTAGCGTGAAATTGATTTAGGGTCAGACTCGTCGACTTGTGGTGGGTTACGCTGCCGTGGACGCGCCATGGAGTTTTGAAGCAAGAGTGTGAGATGTCACATGTCACACGATAGCTGTCTGAGATCCGCCGGCAGCTCTGTTTTTTTTTTCATTGCTCGCTTGTCTTGGTATTTGACTTCATATTATCTGCAGGGTATAATTTTACGGATATTAGGGATTTTTTGGTGCAAGTTCAATTTTTTTCGAGTTGGTCAGACATGTGTTCATGAATCTGGAAAGGCGCTTCTCAAGTTGCTACTAGCATTCATGCGTCGACACCGACTTGACTCGTCTTTTCCTTGCACATGGACAAAACTTGGTCAAAGTCTTTCTATGCATTCATTGACTGTTTCCTCATTTTCCCGCGCATTTACAGGAGCGAATCCCCTCCCAAGCAATATTCTTATGCCAGTCGGCGCCATTCAGCTGCTCGCATTATCCAAGGTGGATTGGACTAGCGGTCTGCCCAGGATTTTGGGAGGTTGTTACTGACATCGTGCCACAGCTTCCCTGTCCTTTCTGCATGTTGAGGACAAGTTTCGCACCTTCCACAACAAAAATTGTACGAACATAGGGGTTGCGTGGTGTGTGCACTATCACAAGCCATGGTGTGTGCACTTCCACTTTTTGTTTCCCTTCTGTACATCGCACTTGATCATGGGTCTTCCCAGAAATCGACCTAGACCTTGCTATACATGTATTAGATCTCCTCAAAAACGCTGGTCCCGACTGACTAAATTCTGGTCTCGGAGACCTTCTTTACAGTCACCGTTTTCGCCATCAAAAAGCAGTGCTACCTAGCTTGTCCTCTCACTCCATGCCCCACCTCGAGATTATTCACTCCGGTGAACACTGGCAAACACTACGGCGTGCGAAAGCTGCCCGCAAGGCCCGACGCACTGCCCAACAACAGCCTGACTATATCCCTGGCGATGGGCTGATTTACACCTTCATTCCAGGCCAGCCCACACCAATCACCAGTGTCCTCAACTCGGACGGCTCTCTAATCCCGATCCCTGGCCAGCCACTGAGGCTTTCTTCTCCCAAGAATACTGGTAGTTCGTCATTGATCCGCAAACCGACTCCCAGATCGATGGGCACCAACTCATTGGCGGCAGTCTTGGCATGTGCAGCTAAGGAGGATGAGCAGCTGCTCACCAGACTGAATGAAACTCCGGACGCACGCAAGAAGCGAAAGCGCGTGGAGGAACTTGCCAAGACTGAGCGCACACAGAAAAAAAAGGTGAGCCCCAGTCCACCACCTTACAGACAAGTATTGACGGACTTATTTTGTCAGAGGCCCGAGGGTGCTTGAATCACAGGAGCAGGGGTTGCTGGTCGACGGCCTTGTTGCTTGCTGTCTTTTATTTTTATAGCTTATTGTCGGGCAACTCGCAATCCATTGATTTCTCGTTTGTGCGTCTGCTCTATACCATGGACATTTAGGGTATTTCTCGAGCTGTACTTACGATCGTGCCTCATCTTTACTTTGCATTTCTGTTTTATTTTGGCCATTATAACAATTTGTATGGAACACTACAAAAACTGGAAGTTCGGCAGATCCACTACATTAGGAGGTCCAGCGTTGGGAGATACGGCTACCCGCCCCCGGTAATGTGATACCGTACGGTGTGCGCACGCTGTGTTTAACATCAGCAGACCCAGTGAGCCGAGACGATGCGGTCAACTCGTATCAACTGAGTTGATTCGCGTTTTGATCGAGCTGCGTATTTATTCATTTTATCGCATTGGTGGCCCACAAGCTAAGAATTGAGCGATATTAGAAACGGGATTGCAAGTAAATTATTTTATGAGCACCAGAAGTACACGAGAACACAAAACTTACATACGGAGGCTCGGGCGCGCAAGTCCAGATGTTTGATCTTGATGCGCTGATCAATGATAGAGATCGCCAAGGTTGCGCGGCTGATCGAGCTGCGTATTTTATTCATTTTATCGCTTTGGTGGCCCACAAGCTAGGAATTGAGCAATATTGGTGAGTAAGTAAATTATTTTATGAGCACCAGAACAAGTACACGAGAACACAAAACTTACATACGGAGGCCCGGGCGCGCAAGTCCGGATGTTTGATCTTGATGCGCTGATCAGCGATGGTGATCACTAAGGTACACTCTGCAAGATTATCCGGATCTTCTGCGCGGCACTTAAGAATTAAAAGAAAGAGAAAACAGAACAACGGCGGCTTGCATTGAAGGGAATGTGTATTAAAACAAGAATTACTGGGAACCGCCCGCAGGAATAGCGCTGGTAGTCTCTTTGGCGGCGGTGGGGACGGTGCGGTGATCCGCTCCTAAGGTCTCCGGATAGGAGATGCGGAGATCTACCCCCCATGGTGTTGTCCCCCAGATGTCGCCATTGCGCGGTCCCTTGCCCCAATTTTCCAAACTATCGTCGTCATTCTGGACATGGGCGTGCACAGGATTGGCAGCGACATCAGCAGTTTGAGACCAAAGACCGACATCCCCCCAGCCTTCGCTGCTGCCCCAGCTGCTCAAGCTGGCCCAGTCTGTGATAGGCACATGTTCCTCTAGTCAATGTTAGAAAGGCTGAGTAAGGAGCTGAGAAAAAACATACCTTCAGGAATGACGCCACCCTCGGTCTGAGCACTGGGTGCACCAGCAGCAGCGCCCTCCGCGGCAAGAGTGCTCCATGCCTGAGCGTCTTCAGCGATATCGGCTGTGTGAAAATAATAAGTCTAAGCCGAGCGATAAAAGCGATAATAAGCCACAAATGGGACGACATACCATTCGTAATGAAGCCCGACATGCTGTAGGGCACAAATCGGAATCCTGAAAGAACAGAGTTTATTTAAAACTGTGGTGCAAGAAGTGAACAGGACAAACCGCGACGTGGACGGGTCGCCTTTGTACGGGCCATGACTTGGAGGGGAGGGAAGAGGGCGAGTGAAGGCACTGCCAAACAAGACCACAATAACCACTTTCGTCGTCGGATAACATTCTACACTCGGTCACAAATGGGACGACCACGCACGGGCAAACCTCCAGGGCGCACCTCAGACTTCACTGGGGAGAAGAAAGAATGGCTGGAAAGCTTCTATCCCGATCTCCTGGATGCTGGCTTTGGAACCGGTGGCGACCCGGGATCGGTCTATGATTCCATTACAGCAAAGTGGTTTGACCGCTATGGATACGACCTACCGATCACTGAGAACGTTGCGGGTGACCCCGATGCAAAGCCACCTCCTCTTTTGAGCCCAGTGCCCGACGAAGATAAAAAAAAGCGCAGAGAGCTCCAGAAAAAGCTGCGGCAGGTAAACATCTGTATTCTAAATCCTACCACTTTGCTAACTGCAATTTCTTGTTCTCACAGAAGCTGAGCAGCTGGTACCGGACACGCTATCGCAGTAAGAAGGTTCACGGCGCGTCCATCAAGAACATTCTGTCTTCGATGCAGGCGATGTCTGGACCCAGTGCACGTCCACGAGCAAAGCCCGCGATGATAGTTTATTCAAAGCTCCACTACGCGACGCGTATTAAGCCGCGATTCGATGCTTTGTGGGCCTCTATCAAAGATACAACGCCGGCTGCTTCCCGCGTGTCGATGTCGCAAGACTATGTGCGCAAGTGTTGGCAGGAGGAGTCACAGGAGGTCAAGGAGGAAGTTGAGAAAAAGGCGCATGAGATGCATCGAGCTGCAATAGAGGAATGGAAAGCTGGGAGGAAGGTGCCCGAGGCGTCAGCAGAGAGCTATCACCAGTGAGTGGACTCCGAGAAAACATACCGCAAGAACTTACTTGTGTTAGAGCACTGGAAAACCTGAACGATGTCGGGATTCCGCTGGCGGACTCGCTGGCAGAGCGCCTTGGCGCGCACGTCATTATTCTAGTTGTAGGACCTGTTGGCACGGAGGGAGGCGAAGTTGCATTGCGTTCGTACGTTCTTTTTTTTGCTTGGTTGAGAGAAACGAGACTCATGTATGCTCCAGCGTCTTCTCGGACACTTCAGGGGGGTTGACGCAGAAAACCTGGCCGCAATTTGACCATGCCGGGTTCACTGCGATGGAGAAGTCAATTACAAGATACGGTCGTGCATTCTTCGGTGAGTACAGGCTGTGTGAGTAGGTGATTGCGGTGCTAATCCACTGATTTAGGCAAGGCTGCATGTGCCGAACGCGTGTGGCCACCATTGCCAGCAGATTCAGCGCCGCTGCTGCCCGATAATCTGTTGACAATGGATCAGAGCCCCGACACGCCAGCAGCCTCTACGAACGCGAACGCTCTAGCGCCCCCAACACCTATCACCGCCCCTCTGAATTCCCCCACCGTTAATGCTGCCAATCCCGACAGCGCCACTGCCACCCCCGACAGCCCACTGCCACCACCGCACAGAACATCATCCCCGCCGCTGTCACAGATGGGATCGATCGCGAGGGCTGGTCAGATTCCCTGACCCAAGCGCATCAATATTGTTCTGCGAAGGCATGGGGCATCACTTGGACGGCATTGGTGGCGGCGTTGGTGCATTATGAATGGTCAAACTACCATCATGAAGACCGTGGATGTTTAGATTCCACTCACCGACCAACAGAAATACCGCAGTGGATGAAAAAGCACCGGGTGTACGACGACTACAACGTGGGAGCGGATTTCGGGCAGCAGTTATTCACGTGGTGGAAGGAACTCGGGCCCCGCCGCCGCTGGAAAGAGCTCGCGGATGGCGAGCATCCGGCCCGCGATGTGAAAGGATGGGAAGACTGGGGGCGTCTGAATGTCTCGGGTCGGAACGGCCCCCTTCTGATCGTCGTCGGGCTAGCGTGGTGGGGCCAGACGATTTGGAATGAGGGTGCAGTAGCGGGGCTTGAAGGGGGGGAAGCTGCGTTATCAGCTGCTACCGACTGGCGTTTCCTCGTGGAAGACGTGACGTGGGCCCTCAAAGAAGTTCTCCCGAGGGACAGAGAGGGTGAAGACAAGGAAGACAAGGAACGAGAGGAGAACGAGCGGGAGCAGAAGGAGGTGGAGAAGTCCAAGAATGGGGGGAAGAAGGGGGTTAAAGCCAAGGCCGCAGGCAAAAGGTGTGAGAGCCGCTGTCAACGGCAATTACGAGACTGAAGAATCATCTTCAGAAAGTGGCAAGACGAAGTCGACGCAAATCCTGCGCCAGCCAAGCAGCGCCAGCCCAGAGGGCGCGAGGCAGCCCAGACACCGATTCAGCCTGCCGCCGTATCTGTGGAGACCTAAACCCCGCCCACTGACGAGACGGGCAAGGTAACGATCTATATTGCCTAATTGGGTAAAATGTCAAAGCTAATGATACGAAATCAGGAAGGCAGCGGAGGGGACTCCAGACCCCCAAACGGCATCTGAAGTCCAGGAAATGGTGTCCACAGTGGCCCCAATCCCCAACGACGAGCACAGCACCACCAGTGGACCTGGAAATGGCGGTAAAACTGGAGGCACGACCTCAAATGACGGCAATTCATTGACAGCGGCGCTGGAGCATGGACATGTGTCGGAAGACGCTGCCGGCACAACCATCTCAACCATTCCGACGGCATCGCCTGTGTCAATCATGGCACCGGCATTGGCTGGGTCGGCCACGTCTGGCTCGACAACATTGATTCAGATGCCAGACTCGGTCGCCAGCACAAGCGTCCTCCGGCCTGACGTGCAGGAGGATGTCGAAATGAAAGATCAAGATGGTGAGGCCAATTCCCTGCGCGAAGAGCTCGAGCTTAGACGTCTGCAAGTAATAGATCCAACGGAATGGGACCCATTTACTCAGCTGACCGCAGAGGAATTAGCTGAGATAGCGGGTGATCCGGGCACCGATGACGACGAAGAAGACATCGGCGACAACTTGTCCGATGATGGTAACGAGTAGACGTTCTTTAGGCCCAAAATACGTGCTGGCTCCGCTGCCCGCGATCAAAATACCCCCGCCTACCAGTCTCCCCGCCATTTCTACTATGCTGTCCAGAT
The DNA here is from genome assembly GCA_029378395.1 of Mycena leptocephala. Classification (NCBI taxonomy): domain Eukaryota; kingdom Fungi; phylum Basidiomycota; class Agaricomycetes; order Agaricales; family Mycenaceae; genus Mycena; species Mycena leptocephala. The sequence goes on along the minus strand of JARJLF010001234.1, from coordinate 70,618 downwards.
CTTTTTTCTTTTCTGATACAATACGGCCTATTTGGATGCTAGCTACTTTGTGATGACCTGTATTTATTATCCTGACCACAAATTCATTTTTTTTGTGCGCAAGAACCAAAGGGCCTGGAATATAATAGAGGAAAACATGATTTGATTATGCAATTTAGAGTGGGCCAGATTTGGGCATGTTCTAACAAGGCATAATAAAGCAACCCTTTCGCCGCTGGTTGCCGAGAGAGCACAAGGGAGTAGTAAACAAGCTAAAACAAAGGGAGCCTATGCCGGACAGTGCCGAACAGCATGGAAATGATGTACCAACTAAAGGTGGAGCCGTACAAGGCAGCAGGTGGTGCACGTTGCATTTTGCACCATGCACGGAAGTGCAATGGTCCCGTATTAACATGCACCCCTGGCCCGGCCAGTGCACGTTGCAATATGACTACAGGGAGAGCTCGCGCGCAGACCCTCGGCGTCGATGGTGTACGTGGCTGCCTGTTTCTAGCGTTGCGTCGGCTGGTAGCGGGGGAGGGGGGATCGCAGGCTTTGGGCGCGCACAGACCGTGGGTGTGGTGTGCGTGGCCGGCTTGTCTCGGTGTGGCGTGCGTGCACGCTTGTTTTGCGGTGCCAGCTTCTTTCGTGCGCGCAGACGGTGTAGGTGCAGGAGGCGTCCGTGAAAAGCCGCGTGTGCAGCATGGTCGGGCCGGAAGAAACGAGGTGGGCGTCGCATGCCTTCTGTGGCTTGCGGAGCGCCTACTGCGTGAGCCGTTCCTCCTCAGCGGCCATGAAACCAGTCATCCCGTCCTGCTGCGCGAAATCCTCCGCTGCCGCGGCACGCACGACCCCAGCTCGGGAGGTATCCCATTCAGCCTTGAATCGTCGCACGATGCCCCGGTGCAAAGCAGCTTGGCGGGCAGCATATGCATCTAACCCCGCTCTCAGCGCCTCGGGAATCTCCACACCCCTCGCGTGCCGCCGTCGCTCCCACCACGCAGCTCTCCAGCGCAAGTACCGCATTACCCTCTTCATCTCCTCGCACAGCAGGGCCAGCTCCTCGGTCCATCGGTCCCTCCGCGCCTTGGCTTTGGACCATTCCACACGCACCGCTGTGGAATAAACGAAGTCAGTAGCAAGCTCACTTTAATCTGGCCATCCACTTACATTCATGCATACCTTCCTCGTCGGCCTCCGGCCCACCGTTGACAGTCCAAATCCAGGAGAAGTGTTTCTTCTTGGAGGAGAGCATTGCTCGTTTCGATGGTGTTTCCTACTGCTCCCGATCTTGGCTAGCCGCTGGCGTGCCACGGCATCGCTCTCCTGCTCTTCGTCGAGCTTCACGTCCGCGGCTGTCAGCTCCCGTAGGTTCAGCCCGTCACAGTACGCTTCCCCCTTCAGCTGAGCCAATGCACCACGGCCTCGTCGGTACTTGGCGGCAATAGCGTCCACACGCTCTCCGATTTGCCCAACTAATGTGTGCGAGCGTGTCCCCCCCTTCTGACCCACGAATTGGCCGCGATACAGCAGCATGTGCCGCTTCGCATGTAGCCGAGTCCGTAGAAGGTCCAGCGCGTTCCTGCATTGCGCCTCTTGTAACGTCGCCTCCTGACGTGCCAGCCCCTTCGTGCATCCAGTCTCCCGCTGCCTCTCCTTCAGTTCGCTAGGCATCCAGAGCTTGATGTACTCCGGTGCGGGGGGCAGACTGTCAGGATCTCTTTCCTCTTCCTCGTCCTCTAACTCCTGTACAGCAGCAGGCATGTGTCGCGCTTGCAAAACCCGGAAGTTCCGGAGTTTGCTCCCAAAGCTAAGGCGTAGTTCCTGAATACGTCCCGTTTGGTCGCCAGCTAACAATGTTCTTCCCTTCGCCTCGGTTCTGATACGTTGCCTGGAAATTCAAGTTAGCTTCCCCTGCACGCTCGCTAGCCAAAGACCCGCTTACTGTAATTCTTCCAGCTGCATCCCCGCGACCAGGAACGCCGTAGTACCTCGTTGATGCACATGCGCACCCTCCGCGTCGTCCGCCTTCTCCCTCAACTCATCTGTCTTAAGTTCTCGCCGTACCGCGGCCTCGGTTGGTCCACCTAAAACCCTGCCATCAGCGACGCCCACCACCACAGTTGTCAGCTGCTTACTGCGTCTCCCTCCCTCCATCTCATAAGGATTGGGCTGTGTTTTGTCGGCTACCCAATTGTCGATGCGTTGCTGCCATTCTCCCCTCAGGTCGCTCCTCAGCGTGCTGTCTACCTCACGGAAAGCGGCAACTTGGACGTCGCGTTCCGCGATGGCGACGACCAGTTTCCGGGGCAAAGTATCGCCTGCACAACTTTGGTCAAATACGCCGCCGCAGCTTTGGAAGACGCCGTACCTTGGCCAATATTTTTCTCCTAGTTGTGATAGTCAATCCTGTCGTCCAACGCATCGTGCCACGCGCCTTTGCCCATCTCCTTTGTGGCCCACGACACTGGGTTTAATACGGACCACGTCCGCTCGATTCCCTCCCCGTCTGTACGGCCCACTCCCTCGAGATAATTGAGCGAGTTCTGCGCTTGACAGCTCTTCTCGTGCGCCGCGGCGTGCCAGACCGGGAGTCCGTACTGAATCGTGACGTCGTCCGTCAGCTGTAGATGCTCCGGCATTTTTTCTTTCCGCCTTTCCAGATTTATTTGCCATTGGCAAGCAATGTCGTATGAGATTGTTAACCACAAGAGCGCCATGCCGATGAGCGCCGACAGCACAATATAATCCATGTTAGAATAGCTAGACCATTGTCAATATATGCTCGTACTTTCCTTTAAAAAAAAAACACGTACCGCTCCCCCTTTTGTAGATCTCCCACCCCTTGCGGTCGCACCAGCTCATGGCACGCGCAGACCACTCCCCCAACCCCAGAACACCTCAGACCCGTCGTCATCCTGGTGTCCTTCTGTAGTAGCGCAGCGAACACTATGCATGTGCTCACCTGCAAATATCAGTTAAATTGTCGCCCACTATCTGTCTGGGATGCCACTTACATCCTTCTCGGCGACGTAGTGGGCCAGGTGCTTCCTATACGGGCCGTCCTCCACCAGATAGCTCCAGCCTGACCCGAATGACGGATCGTCATGCTCGTTCTTGCGAAGCCGGTTTTTAAGCCGGAAGTTGGCATCCACTGCCAAAATCAGCATATATAAGAATCTGGCAACGCCATGTTAGCATATTTATGTCTCAGGACAGAAACGGCAACATACCTGAATTCGGGTGCAACATCACGCCACCCTTCCGGTAAATTAATGCCGTCGTGGGGACAGGCCCAACACAGCACCACGCATGCCCCGTTCTTCGTTGCGCTGAGGCCCTTGATATTGTGCGCTCGCCCGGCGCGTTTTGCGCGCTTCAAGAATGAGAACTGACGCACCATACGTCCAAAGGCCTTGTAACGGTCCTAAGATGCCCATGAGTGTCGGCTCTTGAGATGTGAAAGAGGAAACCTACCGGTACATATCTGATCCTGGTCGGGTCACCCATGCGTTCGAGAGTGCTCACATAATCCTTCACGTTTATGTTGCCGATGACGTTCAACAGGCGGTAGGTTTCCAAAGCATCGAAGGTTGCGCAAGTGGCTGGGTCGATCGTTGAAGCCGGATACCAGGAATTGCAGAGCAATTGCTCGAGATTATTGGCGTGGTCTGACAAGTCACAACCACAATAGCGATAATGGACTGTGTGCACGCCGTTGGTGTGGATAACGACCATGGTGCGCAAGGTGTTGGCTGGCGCCTTGCATGGCTGACCGCCGTGCCCCAGCTGATACACTATGCCAAGCGACTCAAGAGACACGTCCTTCCAAAAGTGCTGGTTCCATTCCTGTGTGAAAATCAGTCAATACTTTCCCCCTGAGAATCGCAGAGCACCATACCTTCAAAATATGCAACGGTTGCATCGCGTGGCGCGTTAAGATGCAGGCCTTGCACTGGAGGAAAATCCCACATTCAGAGCAACGGAAAATACCGCGTGAGGAGTCTTGCGAGGCGTCTGCAGTGCAGCACGCACAGACAGGGTTGCTCAATGCGTCCCCGAGGCCATCTCCGCGTACCATTTCGTCCAAAAACGTTTGTTGCAGTCTGCGCCATAAGACATTAGGGTTATCCTGTAATGTCTCAGCCTTTCACAACTTTTGAAGAGAAATACGAGCTTACCGAACTGTTGTAGCGCTTTCGCTTTGCCCCTGTCACCGGATCCGTCTCCTCTTCCTCGCCTTCCAGCCCTTCCCCAGCCTCTTCGCCTGTCCACCCTCCGGAACAGGATCCCAATCGCCATAGGGGTCTTCCAAATCGGACGGCTGAACGAGGCGCTTTTTAACCCCCACGTTGATCGCCTGTTGGGTGAGCCGGAGGCCGTCTGCAGAAGCAAAAACTGCGCGATCCGCGGTGAGCTCTTCGGATCCTTCCTCGTAGAAGATTGAGGAATCTCCATTGTCATGGCGGGTACGGCATCGGCTGTAGCGCGACATTTGGAAGACGCCAAAAGAAAGGGAGTAAACGCGCAGAGAAGGAGAGAGAAGGGCGGCCAGCGCACCTGCATGGCGCCCGCGCCTGCGAGGAGACTGAGTGATTGTACTGTTGCTGATTTTTTCACGTGTTCAGACCTAGTATTCGGCCCGATTCGGCATCCACTTTGCAATTTAATACACTACCAAAGGACTACAAGATTTACGAGGCCCCAAAACGAACCAAAGGTAGCTAACTTCGACTCGCATATTTATTAGCAGCATATGCTCTTGTACAAATCTAAAGACCGGTGAATTAGCGGCAGAAATAAATATAAACAACAACCACAATCCAGCGCGTACCAGTCGTCTTCGTATGTTTCAGTGGCAGGTAGGTCGTCTCCGTATACCTGGGGCTCTTCTTCCTCCGTCTCCTCCTCCTCCTCGGCGACTTTCTCGAGCTCGATGGTCCCCCCCGGCGTGTCTTCGTTCTTGGTGTCTTCGGCAATAGCTGGCCTGCAAACGGACATAATTGGTCAGGCCAAAACCAGAAAATCAGAGGGAAAGAACGAAATGCGTACGCGAACAGTTTAATCTTGGGTATCGCCTTATTGGGTGGACTCCATTTGGGCATACGATCCAAGGCCTTGCGAAACTGTTCGGGACTCATCTCGAACGGCAGCGGCTCACTTGAATCCGTGTACACCCACTCCCACTTATTCTGGCTGCCCGATTCCGCCACAATTTCCATGTAACGCGAGAGGTACGCGGCGAGCAATTGATTCTCCGTTTGCGGCCTATCAGGCTGTCAGGTAGAGCTCAGTCAAAAAACAAAGCCTACGGGTTCCCGTACTGAGTTGGTTTATCGAGACCGTAGAAGTCGTTGAGGCCCTTGAATACCTCACCCCACTCTGCCATCGCCACTGCATTGCTCCACTCGGGTCCTGGTGCACACGCGTTCCTTTCTTTGATGCGCGCACGTTTCACATCCGAATCCGAAGCGAGCGTCACCGAGGGTACTTGCATTGGACCTGCGAACGGCTTCAAGCTGTGTTTACTCTTCTTATGAACCGCGGGTGGGCCAGAAGGAAGCATGGTGGTAAGAGGTGGGGAGCCGTATTGCCGTGTCGCTAAGCTAATTTATACGATCTCAAAGATCTTGCGGGATCTGTACAGGGATCTCATCAGAACGCACCAATCACAAGAAATACCCAGCCCCATTCGCGCGCACTCCGATCTCCGTGCCCAAAAGAGAGAAAAAACACAAAAACCCCCACTCAAGTAACAGGAGCATCTTTAATTATGGTAGCAGGAAGATACGGGCTTGATTCAATCTACATCGAGGACGTTCTGGCGCACGCCGGGTCCCATTTCTCTGCCTACCTGCTGAAATCTTTCTCCGCGCCAGCTTTCGCTCGTTCCGACACTCGCGTCATGGGAGTGGAACCACACATGAGACGCAGTCGGGCAAGGACACAGCCGGCGACAAATGCCACCCACGGTGATTATCTGTGTAACAATTTAGGCACTGCACAATAATAAAAAGAACTCTATGTAACACTCACGAAACTCGCATGGCCGTCAGGCGGAAGTCCGATTCTACATGGTGGGGTAGTCAGTGAAGGTGGCACAGAGAATTAAAGCCCACTCACGCCCAGGCATTCTCAACAGCCTCACCGTCGGTCATGCAACACTGGCTACAGTTACAATAGCAGCGACAGGTGGGAGCGCAGCCGCCACTGCGTGGTTCCGTCAAGTAGAGTGGCACAGGCGGCCGCAAGAAGTTGCTGTCTTCGTGGTGCTTGTCATCAGAGGTCGTAGAGATACGAGGTTCTCTCAGACGAGCCGAAAGTAAAACGGGACGGCTCCAGGCAATGCGGCGATACCGAGAGTATCGGGCCGTATATTCATCTTCAGCCATCAAGAGCGGGGGCCCGTCCGAGTCGCTGTCGCTGGTTATATAACCCTCGTCGTCGGAGCTGGGATCCGTGAGCACCAGAGGGAGAGCAGGGAGAACAGGGGAAGGAAGCGGCGTAGCCCTGAAAGAGAATCAGCCTAGTACGAAAACTTTTACCCCACTAACCAGCGTTCCCCCTTCTGCAGGGAGGCCAGGATTCCCGCTTGACAAGGCTGGTAATGTGCATGCGCGTGCCATTTGAGTGGGTTATTCAGCAACGTCGCCCACTGTAAATTGTCCTTGTCATCCGGAGCACCTGTATACATTAACGATTGAACCAAATGCAAAATAAAACGAGGAACTAACCTCTGGAAAGGGCGCTCTCGCTGTCGGTATCCATGACTAGACCGGTGGAGACCAACAAGGGGGGAACAGGTGTAAAAGAGCCGGTTCTTATACGCGAGCGACGCTTGTTTGGGTTGATGGGATGGGGCCCGGTCGTAGCCACACGACTGGGAACGCGTGTCTGCGGAACTTCCCCATCAGTTGCATAAAAAACCCCATCATTCGTCTGATTCCTAGTCCCTCATCCTACCACCCCAGGAGACCCCAAGAAAAATGGAACCTGAACTCGAAGCACGTCAACGTTGTGAGTAGATGCCTCACCCTTTTTTTTTTTCCGGGCGCTCAAGCGAGGACGGGCGGGGAAGTCGCGCCAGCCGTAGCAGACGCGCCCGCTGCGGTTCCCAAACCCTACAGGCTTTATGAGTATAACGAGATGAGGGATCCCCTCTGGGTTCTTCACACATCCTCGAACGACCTGCGTATTCGTGTCGAGGAACAACTCCGGATACGCCGGCCTCCGCAGCCCTTCATGGGGGAACCCGACCCGGTCCCCGCTTCCACAACGCCACTCGTGGAAATGTTGCTGGGTCCAGGGGATTTGAACGCCCAGTTATCAACCTTAGCGTTCGGAAGCAGCAGCGCCTAGCGAAGGAAGCCGCGCAGGCGGACGCCGACAACCCTGATGTGCGGGAAAAACGCTTTAGGTTGTTTCGCAAAGCTGAGACCGCGGCGCGAGTTGCTGCGGTGCGCGACCCTTCGGCCTCAGGTCCCCAATTCGGTCCCAGCGCGATGGAGGATCGCGAATACGAGCTGGACGAGGTGTCAGGACCTAACGCGCGGTTTCAGCTTCGGTTCGAGGGTTGGCGGGGCCGGTGTGTTTATATTTGCTTGGAACACCCACCTGCTAATTTTGAAAGGCACAGTCGTGCTCGTCCAATCATCACGTCCGATGAGTTTGTCGTAGCGGTCCTCAGGGGCCAGTCAAACAACAAGGACTTTCCTGGCGCTGTCCAACGCGCCACTGCGGTATGCGCCGAGATGGCGCCGCGTGTTCGGCAATCTTACGAAGAGCGCCGCACCCATTCGTCGCCCTCAGTCACCGGCGGCTTAGGTTTGGCCAATGAGGGGGAGCCAGTCCGCGTAAGTTCTTGTTGTTTGCTCTGCGGTGCCATTCTGACCGTCCGTATTGCCGTTCAGCCAGCTCCAGGTAAAAGTGCGCTCGTGTTTGCGAGCCTCTTTGCGCATCCCGCCATCCAGCGCGTTGCCGGGTTCGCGTCTTGTGAGTATAATAATCGTGTCTTGATTGTGCATGTTTTGATCAGATGACGTAGGCCTGCTACACAACTTTGCCGCTGATTTATACTGGTTTTACTTCGCTGCCGTGGAACGGTACGAAGCACATTACTCAGCAAGTCCGCGCCCTCTGTTCCATAGTGTTTTCTCAGCTGCGACCTTCTTACTCGGGAACAATGTTCGCCAGCCGCTTGAAGACGACCTGCCCTGGACATGGTCTGCGCTCACCGCGCTAGGGAACTACAATCCTGACACCGGCGGTCACATCATCCTTTGGGATCTGAAGCTTCTCGTCCGCTTCCCCCCCGGCGCCACTATCCTCATCCCGCGGGCACTTGTTAGATTTTCGTTCGTGCAAATCGCGCCAACCAAAACTCGATACTGTCTCATCCAAAATACCCCTGCCCCTATATTCAATTTCTGCGCCAATGGGGATCGCTCGGACTTGGAGTTTGCGCGCAAGGCTACCAGAGCAGAACACGAGGCCCACGAAGCCGACCGTGCAGCTCAAAGTGATGCCGAGCTTCCCATGGAAATGTTGACCATGGTGAGGGAACTCAAAGAAGTCATCCGCGTTTATCCTGTCCCGCCTCGCATTAACCCTGCGCCTCCCTACCCAATTTAATACGTGTCGTTTTCTTACATGCTTTGCATCCTTTTCTGCGTCTTTTTCTTATATGCTCAAATCACCTCACATTTATTTTCCTACGCCTCGTATTCTCATTTTTTCCGTTCTCGCCATTCATGAAGATTTGGATATTTAAGATTTGTACCTAAATCCAGCTTGTCCCCCCCGATATATCAATATATTATATTTGCTTGCCCTCATTTTGCATGGCCCAATAAAACATGGAATATTTAGACACTACAGAGCAGTCAACCAAATACGCTACTCCGGGGAGTTCGCTGCCTCGACCGCCCTTGCCTGATGCTCTATGCGTTCTCGCCTGGCTTGTTTGAGGCGGCGCACCTTCATTCGGTCTCGCAGCGAGGACGCGTGACTACCAATGAACGGAAAACCAGATCAGCCGAATATGAGGGAGTGAATGGAATAAAAGGAGACAGTGAGTAGACGCACCCTTCACGGTAAGTGGCTCCATACTCGCGATTCCTCTGAAGATACTCGTCTTGAACCGACTTAGGGGACTGCTTGATCATTTCACGGGCCCTAGATGTTGTAAGTCAGTCCTATACTGGGAAATGGTGAAAGCTAAGTCACTCTACCTACGCATCCATTCCCGGGCTTTAAGATTGATTTCCTCGCATTTGCTAGGGGTAGGTTGGGAGAATGTCTGCAATAAATAACTGGGCAACTTGCCGCATCCGATATCTCCTCGCTGCCAGCCGCGCACGGTAGCGGCGCCCCTCGCCTTCATCCAGAGTGAGTGGTGACATGGAAGATCGTAAGCACCGCCACAGCTGCGGCACCGATTTAGGAAGGTCGGCTCACCGAATTCGGAAGGTGGACTCAGTGGCTGTGCTCATTTAACTTCGAATTCGTCTGAGACTGGTCCACACTGTGGCTACAACCTGCTCGTGAGTGATTTCCGACGTGGTATGGAATACGACACATTCTGAGACGCGCCGCTTTGCCGCAGATCACTCCTGAGGCCAGCTGTGCTAACATTTTCATCGAAACCGACACGCACCTTCCATAACGATTACATCGTACACAAACAGCGTAAACAAGTTCTGGTGACGGATATATATCCAGATACTTAATCCTCAGGTGGGCCGAATGTTCTTTCTGACACATTTCCCGTGGTCAAACGCCTTCGAGCAAGCCTTCGAGTGCTGACTTCGGGCCTTTCGGGTACAATGTGAACGGCCAGTGGAGGCTTCAACAAAGGGTCAGCACACTCTGAATTGTATAAACTTACTTCACAGACCTCATAATGCAAATTCTATTGCGACTTCAGTTCGGCCAAAAATTCAGACCAAGTCAACCCATCTGGCATACTGCGGTTTGAGTAAGGACATCACGAAACGAAGTAAATGTTGCCCATAATTCTAAATTGAAAAAGACTTCGTCGAAGCTGCGTGGGTCAATTGTTCCATCATATACCGTTTGAATCTACTTGCTTTCCAGCCAATACCAAGGTTTGGGACGCCGCAGCAAGACCGAAAAGTTTGATCTGTAACGAGTTCGTCATCCCAAACCTCAACATCACTCGGGCCGTAGCCCTCCTGAGACCGTCTCATCTCTCAGGCATAACTAAGCATATTCGGGGTTAATTCGCCACCGCGCCGCGGTGTAACTAGACCGCAATGAATGCATAGGGCAAAAAAACCTTCCGCAGGAGGGGTATGTCTTAGTCTTCAACTCATTCTTTGGGCCTTAATTTTTGGAATACAAAAGCAATCGGGATGAAATTGGCAAAGTAATACTAGCTAGCAATTGTACTATTGTGGTCGTGAAAGTAAACTAGGCTCCTTCCTTGAAACTCTCCATGGGCTCCGAGCGCACAATTGCCTGTGTCCTCCCTTTCACGAGTTGGTCTTCGAAGGCGTTTTCAGCCTCGCTGCGCAGGTCAAAGGACTTATGCACCGCGCCCTTGACGCCCGAGACGTTTAAATGACATTCCAGTCTGCGAACGAATATCATTATCAGCTACTAAAGGATAAACGCCGACACTTACCCGGAGCTGTAGATACCTGGGTTTACGCCACGAATGACGACGAACCACGCTAAAGGTACGCCGCCGTGGGGAGAATTGAGAGGGTTGGGTTCGTACGATGAAGGTAGAGGAAGGGGAGTGCGCAAGACAGGAGAATCGCTGGTCCATCCTTGCTGGTGGGCATGGGCCAGGGCCTTATTGGCAGCCGCCAAGGAAGGGAACCCGCACTGGAAGGCGCGTGGGAGACCACGGACCTGCGAATGGGTGCTTGTCCTACGAAATATGAGGTAAGTCAAGTCTTTTCTTTTTTCATTAAAAAAGGAGGGGACAGCAGGCTCGTACCAATCTCGAAACGCGCCGACCTCGCGGCCAAAGAACACGGTGTACGCGTGAGCGGCCGGCTTCGATCTGTTTGGGCCTTTCACTTGGGCCTTCACGGAGCTGCCTGGAACCCCCTGCGTTTCGTGGGCGGCGTCAAACCTACAAAAGAAAGTGTCAAATGCGGGAGGGAGGCGAGGTAGGTACTCCCCACCAATTATCAGCATAACCATGTTTGCTGGGCGAGCTGATCGCATACTGGGGGCCTGGGGAGCGTCGGGGAGGCACAGCTGTGGTCGGCGTTGAGGTGAAAGGATGCGCGACTGCGGGGGTGTTCGGCACGAACTTGGCCCGGGCGTTGGTGGGCGGGGGTGTAGAAGGTGGTTCTGGGAATGGGGGGGGAGCTAATTGGTTCAATAGAATAACTTGTCGATGCTCTTGATATATAAGACTTACGAGTGTCGTCGTCCAGAGTGTAAAGATCGAAATTGCGCATTAACAAATCTATTTCGTCGTCATCGATGGCCGACGTGAGCTGGATTTTGGCTTGGGCGATATCCAGGACTCGGCCAATCACGGGCTCCGCCGCGCGCGCGAAATCGGCCATCCCAAGCAGTTCGACGAGATCCTGCAGTTCAACGAGTGAAAGGTGCGCTGTAAGCGATTCAAGTTGCGCCCGAGGGGGTGGGTTAGGGTTGTCGGCGTGGAGGAACTCAGCGAGTTGTCCGAGAGTAGGCATTGAGGAGGGAGCGGGTGGGAAGCTGAACAAAACTTCAAATTGGCCACTAATTGACCTCCGGTGGCCGGATAAATATTTTTCGGATACGATGGGAACGATCAGAGGTGAACTTCGCGTCTGATGGATGGGTGGATGGAACCTGATGAAACCAAGCAAGGGAGTTAGTTGAGAGGGAAGTGTGCGCCATGGCAATGCCGCCGCCGCGGTCGTCGAGCGAGGCGTCGTCGGTTCTAGCGTCGGGAGATCTGAGTTTTCAAAGGACATTCAAGGAACCTAAAGTTTTAGCGGCCAACCGGAGAGCACACTGGCGGACCGAGATCTACCGAGATTGTGGCTAGGGAGGCACAGAGTTTGTCATATGGTGATGGCGCAGTTCGTCAATCATATTCTGATGAGAGGATCTTTGGGTTTTGGGAAGAGGGACAGCGCAAGGGGGATTGCATGCCTAGGGTTAGGTGGAACAGTAAGCTGAGCTTGAGTCAGGCTGGGAGAACGCACCTCAGAATGCTTGGGAGGACTGGGCAGGAAAAAGCCGTGTTTGCTAGGTGGCTAGCAACACGCGCAGTTCGTCACATCATCTCGCGGAGTTCGTCACATCAAATCTTGATGGTCAGGGACCAGTAACCATTCCTGGATGGAGAGCCGGTTCAATGTTTGCCGCAGTGGCGGGCTAGGCTAGGGGTCATGTTGAGTGGTTCTAAAGTAAGTGTGCTCAACTGTTACTGCAGAAAGGGCCAGGCAAAGCAACAGCGGGAGGATTGAATTCCGGCGCGAGTCCTCAAGCCCATGAGGAATTGCAAAATGTGGTCGATCGATTCGGATTGCCTCCGTCTGATCGTATGCCGCGGGATCAGAGTAGTATCAGGTGCTTTGTCTCGGGGCCTTTTTTGTTTTGTGGTTCTCAAACTGATGGGCGCATTGCGCGTGTGATCTCTTATTTTTTTTTTTTTTAATTGGTCTTTTAGGGTGGGGGGACAAGTGGCAAACAGATATATTTCAAGGCACAGTAAGCTACTAGTAGTTACGAGTGGGCAGCGCACACGAGGATCTAAAGCGCGGAGCAATGAGAAGCGCTACAGATAAAAGGAAAAAACGAAAAACATACGACATCAGGTGCGAACGACTTCCACGCCACCCCAGCCGACGACCTTGTTGAACGCATCAAGGGCGAAGGCTTGGCTCGTGTAGGACTTGTGGGCGGCGTTGGACACGCCTCTGATTGCGTAGTGGGCCTGCGCACTGCGAGGCAAGATGGTTAGCGTTAATGAATATTCTGTGTAAGGCAAAAACTTACTACTGGTCCATGACCCCGACGAAGCGGCCGCGAGTAACGCAGTACCACTCGGGTGCGGGGGTAATCTCTTGAACGGGAGACAGAGGTCCAGTGGGGGGAACACTGTACAACTCGTTGGCGGTCCAGGGGCCTGTATGGCGCAAGAGAGCCGCAAGGCCGGCGGGGATACCGGTCACAACGGGGGGAAGCGCGACCCCAGCAGGAGCAGCGGCAGGAGCGGCAGCCGCGGGACCAGGGTTGACACTGTGCGCAGCGGCAATCGGGGTGGGAGTTACTCCAGGCGGGAACGGCACGAAGGTGTAAAACCCTACGGGAAATGTCGTTAAATGAATAGAACGACATAATGACGAGCACGAACCGTTAGGAGGGGTTGACGCGGCCGCAGCAGCAGGCGTTGCCGCCTGAGCAGAGGGAGGTTCCTCTGCTCGGGCGGCAGCAATACCTGAAAGGTGCATGTCGTCAAGGTGAGAAGGGCTGAAAATTACTTGGGGTTGTTGGGAGTGCGAAAGAAAGGAAGGGTTGTTTGGAAAGGTTTGGAGCAGGCTTTTATGGCGATCTCAGATCAGGATCTGGGATATTAAGATGGGGAGGCAATCTGGAAGGGGAAACTTGTGACCAGTAACAACCAAGTTTGTTTATTGTCTACGAACCTACGATCTCACTGTGTGCGACAAGCGCTACTGCATTCCGCACGGATTGTAAGTGACGTTCTCACAAATAACTCGGGCTGGGCGGTACGGACTTACGTCGAGAAAGCAGAATATCACAGAAAATAGGAAAACAGGACTTACGATTCAAGTTGCGACCAACCCAGCTAGCATAATTATATTCCACGCACAGGTAAGTTCATGCCTTTTTTCTTCCGGTTCTGGATGAACCCTGACGTCGACTTCAGACCTAGAAAGATGGGAAAGAACACTTCCGGCAAGAAACGCGCCTATAAGCCAGTGGCGAAAGAAGACCGCAAGAGCCTGAAGGCCTGGGCCAAGGGAGTGCGCGAAACAATTCTAGAGCCTCATATTGCCGGCTATACCGATGCTTTGGAGCGCGACTGGCGCGCTGAGCGGGACTACTTGCAAGACGTGTGCAACGAGTATCATACGTTAATTCCCTGGCGACTCGATGACTACGTTGAACCGGAAGAGCCACTCCCAGTGTGGGACAAGTACGCGCCTCCCGTGCTTGAGGACCTGGATGAGGAAGAAACCGCCCTCAAGCACAAACGAGTTCGAGAGCTAAATAAGGCAAGTGTGACTTGACGCGTAACACCATATTTTTATTCTTATTCTTTTGATTCTCAGCGGATTGCGCGCTGGTTGAAGTACAGGGCACGACGCCTCCGCAAGAGTCGGCGGATGGATCCCCGTAACGACCCCTTTGCGGTTCTGGTAGCCAAGCTGGCTGGGATCAATACACCACCGAAAGCACGCCAAGCTTTCCAACAGTACATGCACGAATCTTACGAGACGGAAATCGCACCTGCCGTGCAGGCCCGGTGGGCGAGCGAGAGGATGGATCTCGATGGGGAAGGAACTCTGGCTACGCAGAAAGGCCCCAACGCGCCTTTTAGGGCGCGCATAGCACGTGAGCTGTTTGCAGAGCTTTCCGAGGAGGATCAAGCAGGCCTCAAGGAAAGGGCCTCCTCTGAGGCTAAAGAGGCTAGGGAGGTCTACGAGAAGGCTCGTAAGTCTCCTCCGTCGAAATCTCCCAAGGATAGGCAGCGGTAAGTGCTTGATGTCGGAAACAAGCGCGCGCAGAAACTGATGCAATGTATAATACAGCTGTATAGATTGTCTGGGGGCGTTCATGGCGCCTATTCTCCGTGGGGTACAAGAATATACGGGCCTACACTCGGTGGTACTTTTCGGGGGGCCCATTCCCAAGTACGGCGGGGAGCTGAGAACTGTACAGTACATACTTCCGCTATTTCTATTGGGATGCTGCTGACGAGCTGTATATGTAGGGTGGCGCATGGACGCAGCCGCGATGCGGCGCCGGCGACGTTTCCGCAATGGAGCAAGCACCGTTTTAATAAAGATGTCGTCGGGCTCATGAAGGAGTACTTGCAACACGCGTTCTGTGAGTGTTCGTGAGCAGTCTATAAAGTAAACGGGCTCATCAGAGCAATTCATAGCACCTGTGGAATGCAAGGAAGCCGCCTTGCCCGACCAGAGCGACCTTGTCGGAGCAAAGTATTCATTTGACGACGACGTGGTGCTGTCGGACTCGGACTCGGAAGACGATGATGAGAACTCAGACTCCGATGATGACAGCGCGTCCGATAACGGTTCTGAGTCTGAGGACGGCGGGAAGAAGAAGAGCAAGTCAAAGAAACAGAAACAACGAGAGCAAGAAAAGAGAAAGAAGGAAAAGAGGAAGGAAAAGAAGATGAAAGAGGCGGAGAAGGTGGAGAAGAACAAAGCTAAAGCAATGGGCGCATCGAAACGCAAGCATGCCGACAAGGAGGACGGAGGAGAAGAGGGTCCCGCCAAACGCCAGCGCAGCGGCGAGGAGGGTCGGACCGTCGATGGGATTCCCACCGTCGAGGAGCGGCGACAGCGCGAGCTCACCTAGATCAACAACGGGAGAGGAACATTGTGCTAAGGAAGGAAGCGCTGCGCCAGCTGGACGACGCGTGGTACGAGAAGCACCCGGAGCAGAGGCCCCCAGCGCCGAAGCCGCGCACAAAACGCATCCCCGCACCCAAAGGATCTGTCGCACCGGTGCGGCGATCCACGCGACAAATCGGGACGACTGCCCCGGGTAAGTGACCTTCACACACTGGGGGGAGATGGAATGAACTCATGCATTGCGGATAGAAACATCCGACACGCCTGACGATCCGAACACAAACATCAATGAGCCCGCCAACGGTGCGTGCGGCACAGGGAGCGCGAACGGAGGGAACACTGATGGGGGTGGCGGTGCCCCCAATCCCACCCTCAGTCCCGCCCTCGGCACAAAAGGACCGGAAGCAGGCGCGGCGGGGAACGCCGATGGTGGTGGCGGTGCCCCCAATCCCGCCCTCAGTCCCGCCCCGGCACGAACGGACGGGAAGCAGGCGCGGCGGGGAACGCCGATGGTGGTGGTGGTGCCTCCAATCCCGCCCCTGACCACAACCGCGTCGCGATCGACGTAGGGAAAGCAGGCGTGGGGAATGCCAACAAGGAGGGCGGCTCCGCACTCGCCCCAAACCCGAATGGGCGCCCGCTCGCGAACACCACTAACGCCCCCAAAAAATGCCCGCAGGAGGGAGCTCTGGTCGCTCAGGCCCCCCTCCTTCCTCAGCAATACCACCGTGTCCCGCCAAGGCCCCAGAGTGGTTCAAGCACGCACACGAAGTGATCACCGGGGCGGCATTGGGACCCCAATTCAACATGCTCATCGCGGAGCTGATTCGACTTGAGGCCAAGTATGAGTTCAAGAAGTCGGGACGGGCGATTCCCGCCCAGGGACGGCCTAAGGAGCTAACGACGTGGATCGCAGCTGGGCGAGGACGTCGAGGCGGGTCGGGCGCCGATGGGCCCACACTCTCTGCAACCGGCGCGGCGGACTTCGGCAAAGTGTGGTGGGCCTGGTGGGCATCGGTGCAACCGGGATTCAGGAACTTGAGCGAACGCCCATGGCCCCACCAGATGGCGTCGGTGCACAGTTCCTCCCCGAAGGATTGGACGCGACTCCGGCATCCCGGGCCAAACGGGATGTTCATTGTGGTGCTCGGACTCTATTGGTGGGGGCGTGAGACGATGCAGGCCAGTGCGAAGGCGCGCGCGTCGTGGAGGGAGGCCGTGGAAGACGCCAAATGGATGTGCGAAGGTTTGATTCTCATGGAGGATAAAGCCACGCAGGAGACCGGCGCTACACTGGGGGAGACGGATATGGAATCGGACCAACTTAGGAGCGAGTAGTTGAAGAGTGCGCATGTATTTAAATTATTGTATACAATGTCCGCATATATTCATATTTATTTTAATTAGTTGAGATGACTGGGATTGCGGGGACTGGTCTCTTGAGAGATGGTCTGAGTTGGTTCTCCGGCCAGTACGTGGTAGATAGCGCTTTCGCAAGTTGAATTTATGAATTGAAATTGTTGACTTGGAAGAATTTCGAGAGCGATGTCACGTGATCCGCGTTAAGAGTATCATTATGGAGTGCGACGCGTTGCGATGTGGGGAACGGCTGCTGCACATGGTAGAAATGTGACAGCGAGTAATAAAAAAAAAAGGCCAAGATATACATATATACAGCGGAAGACAGCTGTTTGGTTTGAATATTTAACTGAGCTGTCACTCACATTCTTGACGAGGTGCACAATGTAAGTATAGCTGTTGTAAGTATACCTGTTAAGAGCCTCGCAAACTTTTCAAATGCTAGTTATATTTAATGAACAAAGCATAAAAGTGAAATATAAAGACTGGCAGGGCAATAGGGGTATATTGATGGGAAATGCCGAAGGTGAAGCCGATGCAAACAACGAGAGAGGACAGACAAACATTAGCCATGGGACAAATAGAACGGTTATCTGAGGTGATCTTGGTTATCTAGGTTAGCAGAAGTTAGCATGGTGGGAACAATCTGCTAAGTGCTAATCCCTGTAGAGGATCAAAATGGCCGGGTGGTGTACCTAAAATGGGCCTAATTCGGGCCCGGATCCCGGTTCAAGAAAGCCGAGCTGTGAGCCGAATATAAGCCATTTGTAAGGGTTGCCAGGCTCCTGACTACGACCGTGGAAAAAGCAAAAGCCTTGCCCTGGCTACAGCCGGGCCTATTAGGCTATATATTACAGCTTGGGCTCGAAGGAGATAGTCCTCGAGAGAATCGAGACTCCCCCACGTGACGCTGAGATTCCCTCCGCGGTGCCTCTTTCGGAACCAGACCACGACGAAGACGACGCTAACGACGAACTGGAAGAGATTAAACAAGCCCAGGAGTACTGGGGGGCACATAACCCTCCTCCTAACGTTCACGTAGCTATGGACAAGAGTTTTCTAAGGAAACGGGTCTCTTCTTATCTGGGCGACGCGAATTTTGGACGCATATGGGCTGACTCCTCTTCTGCACGAGATAATTGGACGCCTGGGAATCGGTATTTCAAGAATGAGGAAGGTCTTCTATTCTTCCACGATGCAGATTATCAGCCTCGTCTCTGTGTACCGAAGGGACAAAGACGATTCCTTATGGAGGAGATCCATGAAAGCCCCTTCGAAAGTGGACACGCTGGCCCTGAGAAAATTTGGCAGAAGATTTCAGCTAGATATTACTGGCCGAGGATGAAGGTGGATATCACTGAATTCTGCTTCAGTTGCGACATTTGCCAGAAAACCAAGAGCTCCAACTTCAAGCGATTTGGATACCTCATTCCAAATCCCATTCCCTCGCAGCCCTACAAATCGATTTCTATGGATTTTATCGTCGAGCTGCCTTGGTCCGAAGGCTTCAACGCCATTCTCGTAGTGGTCTGTCGTCTGACGAAGCACGCGACATTTATTCCTACGACTACGGGAGTAGACTCTGAAGGATTCGCTCATCTGTTTGTCAAGCACATCACATGTCATTTCGGACTCCCGCTGTTATATCCGTGCACACACACCCGGCTCTCAGCCGGTATTCTCTCCTTCGGCCGGACTCGACCGGCCATCCTTCCGGACTTCCGGCAACCGGTCGACCCGGTTGCCGCTCGGAACGGGTTTTTACGCAATGAAGGATTACTGAGCGTTTCCCGTTTATCCGTATGTCCATACGATTCCAACTTCCAGTTTTAGATGTCGCTTTGTCCGACTCGAACTTCTATCTCCTAATTTGGACTTTGCTTTGATACTACTACTTATAGTAGTGACACGTATGTCTACGTATTTAAGCCCTATGTACTATGCTGTATTCTTCAGTTTGATAATTAACGTGCTTAGCCTCTTATCCTTTGCTTGGCTCCTTGAGTCATCTCGTCCGGACTTCATCCGGACGTCTACCTCTTATCCTCTCTGCTCGATTGGCCAGATAGTAACGCTCACCCTATACGACACTCTTGTGGTGCTTGCGTCTTCCCTAGGCCGACCGGTCATCTTGTTATTGTCCGGTACTTTCTTCCGGTAACCGGCTTCCGAACGACCAGCTGGCATCCGGTCATCCGACCTCGACTCGGGATATAACACCCGCTAAGCTTGATCTGCGACCGAGACCCGCGCTGGACCGCTGACTTCTGGAGGCATGTCGCTAAAGCTCTCAAGACGAAGATGGCATTATCCTCCTCCCATCACCCTCAACACGACGGACAGACGGAAATCGTCAATCGGCTGCTGGAGACCATGCTTCGCGCCTATATGGCCGGGGAAAAGAGCAGTTGGGCGCAATGGATACATTTACTCGAGTTCATGTACAACACTAATCCACACGCGTCAACTGGCTGCGCGCCGTACTGGCTGTTATATGGCTTCCTGCCAGCGACTCCCTCGAGCTTCCTGATTCCGGGGGCTCAAGGCGCAAGCTACTCTACCGCTAAAGGGCATGCCACGGAGTTTCTAGAACAACTGCAGATGCACCGCGACAGTGCACGCCTAGCTATTGCTAAAGCTCAGCATGCTCAAGCCAAGCAGTATAATAAAGGGAGACGCCCCGTACCCATCCTTAAGGTGGGGTCGAAGGTCCTTATCAACCTGCACTCGCTCGAATGGATGGAATCAAAAGGAGAGGGGGCCAAGTTGACACAGAGATGGATTGGTCCTTTCGAGGTCATGCAAGCTATAAACCCGAAAGTCTACCAGCTGCGAATGAGCTCTAAATATCCCGGACTCCCTATCTTTAATGTCGACCACTTCAAGCTCTACAAGGAGTCCCCCGCGGAGTTGGGAAATCGATCCACGCTGCCAGAAACTCGCCTAGTTCGGCCCGCTAAAGAAGAATACATCGTCGAGAAGATCTTGGGGCACCGCTTCAACAAGAAGACTGGAGCCCCAGAATACCTTGTACGTTGGGAAAGCTACGGGCCTCAGTTCGATACATGGGAACCCAAAGCTAACCTGAAGAATGCCCCACAAGTACTTGGAGATTATCGGAAAGCCCACGACCTCTGATCATCTGTCTGATTCTACAGGGCGCGACATCTCAATTGATTCCGCTGTCACTTGGCTACTCGTATTGGACACCCTCGTTGCTTCGCTCCACGCGAAATTCCGGCCTGAAGGAGCTGCGAGACGCACGCTGTCTCGGATACACGTTGCACCTTCGGTCGCCTTATACCCTGCTACTTCTTATCTCTCTCCCACTTTCTCTCTCGTTCTCATTCTCCTTTATTTTACTTCTCTTACTCCAATTCTCCTCCTCGCTAAGGAGGTTAGCAAAGCAAGGAATTCCTGCTGCGCGAGCCTCTAGCGGCGTCTCACTTCAGGGAATTCCCTGTCAATTGAGGCGGGAGATGGACCGATTGTTTTTGGACAGCAAAGGGCGGATCCCTCCAGTAACTACTCGCCACCTTGATGACGAGGAACCTTCGTTGGAGTGGGTGGGGATCAATGGGTCTTGCAATCGCATTCCGGACAACGCCCTAGCTTGTCAAGATGATCTTTCCTACTTGAATACATCTGAATTTCTCGACCAATACGGCTTGCGGACCGGGATAGATTGGGCCCGCGATGTAGACTGGCACCGAAAAGAGCATCATGCTCGGGCCTTCTTGCCGCTATTTGCACCTAATGTCGCCAGCGCCCCGTGGTACCAAGCTCTCTGGACAAAAATCCCCAGCGAGAGAACACATGACGGCCAATACCGTTTCCTAGAAGCCGACGTGTTAGTGCTGCTGAGAGACCTCAGGAGCTTCCACAATTTACTGAACGCCGTGGTGGAGCACCCGAAGTATGACCTGTACATCGACAGCCCCGCTGAGTTTGATTCGGGCACCCTCACTGAGACCTGGGATTCCGACGCATTGTTACAGAAAGTCGCAGCAGAGGCGAAACGCGCCGCTCTGGACATCTGGGCTCATTTAGCGTGGTGGACTGCCTCTGTTTCTGACTGGAGGAACGGCTTGTCAGCGGAAGTTATTCAGAAGCTGACTGAGCTCGACTTCGCGGCTACCGCCAAACGAGGTGTGCTGGTCTGTCCAGTCCAGGACTGGCCCGAACTTAACTTTCCTCTACTCTGCTGCAACAATGTTCCTGTCTACTACGTATGGGGAACGCTAGAGCAGCACGACAAGCGTTTCACTTGCCTTGATTCCGAGCTGTGGAAAGGATACCATCAGGAGTGTCAACTCTACAAAGTAGAATCCATGACCGGAGAAGAGGTGGCGCACTTAAGCAGAAGCTTCGAAGTCTGCGCCCGCTACACTCCGTACCTGGACGTAGTCAACGACCCTGTCTCGAAGCCCGTCGCTGCCGTACCCGAAGGAACTTCCACCAGCGGCCTAATCCGCTACGAAGTGAAGGATTTCGAAACTTGGGGCCGCCGAAGGCTGAGCGAGGATGAGAATTGGCGCGTCCTGGACAAGTTTTATCACCATGTCGTTGTAGAGGAAGCCCACTCGCGCTGCACCATCGTGGTTTTCCACCGATTTCACCCCAAGCCTAAAGAGGAGGTCATGGATCAAGAAGGAAACTTCATGGAAGAAGACACTCCCGAACCAGAGCGCTGCGAAGTCCGGGAACGCTTCAAAGCTCGATGCGCACCTCAGATGGGACAAAAGTTCGACCCAATCACCGGGGTGGAATGCCAGAAGCCTTTCGAAGGTGAAGGGCCAGAAGTCGTAGAGCGCTTCGAGCGAGATCTGATGCTCGTAGCTCCTCCAGACAGATTAGGAGGACAAGAAATCCGGGGGAGACGTAGCCGCTTCCATCCTGACGCTGACAGCACTAAAATTGGAAGAAGCGTCGGTCCTCGTTACACGTCTCCCAATTCGGACCACAGCTCGGAGCGCAGAGAAGAGGATTCCTCAGAGCCAATGGCGCACGTCAGCAGATGGATAGAAGCAATGACCAAGCCAGACAATGTCGGCAACTATGTCCAGAACCGCAATGGGTGCATGAATAACCACAGAGGAGGGAACTCCCGCCGACGCGTGCGATCTCCTTCTCCAGCGTTCACGGATGCAAGGTCTATGGCTTCAGGTAGTTCAGGATGAAGCCGCCCTGCAGCGAGCCGATGCTCCGCTTCCCCTGAACGTCGGGGACGGGTTATATTTCCCCAAAGATCAATCCCATTCATCCCTTTCGCTCCGAATCCCAACCGGCGCAAGTTGACCATGGAAGAGACGGATCAAATGAGGGTGAACTGGCTGAACAACTTCCGGGACTGGGGGATAAATCTGTCCTACGAACATTGTCTTTGGCGGATTCCTTGCGAGTTCAAGTGGAGCCCAAAGTTTCTCACGGATGCGTACATCATTCTCTCGGAAACGTCTGAAGTGCGCTTGCGCTACCTGACTACCGTGGACCCCGGGATTCGGTTCCCGCAGCACGTCGTGGAGATCGCCATTGAGCACGGAATCCACTTCAAGTTGGGAGTGAAGAAGACGGCTTTGGAGATGTATTGCCCCTCGGAAGGGAACTTCAGCCGGTCCTTGATGAAGGCGCGAATTGCGACGCCTGAACGACGCTTAACCGTGGATGGGAGCAACACGTCCATCTTGGGGCGTTGGTTGTCCATCGTCGGAGTCGTCTTCGACAAGCCGGGAGCCGTCAGCGTCATTCCCCGAGGAGGGGGAGCTCAATGGATCGCGCGCGCATTCAATTATGGCGGACTCATTCAAGCCTATATGCAGGGTCCTTCCATCGCGCTCAGCGTCTTTCACCACGGCGGCGACGATTCCGGCGAAGACGACTGCTTGAACCTCCATTGGGACAAACTAGCCAAAGAAGACTACCAAAATATCTTCGGGTAGGTAGCAGGAGCCACCCGCGACGCCGACCAATGGATTTTCCCCCCAGACGACGTGATGTACGAGTTGTTAAAGCACTACCATGGCGAGTGGAATCAGACGTGCGACGACATGTACCGCTGCATCAAGAACGAGTGGTGCGGGAGCCCCTGCCGAGGACGTCTTCAAACCAGGAAGGATTGGAAAATTTATTTCCATACGGTAAATCACGGACGGCTCGCTCCCAAGCAGATCATCAACAACATGTTCATCGAGGAGGGAAGCGTGCGTCTCGCCAGAGCTTTCGGTGGGAAATGGAACAAGAAGCGTCTCCGCGACCTCGTCATCCCCGAGCAATTCAAAGCAATTTTTTAAACGGACTATATGGACTCTTGAATTCACGTAGGAACTGGGGGGCTCTGTAGCGCACCCCGTATACCATCCTGAACCTCCATTCAACCGGAGGTACACGCAGTACCCATTATCTTTTTCTTAGTTCCTACTGACGAACTCTCACCCTCGCATCGCGCGAGGGCACGTATTTCTATATCAATTTGCCTTCTTATCTTGTACGTAAGCATCATGTGTAGTAGAGTCCGGGCTCCGGCCCAAATCTATTCTCTTTCTACTTACCACTCGCTACGCTTTCGCGTCACTCAGCCTATTGAAGCTCCTGTTCTTTCTTAAGAGACAGAAGCTCGGAGGCTTCGTGAAGCAAGGCAAATACTCTCTCATTGAAGTTCCTGAGTTGCTCCGGTCAATCCTGTACATCTCAGAGGGAATTCCTTCTGAGACACGAAGGTCGTGCCGCTAAGGAATTCCTAAGCAGACTACGGCTTTCGGTGTACTGGATTAAAACACCATTCGGACTCGGTGCACTAGTCTCTCTACGCTCGCTTACGCTCGCCAGAGCTTCCTGTCGTATCTCACCCAACTATAAGTATTTGTGTGGATATCTACCCGACGAGTCCTACAGTTTCTGGATGAACACCCAATTAGGACGGCTTTAACATTTTGAGTCAGATCGTGTCCAGAATACCCATGCATATTTCCTGTGAAGCTACTACCGCTTCTTGGACTGTTAACGGCACAGTCAAATCAAGGATCCTGTTAATGATCGACGTATATTTACCATGCTCTGTATGTCACCCACTTGTCTTCTCTACTACACTCTCCTCTCTCTCCTGTACAGCTTTCAGATCCCTTATGGACCCCGATCCCTTCTTAGTCACTAGAAGCTTTTCAGTTCTTTTTCCTTTATCCTCAGGTTCATCAACATCCATTTTTGTACTAACATCCTTCCTCAGGGTTTGAGCATCCATGGGGATCAAATCAGGAATTAAATCATGATGAGGATAGAGTAAAGTGTCAGCAGTAGGCCTTCTAGTTGAGTCACCTTGACTATTCTTAATTTCATTAACTGGAATTGGCCAAGGTTTGTCTCTCCGAGGGACATAGACCCCATCAAATACTTCCCATGGGGCCGTACATGTTGTGGGGACTGTCCAGTCCACACTATGCATATTCTTGTTTCCTGTTTCAGCACATTTCTGTCAACAAGGTATTGTTAAATAAATCTTGTGTGGTGGCAATTCTTCGAGATCCTCAGAGTCAGTATATTCCAGATACTTACTATACCAGTTAGCATCCAGCGCGTCATTTTCCATGTTGTCAAAACTTAACATCTCATCTTCCTCCTCACTAACTTCTAAAATCCATGCTTCACACTTTTCAACCTGGTAAGTTTGTTGCTCTGTTTTTGAGTCTGAGGATTTCAGGTCCACAGTAATGAACATCACACGTGGTGTAGGAATTCTTCAAGCAGCCTGAGCTAAGCTCTCGCCTGATAATTGTTTTATAAAGGAACCATCCTTCATTTTTAGCTGCTGTGTCTTGCCATTGTGATATACCAAGTCTTATGTCAACAATTCTTGTATTTCTGGACACTCGCCAATTCTATGCCTGTCTTTTAAACATCCATAACACCCACTAATTTCCACACGTGCATTTCCTGGAACTCCCAAGGGAATGTTATTTGGATATGTTGCAGCTCCACTGGTAACAGTCTGGTTTGAAAATTCTCGAGGTTTCACCGGTCCTTTTGTTCCTTTGTTCCATCCCCCCGTTTACCAATTTGGGAAGCTGAACACACCTAGCTGCAACTCCTGTGGTATCCAAGGCTAGCACCTTATAAAATACAGGCAGGTACTTAGGATCAGTAATCAACATCTTGTTTAGTTGCTGAATCAATGTTGAAACCTCTTTGGCTGTACCTACAGTAGTAGGTGACTTTCCTTTTACAGATATCAATGGAGTTATTTTCTTCTTGGTTCTGGCCTTTCTTTCCTTTTCTTTGCACACACGTTTCTTAGCACGTTGTTTTCTGTGGTATGCTTCATAGTCTGAATCATCACTTTCTTCATCAGAGGCATCCTCATCACTTTCCTCGTCACTAGTTCCATCATCCAATTCCACACCATAATCTGCAGCATTTACAACCATTGTCTCTGCCCAATTATGACGGAAAAACCATTCTGCATCATTTATCTCTTTAACTGTGTATAGACATCAATTATTTCGTCCTGGGTTAAGCTGGGATATTCTATGTTCCAACGTACATCGCAAATCAGGTTCAATACCAAGCAGAAAGTATACATCGTAATTGAGCTTAGTGATATGTCCTTGTTATAAAAGCATGCCTGCTATTGTTTTGTATTTAATAAAATACTTCTTCCACTGTGAAAGATTCTGAAAAGGGTGACTTTGGGTCTTCAATGTGTAGGAGGCAATGTCACTAGGCCTATACCTCGAGGTGGCCCTCTCGGTATCATAACATTTAAGGATTTCTTTACATAGCCTCGGCCAATTACAAGTTTAATAATTTTCAGATGCTCGTATAAACCCTTGAATGTTTGTAGAGCAATAAACTAAAATGCATTCACATTGCTCAAAGGAGTTGGTTACTCGGTATTTCACCAACAACTTGTTGTAATGAGCTATAAAGTATTCCACTTCTGAGTGGTGTCCTTTAAAAGCTTTTGGGGCATCCCGACTGCCTTGCATGGGCATGTCCCACACTGTTCTGGTCAAAGTACCAAAAACGGGTGGCACAGTACTCATTCTGGCCAGTCGTATTTCAGGTGAGGATGGGATAGAGTCCAGATTATCTGGAGTTGAAAGAGCTTCATAGTCTTCATTATCCGTGGTTAAATTCACACTAAAAAGTCCTGTGGAATGTTGAACATATGGGGATGGATTTCTTAACCAGTGTGGAGTTAAGACTGGGAAAGGTAACTGAGAATCCTTTTCAGGAAATGCAAATTGAACCCTCCACAGTGGAGAATGATTCTCTTCCCCTCCTTTCTCCACCTTGCAGAAAATCACTTGGCACTAAAGGGAGGAATCCATACAGCAGAAAATATGGTACGCAACCTGTGGATGCATGAGAATTTGAATTGCAAGCGAATTTGAGTAAATGTAGCCACTCGGCCCTTGTCTCCCTTATGCCTGCGGTATAAGCTCAGAGCATTACTTCTAGCTGCTTATTCACGATCTCTGTTTGCCCATTGTGCTGTGGGTGGTGTGATGAGGAAAGAGCCATTTGTGTTCACAAGTGTTTGACCACTGCATTCCAAAAATCCGACATCCATCTAGGATTCCAATTGGAGATGATGTTTGTGGGTAATCCAAATCTGCAAGCTACGTGTCACATGAATAGGATGGCTAGAACGCAGTGATTCACGGAGGAAGGATGGGAAGTACAGTTGCCTTCGACTCCTCACATGCTTTGATGTGATGAGGTACTGGATGTATGGGTCAAAATAACGCGTTGATCCCTAGCTCTTTTTCCCCAGAATCAAGCATCCACAAGAAACCCTTGCTTCCGCAATTGCAAATGCACCCAAAGCGTCCAGACAGGCTTACTCCCATTTACAACTGCTCGTGAAAAAAAAAAAAGACATATCAATCAATAGGTGGCTATGGATAACAGTCCACTTGGTTGTTGTATTCATCCCTGAAGTATTTGTGTTCATTGTCCTCAGTCATCCAATGGGAGTGCAGATCCCACCCTTCAGCCACCTTGATTACCCGCTGTTGGCACTGCGGAAGTGCCCAAGTTGGGTGAGAGCTCCAGTCTTGGGAGCGGGTCGGGTCGTCGATGTTTTTCCACTCGACATGCACGAGGTCAAGGCCCTGCATAGCCTTGAGGGGCAGGAGCACCGCATCTAGCGCCAGTGCCAATTGGACATATGTGTTGTCCTTGGTGGGATACACCCCCATGGTGAGGGACCTGAGTGAGGGAGGCGCATGCATGCGATCCAAGAGCCTGTGAGTCTCTTTGCAAGCACCAGTGATGGTTAACCTTTGCAGTTCTGTGTTTGTCGCCAGGAATGGGATGTTGAGAAATCTGTGCATGAATCGCTTGGGGGGGTAGATCTCTGTTGGACGTCAACACAGTTTCCCATCAATCTGTCAGCAGACTCACCCGGGTACCATGGCTGAGCGAAGCCAACACTGAGTGATGTGAGGGAGGTGCCAAGGCTGGCGATGTATTTTGCTGCGTGCTCCAGCTGGTCCTCATAGCCTGCTGGGTGAGGGAAAAACAATGCCAACATTGATATGGGGACTCCTCCATTGTTTATCCAATCGAGAAATGGTTTGAGGCCGGGGAAATGTAAATCCATGGAGTGCAGGGTACTGGGAGGGGCAGGTCAGCAGCATGGGAGCTTGATCTCCCTCCAGCAGCTGACCCACAGCTTCAGAGCACGCAGCACCAGAAACGATGCCATGCAGTCAAGAACTTCACGTAGGCTTACACAATGTGTCAGAAATTTGGAGGTCTATGATACCCAGGAGCCTGGGGCACGGAAAGGGTTTGGCGAGGCTCCCAATGAAGCGTATGTGGTAGTCGATCAGGTAAGTCTGAGTTGGAAACTGCAGAACTGTTGGGAGGAATGCGGTCATCCATGGATGGGTATCTCCAATGACAAGCTCCTGAACGAAAGGAATGTGGCATCGTCGGGCCGTTTGAGCAGCTCCATGAGGTGTTCAACGGTCGAGAACATGAGTGTGACATGGTAGAAGAGGACACGCTGGCTGGCGGGGACCCATGCTTTGGACATGAGCCTGCAATGGCCTACTGCAGCAGCTGAGAGCAGATTGAGCAAGTTGGCTCTCCCATTTCTGCACAGCAGGGGAACAGACGGCACAGACGAGACAAACAAGTCGATGATTTCAGCGGGGAATGAATGTGGCATGGGCAGAACCTGCAGAGGCGACAACCAAACAGCTGGAGGGATCCACAGAAGCCGCCCAGATAGACAGGCCCACCATGATTGCTGAGCTTAGCAACTCACTCCTGTCATGTGTTAGAATCAGGCAAGCACAGTGGTCTGAGTCAACAGTGAGAAACTCGAATTAAAGAGAGATACAAGACAACTAACCTGAAACTGGGGACTCAGGCTCTACACTAGGCTACTTATATACACAATGACATGCACAGCCTCGAGGCTGTGGCTGTCACAACACGCAGCCATGCACAGCAGTAAGGCTGTGCACATGGATACTACAATCAGGTATCATAGAAACCACCAGATCCATTAGGATACCAAGTGCTTCACATGTCTAAACTAAGTGTCCATGAAACAGAACAAGAGAATGAGAATGCTGGAAGTCCCACACTTCAACAGTATGCTAATTAGACTTGAGCTATGAATGGACCTGCAACTCAAGTCCCAACAAACTTGAGTGCTAGAAGAACTTGAGTGTTTGGGTGGAACTTGAGTTTGTAGTGCCTACCTGCACTCACTACACGGCACAGGTAGCCAGACAGAACTTAAGTTTCAGGCACACTTGAGTGCGGCTGGCAGTTCTGACCGCCCAGAACTTAAGTTAAGCTAGTTTTATTTCATAGCTCTGAGGGAACCTCTACAGCATTGCAGGATACATGGTATCTGTGAGCTGGGACTCCGGTTACAGGCACGCGGAGTCCCGCTCGTTCTCTGTCGACCTCAACTCCGCGCTGGCTGCCAAGAACCCTCATTGGGCGGGTTGCTCTGCAGGTACGTGGTGTTCGGGTGCCAACTCAAACCTTAGTGCATCCGAGTTGGGCACAGCAAAGCCTCCTGGGTCCACAACGAGGTGATCAACCCATCGCTTGTCGCACACGGTACTGATTCCCGCCCTCCCAGGCCGAGTTTGAAAGTCTCCTCAAGAGAGCCAGGAACATCACAGTCATTTGAGCTCGCCATAGAAAGTTCCTCAGTTTTAGTGCAAATCTTTCAAGACGCGATAGCCCTGGAGTGATTTTCCAGACTCGCAAGCATGGCGGAAACACTTGCAATGCACGCTGCCCACACACTTTAGCTACCCTAACTTGAGCCCAAAGCCTTAAAGTCCAACTCCTGAACTTGAACACATGACATTGAATTCCTCCCTGGCCATTTGCATAACACAACCACATCCTTGATCTGCTGATCTGTTTCCTTTGTCATTTTGTTGTCACTTTCGTCCATGTCAGGCTACAGGACAATCAAGGTCGATCAAGGTCGACAGCAACAGGATCCCAATCGACTGTCCCAAGGACCTCCTCTTCTCTATATTGTCCTCTGTCCCCGATCCCCAGGCCATTGTTAGATGGGCCCTTCTGTGTACGATTGACATCTTCTACGCCGATGCTGGGAGCATGGACAACTGCTCTGCCAACCAGGAATTTGACGTGAGCATGGTTGAGGCGCTCTGCCAGAGCTTCTTGGAAGGGACGAGACTTGACAAGTCCTTTCCAATGGCTGAACCAGGATTTGAACCCAGGACCTCTTAGGTGATTGCGCCACCAGTGCTCTTACCAACTGAGCTATTCTGCCGATAGTGTGAAAGGAACAAATCCATACTTCAACAGCCGTTGCATCTGCAACCGATCCTCCAGTGAATTTTCCCCCTCAGAACTCACACCCGACGACGACGGCGCCAGCATTGGCACTGTTGCTTGTGCTCTGCAGTGGGCATTGCCTCAGGGCCCTCAAACGGGCCATCACATTGGTGCCTGCAACAAGCGCCAAATACCTCACGCTGGTGTTGGATGCTGGTGGGTGCAAACTAGTTGTTACGCTCCCTTACGCAGACTTACACCGCCAGCTTTCCTCCGCATGTACCACAATCTACTCCACATGTACATCGCCCTTGACAACCTCCTGCTGCCCACCATCACCTCCCGTTCTACCACTGCGCTTCAGCAGGTGATCATTGTGCTCCTCATCGTGATCAGCACCTACAATGTCCCCAACCTGGCAACCGCCCTCCCTGGCCTGGCAGAGTCCTTGGTCCCTTTCGGGATCTTCTCAGCGCAGGCAAAGATGGCTGGAGTGTCGAAATGGAAGTTTGCAGTGTGCCACCTGATTAGGTGGCCGGTTATGGTCCAGCCGCTCCTGGAGTACATCCTAGCCTGCGAGGCACTGACACATTGGAATGACATGGAGCTCTCCGCTGTCCTTCGGAGGGTTGCGAGGAGTGGTCTGCAATGGCACTGCAGGAGGTGCTTGAGACAGAGAGGCTGACAGCCTTTTATCCTGAACACTGGTTCTCGCAGCTGATGGTGTCAGTGCAGGAGAAGCAGGGCATGGCGTTGACGCTATGGCGGTAGAACGGTCTTGTAGGGGACTCAACCATCTGGTTCAACCAGACGTGCCCTGAGTTATTCGATGACTCAGCAACCTGGGCAGCCCAGGAGGTGATGGGGTCCCTAGCGATGATAAGGTGGCTGTCGGGTCTTTTGACCTCTTTGATGGGTTGGTTTTTGAGGGACATCACCGGCTTGAAGCCGATGATGCACATAGTAGGCCAATTTGATCAACACCACCGATCTATTTAAGCTGAACACTGTCTATCACAGATATCGCTCGTGTTGTTCAGGCCGGAAGCTGCAGGAAGCATTGATCCTCTGGCTGCCAATACGGCTATCAAGCGGCTCGCGTTCCTTCTGCCCCTGCGGCAAAACATGTTTTACATGCAGGTCATGAGGCCTGTGGTCGAGCACGGCGGGAACGAGATACAGACCACGCAGCAAGCTGCAGAATGGTGGTTCCAAGTTTGTGTCATTTCTGTGCTCAGTGTGTGCCTGTACTGACAGCATGGCACCAGATCTGCACGGAGATCAGAAAGGTGGCCAGGGTTGGGCCCAATAGATTCTATACTCCGATGCTCGCTGATGCGCTCGCAGCTTTTGCCAGCGGTGGATACTTCAATAGGGGGTGTGTTGTCCAACTGCAGCATCGCGCCCTGACCACGTGCAACCTCGCTGATCTGGCAACCCTCATCAACACCTTTGTCATGGCATCCCCAGACTTTGTGACGATCATGGCACTCCTCGGCATTCAAGCTGGCTCCAATATCCCGTGGGCGACGGGGTCAGTTATTACCCATGAAATTGGTTGGAAACTCGAGCTGCATCTGCTGGAAGATCGGGTTCAGGAGGGTGCAGCGGCTGACATAGCAGCTGTAGCCAAGGAGATTGGACAGCTAGAGGACGAATTGCGGGCCCACGTTTCTCAGCGTGAGGCACTCAAAAAGGCCTCATCGCAAGAGGTCGAGGTCCAGCGCGAGGCTCGTGCTGCTGAGGCAGAGCACGCATTGAGAGAGCTTGCAGCACTTGCACAGCGAACAACAGATTGGGCAGAAAGGAGGCTGCAAGACAAGAGCTGGAGGAGAAGGAGCTCCAGGAGAAACTCACTGCCAAGGCATAGTCAGTGGAGATGGATCGTGAGGTGAGCACGAGGCAGATGGCTGCTCAGGTGGCCAGCATCGCTTTGGAGCAGGCGGAGCTGGAGGAGGAGATGGGTGTCCAGATGGGGTTGAAACAGGCGGTGTTGAAGTATGGATTTGTTCCTTTCACACTATCGGCAGAATAGCTCAGTTGGTAAGAGTACTGGTGGTGCAATCACCTAAGAGGTCCTGGGTTCGAATCCCAGTTCAGCCATTTTTCCAACAGGCAGCGGAACGTGTTACCCTGGTCGGCATGGGGCTCTCCAGGATGCTTCAGGTTGCTCAAGGCTCCAGACTGAGCATCCTCCTTGGACAGCCCGTCCCTGAGGAAGGAAATGAGGACGAAGAAGAACACAACGAGGAGAACGACAACGAGACCAACAAAGAGGACTGCGGGTGTGAGTGGGACTTTGTAAAATTGTTGCCCAAAGGCCTGAGCGCGGTTGTATGGAGCCCAAGCCCTAGCCTACTTGCAGGGCCCTCCACCTCGCAGAACACTGTGATCTACGTTCCTGGCAACTCTCGCATTGAAGTTGTGCGCAGTCAGGAGTTCTCTGTAGCCTCTCACGACCAAAGCGACCCGGGTGGCAACAGTCCTGACCTAAACAGTGAGTTTGAAGCGCTTGTGCACCTGGGGGCTCTCCTCAGGAATGGCCAGGACTAAGAGATAGACAAGCCTGACCCCAACCCTGACTCTCTGATGCCTGATGTCGATGAAGATCGTGATGACAATCAAAACGACGATCTCCCAACAGCCTACAGGATGGGGAGTGCCGATGCCAGTGATGGTGGATCCCTGTTCGACTATGAGGCGCCGTTTTTGGGTTCCCATCAGCTGGGATGGGGGCAGAACAACTGCCTGAACAGTCGGAACCCTTTCAAGCTCCTATTGTCCCAGGAAACCTCTGACACTGACCTTCTTACCCCTGCCAGTGCTCCCCGCTTCGGCCACCAATTCACTTCCAAAACGCCCAAACCCCAGACCCCAGCTTGGAACAGCAGTTAGCAGGAATCAGGGTCGTTCTCCCTGTAGCTCTAGGACTCTGTCTATTTGTCATTTACAATCTACTTGTTGCATTTTGGTTCCATACCGATACCCGTAACGTATCCATTTACAGCTGTTGTCAGTACCGAAGGTGCGAATCAGAAAATTGCCATTTTGGGCATTTTCTGATTCCTGCAACCAATTTGCCTATATCTCAACAAGTATTGCATAGATTGAGATAAAATGTAGCTAGATAATTCGGGCTAATTCCTCTGCTATTAGTGATAAAGAGATATCAGGGGGAAAATCTTATTGTGCACCGTCTGGCATATCAGATTTCTCAGGCAATGAATCTCGACTGCAGAGCCCAAATCCTGTCTGAATCAGCTGAACTTTTGGGAACGTGGATTCATATCTGTACCTTTCTATTGATCGCACGCATTCCTGATATCCATCTTATTGTGTTGATACAGATCTAACAAGGATCTTATTGTCTCTATTGTCTCTATTGTTCTTATTGTTCTATTGTTCTTATTCTTATTGTTCTTATTGTTCCTACTGTCTCTATTGTTCCAGTAGTATATAAGGAGGCTAGTTTAGACCTGGGTCCTTAGTTTCTCACTGTTGACTCCAGGTGTGTTGTTAGTCCATGCATCCCAATACATGCCCCAGCTTTGAGCAGTCTAAACTTCTGAGATCTCATCCCTCTGCATTCTGCATCCTCTGACCTTATGGTGTGTGTGACCTTTGTAAATAGGAACACCAACTGTTGGGACAAATCCTCTTTGAGAGGTAGTCTTTATTATATCAGAAAACAAACAGTAGTCAATCCTGTTGATTCTGGGTTTAGGGCCAAAGTGCCTTGCAACTGGTGTTGAAGTGTGGGACTTCCAGCATTCTCATTCTCTTGTTCTGTTTCATGGACACTTAGTTTAGACATGTGAAACACTTGGTATCCTAATGGATCTGGTGTTTCCATTGTAGTATCCATGTGCACAGCCTTACTGCTGTGCACTGCTGTGCATGGCTGCGCGTTGTGACAGGCACAGCCTCGAGGCTGTGCATGTCATTGTGTATATAAGTAGCCTAGTGTAGAGCCTGAGTCTCCAGTTTCTCACTGTTGACTCAGGTTAGTTGTCTTGTATCTCTCTTCAATTAGAGTTTCTCACTGTTGACTCAGACCACTGTGTTGTGTGGCCTTTTGTAGATAGGAACACCAACTGTTGGGACAACCCCTCTTTGCGAGGTAGTCTTCAGTTCACCAGACAACAAACGGTAGTCAATCCGTTGAATCTGGGATTAGGGTCTGTGTGCCTCACAACTGGGTGTTCATTAGAATCATCTAGTTACCTTACGTACGCCACACACACTCCTGAGGGCGCCACCAGTCTCAGGTGGTTCTAGCATTCATTTCTGGGCATTCCTTCATTTCCCCATCATGTCTTCCATTGCACTTGTCATGCCTGTCTTGGACAAAGCGTCCCTCTTCTCTGACTGGAGGAGCGATGCAAAAGCTTATCTTAAAGCCAAAGAGTGCTTCTTCTATTGCACTACTGCTTTTGGTGGTGAAGGGCACTCTGAGCTTGAACGGGACAAGTGTGCTGGCATCTTGTGGTCCATGTTGTCCAAGACTGTCAAGCCACTTGTAAAGCAGTATGAGGACGACCCAAAAGCTTTATGGGAGGCCTTGGAGTCAATCTTCGCTCCAAGGAAGGCTGGAGTTCGCTTCAATGCCTACAGGACACTCACCTCCATTAAACTCAAGGAGGATGAGTCGCTTCTGTCTCTTATTGGTTGTGTCTCAACTGCTATGAATTCCTTAAAGGATTCAAGACCCAAAGGCTTTAGCATAGATCAAGCTGATGCAGAGCTCCAAGCAGTGGTCCTGCTTATGGCCCTTCCTGATGAGAGTGGTTACAACTCTCTCAAGGCACCTTTCGAGATGTCTACTGGCACTCTCAGTCCCAGTGAAGTCGAGACAGCCTATGCAAACTATCAGGTGTTCAAGACTGCTGGGCAGGAAGGAGACTCCACTGAGAGAAATCCTCTCTCTGGAGCAGCAATGGCCACTGTATCCAGTGTCCCCACACCCTCTGCTGCACTGGCAGTTGCACCTCCAGTCACATGTATTGGATGCCTTCAAACTGGCCATACCTTCCTTAAATGCAAAGAGTTCCACAATCTCATCAGGAACCTTGCAAATAACAAGGGGAAAGCCAAAGGCAATGGTGCAGATGCAAAGTCCCAAGTGGCTTCAAATGCAAGTCTTCTCTCCCACTTTGCATTCTCTGTTGTTGACTTTCGATGGAATGCGGATTCAGGAACCACATCGCACATGACGAACTGTAAAGATCGTCTTAAAAATGCCTGCTACTACAGGGTTGCCATCGAAGTTGCCAACGGAGTTGTAGTCTATTCAGAACTAGTGGGGGAGATAGAGTTGAAGCCACTCATACACGGACGCAGTGCTCAGCCTGTTATCCTTACCAATGTCTTGTTTGTTCCTCAATTGTCTCATAATCTGATATCTATTACCTACCTCACCAAACATCATGGCTATTGTGCCACGTTTGAAGGAGATCTTGTTTCATTCACTAGAAACAATGAGCTCTATTTTGAGGCAGATATCAATGAGAGGAACCAGGCATTTGTGAGAGAGGTCGAGATCCCCTCTTCTGGTTCAGCTCTGTTCACTTCTGGGACCTTGCCTATGGATTTGGACTTGTTGCATTGTCGACTTGGCCATCATTCTTATGCAGATACCAAAAGCATCCTTAGCAAGAATCTGGTCACTGGTGCGAAGTTGACTTCAACCCAGAAACCAGATCCCATCTGTGAACCCTGCCTTGCAGGAAAGCTGAATGCAGGTCCTTTTCCATCCACTGGTCATCGTTCGGAACATCCTCTTGATCATTCATTCTGATCTGAAGGAGTACAAGGTGCACACCCGTGAGGGGTGGAAGCATTGTATTACCTTCATTGATGATCACACTAGCTTCAAAGTGTGTTACCACATGGCACGCAAGACTCACGCGTTCCGTGCGTTCAAGTTGTTCAAAGCTTATGCTGAGGACCACTTTGGGCAAAAGATCAAAGGATTTCAGGATGATGTTAGAATCAGGCAAGCACAGTGGTCTGAGTCAACAGTGAGAAACTTGAATTGAAGAAAGATACAAGACAACTAACCTGAGTCAACAGTGAGAAACTGGGGACTCAGGCTTTAGACTAGGCTACTTATATACACAATGACATGCACAGCCTCGAGGCTGTGCCTGCCACAATGCGCAGCAATGCACAGCAGTGCACAGCAGTAAGGCTGTGCACATGGATACTACAATGGAAACCACCAGATCCATTAGGATACCAAGTGTTTCATATGTCCAAGATAAGTGTCCATGAAACAGAACAAGAGAATGAGAATGCTGGAAGTCCCACACTTCAACATCCTCTCCCTCTGACGAGCATGGCCTCATGTGGTTCCGACCCTGGTTTGAGTGACATTTCGTCACGCTGGCAAAGTGCATACTGCAAGCGATCTGCCCAGTGGACGCGATTGAGACCAAGAAGCGATCGTTGGCAAAGGACACACCCCCGATCAAAAGAGCAAAGGGTACGACAATGCAGCCTTCCGAACAACATCACACTTATTATTGTCTGCAGAACACAAGACCAGCCGAAAGGCCGCTCTTCGAGGTACGTTCAGCATGTTTTCCAGCCATGTAACGCTCGATACTCAAGCTCTTCTAGATGTGACCAATCCACTGGTGTCATCGCCTGCATCTCCCAAATATGTCCTCGACCCCAGTATCTCGCTGTCCCCTCCGTCCTGCAAGGTTTGTGAGCCCTGATTTCCGCCCCCCGAGGCAATGTACTTAACCCCTCTTTTCGGTCTTTATAGAGGAGACGTGCAGAACGGAAGGTCAAGGTGCAGGAAGCCAGGGCGAGGTTGTGTAACTCCATTCGTCATTTTCTTTTCCTCTAACTGAATCCTATTTCGCAGGGGTCCCACGTCTAAGGACGCCCGAACTAGAAACAGCTGTTCTAGGTCCTTCTGATTATCTGTCACCTGTAATTTCTGAGGCAGGTGGATCGATCCGGTGCATTTCTTTTTCCCCTCATGTGAAATGGCCAATGGCCGTCCTCATTTGCAGTCACTCATGTGGCCACAGCACCACTGTGCCCAGAGTCAACAGGAAGAATGGCACTGTCTTTTATCCTGAACTGAGAACAACATTCCTTTAGGTCCATCCTAGGTTCCTTTTCATTTACATATCATCTGCCACCCCTGTACATGCACATCACCTATTTTTATGCTCAAGATAGATATTGTGGATGCCAAACATATGCTACTCTCATCCATAGATCATTTATTCCACATACTATCCATATAAAACGTAGAAGATTTGTATTTCATTGAATCATTACACTGCATGCGACTTATGGATATGAATGTGCCAGATCTAACTTACTTTGCCGGTATGCATCCCACACCCAGAAAGAGCGACAAACCGACGTTCCCGGCACTATGCAGCATGAACCTGCTAATTGGTTGGTCGGGTGCTGCGTGAGATTCGAGCTTAGCAAGGCTTCAACTCGGCTCGGTGTTGCAAGATTTGAATATGATGGGCGGGATTTTTTGAAGTTTCAAAGGGAGTCGGACACCGGCAATGGACATTGTCATTTGATTTACAACAGAAACACCAGCGGCGTGAGCGAGATCATGAACTTGAAACAGAGACTCGGATGGGCCAAGGATTCTTTCCCAAATTGCAGCTTGGGTTCGAAAAAGCCAACACATAACGCAGTTTCAGAATCCGCCAGCCGATTAAACGAAGAACCGAAATGACGGCACGCAGAAAGCTCTTCAAGTGCATGCACAATTGCAAAAGTCGCGCGTCTTCAGAGCAGCCAAACGCGTGACATCACAACACGTGTGTGCGTGTTCTCAAAAGACACCTTGCTCTCAATCATCAAGCTTCAAGACTGCATTTGCGGCGCACATGGATCATTGCTTCTGATATTTTTGCATCAGGCGACGACTTGAACTTGAAAATTGTTGCTTATTGCTTCTAAGAAAACTCTGGATTCCTCGAGCACGAGACCTTCAAAAAACACATTTCACCATTCAACTTGTATTCAACTCATTTCGGCCACGAGTGCAATATTGCAATACTTACCTCGCCTAGCTGGCCTGGCCATGTCCAACTCTCAGGTGCTACAACGGACGTGCTCCAGGCTCAGATCCTCCACCAACTCAATTCGACGTTACCAGGAAGGAGGAGAAGACTGGGGAGGAAGTGTGGTGTCGAGGCGATTATGGGTCCGATCCTTTGTAGGAGAAGAGTTCCCATGCAAGGTTGGCCACCTTGTGCTGCATTGTCGTCGCGCATGGGCTTACTGGTGAACGCTTCGGCGTGATCCAAACCAAAGCACGTTAACAGCCGCTGTGATAGTCTAGAACTTGATAATCCACTTCATTTCATTTTGAAACCCGTTTGAAATCATCGTGACCCTCCTTGAGTTGTTCTCCAGCACAATACGTCTCCTAGACAGTTTTCATCGCCAAAACGAGAAGGGAACTTAGAGCTCAGCCTGAGTACCATCCAATATAAGTTATAATGCAATTATTTTACTCGCCCGCCTAGATTACTACGCTAAATTATCACCGCCAAAATGTATGGATGGATAAATGAGTAGTGCTATATGACACGATGCCTAGTGCTATATGACACGATGCCTAGTGATAAAAGTAGATGGTACGTTGAAGACACAGGCGGTGGATCACGGCTACTGATTCTA
The DNA here is from genome assembly GCA_029378395.1 of Mycena leptocephala. Lineage (NCBI taxonomy): Eukaryota > Fungi > Basidiomycota > Agaricomycetes > Agaricales > Mycenaceae > Mycena > Mycena leptocephala. The sequence goes on along the minus strand of JARJLF010001234.1, from coordinate 32,279 downwards.
GTTTTAAAGTGTCTGGAAATATAAGAGATAGGTTGAAGGCAAAAGTCCTTAACACTGCCTGAGACCCAAACAAGAAGGTGGACAACTGGTGACAAGCAACAATTGAAGAATGGGCTAGTCGAAGGGAAGGTGCATCCATGGATGCCACTGCCTGTGTCACAGCTCTCATGCGATGGACAGAGGATTAGACGCCGCCCCGAGACTCGGCACTGGAGACATGGTTTCGAGAAGGGTCGGAGTCGAGGCTGATCACTACACGGAACAGGAGGGCGTGCAATGTTGGAGAAAAGCAACAGCCAGCGTACCTCGTCAGCATGAGTCGGATATCCTCCTCGTCACTGTTGTCTCTCTCAGGCTCCACTATCCTTCTCTCCAAAACTTGACCGACGCTTCCTCCGTCTCCCAACCACGACGTCGCCACCCCGAGCGGCACCTGAGACCTACAAGTTCTTGGAATCCTGCGTCTGCGACATGGTGGCAACAATTGCTTTGTTTGGTCATATGGCCACCGGGCCGACCCCTGTCCTTCCAGATCTCTCCATCGACAGCCATCTGGATCCTCTCTCGAGTTCCTTCTCCTCACGCACACGACCACGCCGTGGCGTCACTCGAATCCCTAAACCATGGCAGTCGCAGGTGGTGCTAGTCGAACTTCAAGTGCATTTTGCAGTGGCATGACTCAGCATCGCTGAAATGAAGTGGAGAAAGGACAGCAGAGACCCCAGTTCAGTGCAGCCTGCTCCCTGCACCCAGCAACACGAAAGCCCGATCGAGCCCAGGCTATTGCCTGCAGCTCCAAATGTATTACCGTCCTCAAGCTGCCACAAAGATGATCCCACGCAGCGCCAGGCCCAGCGCGATTTGGCTGTGGTTCTCATCCGAGAAGTACACTAGAAAACGTCAGGGAAACATATGTAAGATGGTGGACTAATGTACCCCGGCTCTGATAAGAATCAGATGCACCTCTTGTTTGCGATTCAAGGCGCTGTGGTTGAGGAAGAATGCTCCTCGGTATGTCAGGCTCCGACAGCTGACCACTTTATTTCTAGGTGATTGTTATTCTCACCGGCTCCAGGGAGAACAGGTGGACTTACACTAGGGTTGCTGGTGAATAGGTGCATCATCGTCCTTTTCACTCCTTCCATCTCGCTCTCCCTGCAAACCAGTGATTTGAGGTGGTTGCCGGCTGCGCTCAAGCCAATCGATGCATATCGGGCTGCGCTGCTCACAACCGACTCGGACCTGAAGGGGAAAGGCTTCTCATTGAAATCTGAATAGCAGTCAGAAATGGGAGGCGATGAGAAGGGTCTGAAGGGCCTACCTCTTAGAAGAAAACCAATGCACGAGAGAATATCTAAAGCCAGAGAGTTGTGTACATCCCCTAACACGAGGCCCGCGCGTGCGGAACCCAGCCATCCTCCGGAGCATAGCACAAGTCTTGTTTCTTTCGCGTGAAGAAAGCTGCGCGAGCGACTGCATCAAGAGATGAGTGTGTAAAGTAAGGGAGCACCAGCAAGGATACCTTTATCCAGCCTTAAGAGACGAGCATGAGATTGCAGGGCCCAGGCGATGGCTTGCTTTGCACAACAAGACTTTGTGGTACTTTCAGCGGGTGTAGAGACAAAGAGCGAAAACCTACCGATGCATTGCTGCTCAGAAGGCCATGTTGTCGTCACTATTGGGATCCAGAGCCTGGAAGGAGTGACCAAGCCCGTTTCGACCAATCCCTTCAAGTCTTGTGCACATTGTGAGGTCAAAGATATTGAGCTTCGCGGGACCCGTCGCGGTTGGATAGAGACAACGAAAAATTGCGCAGTAAATAACTGGGCTGGACTATGCTCGGGTGACGACCGAGATAAGGAGGTAACTCGGTCATCATGGGATCGGGGGTGAGTTTTTGGACGCGCAGTACTGAAGGAAAGTTGATTGGGAGCCTCCAGGATCGGCTGCATTTCACGAATAGCTGGTTGGCAGTGCGATTTATGGACTGAGTCGGGGTATCGGCGATGAAGAACCCTTAGCGCCTACGTGCACATGGAGTCATTTTTGGACCACCGACAACGCCGCGTTGCAGACAGGCATCATCTTGCACGGGCAGAAAGTCTAACGCATTTTGTGTGCCAGAAAACCCAATCTTTAACACATTCTCTGATAGAGTCTGTGAGTTGGCACGAAGGCTTCGTCCTGAAGGACCAGGAATTTCAGTGAGAACTGAACAGCATCCACAGATAGACTCTAGGAGAGATTTATTTAGGGTGAGGGACAGGATGAAGAAAGAGTCAAGACGGGCATCATGGCTGTCAACCACGATGCCGGCATCTCGTGCACGTTGCCGCCAACAACGACAGCGTGTTTTTTGTTAGAATCAGGCAAGCACAGTGGTCTGAGTCAACAGTGAGAAATTCGAATTGAAGAGAGATACAAGACAACTAACCTGAGTCAACAGTGAGAAACTGGGGACTCAGGCTCTACACTAGGCTACTTATATACACAATGACATGCACAGCCTCGAGGCTGTGTCTGTCACAACGCGCAGCCATGCACAGCAGTAAGGCTGTGCACATGGATACTACAATGGAAACACCAGATCCATTAGGATACCAAGTGTTTCCTATGTCTAAACTAAGTGTCCATGAAACAGAACAAGAGAATGAGAATGCTGGAAGTCCCACACTTCAACACTCCCCCTGAATGAGAGCAGTCTCATTGTCTCCCCCTTAATCCCATCATGTCTCGCAGTCGTTCTAATGCCGGCTTGGGCAGTGCTTTGGTCATGATATCTGCAAGTTGATCCTAAGTTGGAACATACTTTACATCAATGACACCAGCTTCAACCTGTCCACGAAGCCATTGGTGCGCAAGGTCAAGATGACGCATGCGGCCATGGTGCTCAGGATTCCGAGCAACAACAATGGCAGACTGATTGTCCATGAGAAGAGATGATGCACCAGTCAACCCATACTCTAGCTCTTGCAGCAAATGTCGCATCCATGCAATCTCTTTGCCTGCATCAACTCCTGCAACGTACTCTGCCTCTGTAGTGGACAGAGACACAGTTGTCTGCAGTTTACTTCTCCAGCTCACTGGTCCACCAGCCATCATCACGACGAAACCACTAGTGCTTTTCATGGTGTCTTTATCACCACCATGATCAGCATCAGTGTATGTGAAGAAGAACTCGTCACGGTCGATGTAGGTGGTGAACTTGTATAGGGAAGGAGATTTAGAGTATGTGATGCGGTAATCAAGAGGGCCTTTGATGTAGCGGAACAAATGCTTCAGAGCACTGTAATGGGCTTCGCCAGGATTGCTGTTGAAGCGTGCAAGAACACCCACTGCATAGGAGATATCTGGACGAGTCTGGATAGCCAAGTACATTAGAGAGCCCACAGCACTGATATAAGTGCCTTTGAGGTGTTTGGACTCGTCTTCAGACTTGGCTCCCATCTCCTTGGTCAGGCTAAGACCAGGCAGCATAGGGGTGGAAACAGGCTTGCAATCAGACATTCCATACTGCTCAAGCATGTTCACAGCATATTGGCGCTGTGAAATAGCAATGTCTCCAGTCTTAGAGTTACGCTCAACCTTGATCCCAAGAAGCCACTCTGTGGGACCAAGATCCTTGACTCTGAATGCAGAGTTGAGTTCAGCAATAACTCGGTCAATATCAGCATCATGCTTGGAGGCAATGACACCATCATCGACGTAGATGGGGAGAATGATGCGAACAGCTCCATCTGAATAGACAAAGCATGAACGATCAGACTGGAGACACTTGAAGCCCATTTGTTGGAGCTTCTCTCGCAGCTTCTTGTGCCATTGCCTGCCAGCCTGCTTAAGTCCATAAAGAGACTTTCGCAGTTTGAGAAGCTGGCCAGGTCTGCCTTGTGGAAACCCTTCAGGTTGCGTCATATAGACGTTCTCATCAAGGTCCCCATTGAGGTAGGCAGAACTGAAGTCAATGGAACGAAGCTGGAGATCATGCTGAGCAGCAAGAGCAAAGATGGTGCGAAGAGTGGCGGGTTTGATGGTAGGGGAGAAGATTTCGTTGTAGTCAACACCAAAGCACTGACCACGACCGTCTGCAACCAGTTGGGCTTTGTAGCGCTCAATGGTCCCATCAGACTTGTGTTTGATCACAAAGACCCACTGAGAGCGAATAGGCTTCACTCCAGGAGGTGGATCAACAACATCCCAAGTGCAGTTCTCCAAGAGAGAGTTAATCTCGGAGACAGCTGCATCCTTCCACAAATGAGCATCAGAGCGTTTCATTGCCTCATAGTAAGTGCGAGGATGACCAGACTGAACAGCAGCTTGCGCTGACTGTACAGCTGCAATGTTAGCTTGCTGAAGTGTTTCGCTCATTGGATCTCCTTCATGCGCAACAACAAGAGCACTGCCTGGCTGTAATAACAACTCATCATCAGAAGACTCTTAATCTGAGGGTACAGCAGGCTGTGGCTCCCTGTGTGTTTTCCACCATTCGCCAGGAGGTCTATGCTCCGTAGTTTGATTGTGGAAGCGGCGACGTGCAGCAATACCAACAGGTGAAGCTGCAGGAGGTGGTGAAGCAGAAGGTGATGGAGAAGGAGTATCCGGTGATGCAGCCCTTGATGCGGGCAAGGAGCGTGGGTGGGAAGGCACGGGGGATGGTGGAGGAGCTGGTGCATGACGCTGTTTGGGTCTGTCATCCTCCACGTCGATAACAATGATAGTAGGAAGATTAGGCAGCAAAGGCAGGCTGTGAAGTGCAGAGGGATCTATCCGAGGACATTTCTTCATCTGCTCAGCACTGCTCCCAGGGAAGTAGCGTTCATCAAATACAGCTCGCTCTGAGATCACCATCTTGCGCGTCACTGGGTTGTAGAATTCCCAGGCCTTGTACTCTGAGGGATAACCCACAAAGACACATTTCTCAATATGGGAGCCAGAGGCATCCCGTTTATCTTTCTGCACATGCACATAGGCAAGGCAGCCCCACACCTTAAGATGAGACACATCTGGTTTCTGCTTATGCCAGAGCTAATGTGGAGTAGTGTTTCCTCCGATATGAGCAGAGGGATGCATGTTGGACACGTGAATGTATGCACCAACAGCAAGAGCCCTGAATGAAGCAGGGAGATTGGCTTCATGTAGCATGGCAGTAGTGTGCTCATCTATAGTGTGATTAGCACGTTCTGCTGTCCCATTCTGTTGTGGTCGATTCCTGGTTGAATGGCGATGCACAATGCCCTCTGAAGCAAGGAAGTTCCTGAACTCATTGGACATGTACTCACCACCCTTATCATCCCGAAATCCTTTGATCTTTCGTCCAAAGTGGTTCTCAGCATAAGCTTTGAACAAATTGAACGCATGGAACGCGTGACTCGTGCGTGCCATGTGGTAACACACTTTGAAGCTAGTGTGATCGTCAATGAAGGTGATACGATGCTTCCACCCCTCACGGGTGTGCACCTTGTATTCCTTCAGATCAGAATGAATGAGATCAAGAGGATGTTCAGAACGATGACCAGTGGATGGAAAAGGACCTGCATTCAGCTTTCCTGCAAGGCAGGGTTCACAGATAGGATCTGGTTTCTGGGTTGAAGTCAACTTCGCACCAGTGACCAGATTCTTGCTAAGGATGCTTTTGGTATCTGCATAAGAATGATGGCCAAGTCGACAATGCAACAAGTCCAAATCTATAGGCAAGGTCCCAGAAGTGAACAGAGCTGAACCAGAAGAGGGGATCTCGACCTCTCTCACAAATGCCTGGTTCCTCTCATTGATATCTGCCTCAAAATAGAGCTCATTGTTTCTAGTGAATGAAACAAGATCTCCTTCAAACGTGGCACAATAGCCATGATGTTTGGTGAGGTAGGTAATAGATATCAGATTATGAGACAATTGAGGAACAAACAAGACATTGGTAAGAATTACAGGCTGAGCACTGCGTCCGTGTATGAGTGGCTTCAACTCTATCTCCCCCACTAGTTCTGAATAGACTACAACTCCGTTGGCAACTTCGATGGCAACCCTGTAGTAGCGGGCATTTTTAAGACGATCTTTGCAGTTCGTCATGTGCGATGTGGTTCCTGAATCCGCATTCCATCGAAAGTCAACAACAGAGAATGCAAAGTGGGAGAGAAGACTTGCATTTGAAGCCACTTGGGACTTTGCATCTGCACCATTGCCTTTGGCTTTCCCCTTGTTATTTGCAAGGTTCCTGATGAGATTGTGGAACTCTTTGCATTTAAGGAAGGTATGGCCAGTTTGAAGGCATGCAATACATGTGACTGGAGGTGCAACTGCCAGTGCAGCAGAGGGTGTGGGGACACTGGATACAGTGGCCATGGCTGCTCCAGAGAGAGGATTTCTCTCAGTGGAGTCTCCTTCCTGCCCAGCAGTCTTGAACACCTGATAGTTTGCATAGGCTGTCTCGACTTCACTGGGACTGAGAGTGCCAGTAGACATCTCGAAAGGTGCCTTGAGAGAGTTGTAACCACTCTCATCAGGAAGGGCCATAAGCAGGACCACTGCTTGGAGCTCTGCATCAGCTTGATCTATGCTAAAGCCTTTGGGTCTTGAATCCTTTAAGGAATTCATAGCAGTTGAGACACAACCAATAAGAGACAGAAGCGACTCATCCTCCTTGAGTTTAATGGAGGTGAGTGTCCTGTAGGCATTGAAGCGAACTCCAGCCTTCCTTGGAGCGAAGATTGACTCCAAGGCCTCCCATAAAGCTTTTGGGTCGTCCTCATACTGCTGTTGAAGTGTGGGACTTCCAGCATTCTCATTCTCTTGTTCTGTTTCATGGACACTTAGTTTAGACATGTGAAACACTTGGTATCCTAATGGATCTGGTGTTTCCATTGTAGTATCCATGTGCACAGCCTTACTGCTGTGCACTGCTGTGCATGGCTGCGTGTTGTGACAGGCACAGCCTCGAGGCTGTGCATGCCATTGTGTATATAAGTAGCCTAGTGTAGAGCCTGAGTCCCCAGTTTCTCACTGTTGACTCAGGTTAGTTGTCTTGTATCTCTCTTCAATTCGAGTTTCTCACTGTTGACTCAGACCACTGTGCTTGCCTGATTCTAACAGGTTATGGGCCCCGGCTTCTAGGTCTATCAGAGTCATTCATTCTGAGATTCCATTCATTCTTCTGCCTCTACTCTCTCTCTCTGCCCTCTCTGCCCTCTCTGCCACTCTGTGACAGTTTTCTGCCCTTTCAGTGTTGTGTGGCCTTTTGTAGATAGGAACACCAACTGTTGGGACAACCCCTCTTTGCGAGGTAGTCTTCAGTTCACCAGACAACAAACGGTAGTCAATCCGTTGAATCTGGGATTAGGGCCTGTGTGCCTCACAACTGGGTGTTCATTAGAATCAGCTAGTTACCTTACCTACCTTTTCTTTGCCACACACACTCCTGAGGGCGCCACCAGTCACTGGTGGTTCTAGCATTCATTTCTGGGCATTCCTTCATTTCCCCATCATGTCTTCCATTGCACTTGTCATGCCTGTCTTGGACAAAGCGTCCCTCTTCTCTGACTGGAGGAGCGATGCAAAAGCTTATCTTAAAGCCAAAGAGTGCTTCTTCTATTGCACCACTACCTTTGGTGGTCAAGGGCACACTGAGCTTGAACGGGACAAGTGTGCTGGCATCTTGTGGTCCATGTTGTCCAAGACTGTCAAGCCACTTGTAAAGCAGTATGAGGACGACCCAAAAGCTTTATGGGAGGCCTTGGAGTCAATCTTCGCTCCAAGGAAGGCTGGAGTTCGCTTCAATGCCTACAGGACACTCACCTCCATTAAACTCAAGGAGGATGAGTCGCTTCTGTGTCTTATTGGTCGTGTCTCAACTGCTATGAATTCCTTAAAGGATTCAAGACCCAAAGGCTTTAGCATAGATCAAGCTGATGCAGAGCTCCAAGCAGTGGTCCTACTTATGGCCCTTCCTGATGAGAGTGGTTACAACTCTCTCAAGGCACCTTTCGAGATGTCTACTGGCACTCTCAGTCCCAGTGAAGTCGAGACAGCCTATGCAAACTATCAGGTGTTCAAGACTGCTGGGCAGGAAGGAGACTCCACTGAGAGAAATCCTCTCTCTGGAGCAGCCATGGCCACTGTATCCAGTGTCCCCACACCCTCTGCTGCACTGGCAGTTGCACCTCCAGTCACATGTATTGCATGCCTTCAAACTGGCCATACCTTCCTTAAATGCAAAGAGTTCCACAATCTCATCAGGAACCTTGCAAATAACAAGGGGAAAGCCAAAGGCAATGGTGCAGATGCAAAGTCCCAAGTGGCTTCAAATGCAAGTCTTCTCTCCCACTTTGCATTCTCTGTTGTTGACTTTCGATGGAATGCGGATTCAGGAACCACATCGCACATGACGAACTGCAAAGATCGTCTTAAAAACACCCGTTACTACAGGGTTGCCATCGAAGTTGCCAACGGAGTTGTAGTCTATTCAGAACTAGTGGGGGAGATAGAGTTGAAGCCACTTATACACGGACGCAGTGCTCGGCCTGTAATTCTTACCAATGTCTTGTTTGTTCCTCAATTGTCTCATAATCTGATATCTATTACCTACCTCACCAAACATCATGGCTATTGTGCCACGTTTGAAGGAGATCTTGTTTCATTCACTAGAAACAACGAGCTCTATTTTGAGGCAGATATCGATGAGAGGAACCAGGCATTTGTAAGAGAGGTCGAGATCCCCTCTTCTGGTTCAGCTCTGTTCACTTCTGGGACCTTGCCTATGGATTTGGACCTGTTGCATCGTCGACTTGGCCATCATTCTTATGCCGATACTAAGAGCATCCTTAGCAAGAATCTGGTCACTGGTGCGAAGTTGACTTCAACCCAGAAACCAGATCCCATCTGTGAACCCTGCCTTGCAGGAAAGCTGAATGCAGGTCCTTTTCCATCCACTGGTCATTGTTCTGAACATCCTCTTGATCTCATTCATTCTGATCTGAAGGAATACAAGGTGCACACCCGTGAGGGGTGGAAGCATCGTATTACCTTCATTGATGATCACACTAGCTTCAAAGTGTGTTACCACATGGCACGCAAAAGTCACGCGTTCCGTGCGTTCAAGTTGTTCAAAGCTTATGCTGAGAACCACTTTGGGCGAAAGATCAAAGGATTTCAGGATGATAAGGGTGGCGAGTACATGTCCAATGAGTTCCGGAACTTCCTTGCTTCAGAGGGCATTGTGCATCGCCATTCAACCAGGAATCGACCGCAACAGAATGGGACAGCAGAGCGTGCTAATCGCACTATAGATGAGCACACCACTGCAATGCTACATGAAGCCAATCTCCCTGCTTCGTTCAGGGCCCTTGCTGTTGGTGCATACATTCACGTGTCCAACATGCATCCCTCCACTCATATCGGAGGAAACACTACTCCACATGAGCTCTGGCATAAGCAGAAACCAGATGTGTCTCATCTTAAAGTGTGGGGCTGCCTTGCCTATGTGCATGTGCAGAAAGATAAACGGGATGCCTCTGGCTCCCATATTGAGAAGTGTGTCTTTGTGGGTTATCCCTCAGAGTACAAGGCCTGGGAATTCTACAACCCAGTGACGCGCAAGATGGTGATCTCAGAGCGAGCTGTATTCGATGAACGCTACTTCCCTGGGAGCAGTGCTGAGCAGATGAAGAAATGTCCTCGGATAGATCCCTCTGCACTTCACAGCCTGCCTTTGCTGCCTAATCCTCCTACTGTTGTCGTTATCGACGAGGAGGATGACAGACCCAAACAGCGTCATGTACCAGCTCCTCCACCATCCCCTTTGCCTTCCCACCCACGCTCCTTGCCCGCATCAAGGGCTGCATCACCGGATACTCCTTCTCCATTGCCTTCTGCTTCACCACCTCCTTCAGCTTCGCCTGTTGGTATTGCTGCACGTCGTCGCTTCCACAATCAAACTACGGAGCATAGACCTCCTGGCGAATGGTGGAGAACACACAGGGAGCCACAGCCTGCTGTAGCCTCAGATTCAGAGTCTTCTGATGATGAGTTGTTATTACAGCCAGGCAGCGCTCTTGTTGTTGCGCATGAAGGAGATCCAATGAGCGAAACACTTCAGCAAGCTAACATTGCAGCTGTGCAGTCAGCGCAAGCTGCTGTTCAGTCTGGTCATCCTCGCACTTACTATGAGGCAATGAAACGCTCTGATGCTCATTTGTGGAAGGATGCAGCTGTCTCCGAGATTAACTCTCTCTTGGAGAACTGCACTTGGGATGTTGTTGATTCACCTCCTGGAGTGAAGCCTATTCGCTCTCAGTGGGTCTTTGTGATCAAACACAAGTCTGATGGGACCATTGAGCGCTACAAAGCCCGACTGGTTGCAGACGGTCGTGGACAGCGCTTTGGTGTTGACTACAACGAAATCTTCTCCCCTACAATCAAACCCGCCACTCTTCGCACCATCTTTGCTCTTGCTGCTCAGCATGATCTCCAGCTTCGTTCCATTGACTTCAGTTCTGCCTACCTCAATGGGGACCTTGATGAGAACGTCTATATGACGCAACCTGAAGGGTTTCCCCAAGGCAGACCTGGCCAGCTTCTCAAACTGCGAAAGTCTCTTTATGGACTTAAGCAGGCTGGCAGGCAATGGCACAAGAAGCTGCGAGAGAAGCTCCAACAAATGGGCTTCAAGTGTCTCCAGTCTGATCGTTCATGCTTTGTCTATTCAGATGGAGCTGTTCGCATCATTCTCCCCATCTACGTCGATGATGGTGTCATTGCCTCCAAGCATGATGCTGATATTGACCGAGTTATTGCTGAACTCAACTCTGCATTCAGAGTCAAGGATCTTGGTCCCACAGAGTGGCTTCTTGGGATCAAGGTTGAGCGCAACTCGAAGACTGGAGACATTGCTATTTCACAGCGGCAATATGCTGTGAACATGCTTGAGCAGTATGGAATGTCTGATTGCAAGCCTGTTTCCACCCCTATGCTGCCTGGTCTTAGCCTGACCAAGGAGATGGGAGCCAAGTCTGAAGACGAGTCCAAACACCTTAAAGGCACTTATATTAGTGCTGTGGGCTCTCTGATGTACTTGGCTATCCAGACTCGTCCAGACATCTCTTATGCAGTGGGTGTTCTTGCACGCTTTAACAGCAATCCTGGCGAAGCCCATTACAGTGCTCTGAAGCATTTGTTCCGCTACATCAAAGGCACTCTTGATTACCGCATCACATACTCTAAATCTCCTTCTCTATACAAGTTCACCACCTACGTTGACCCTGACGAGTCCTTCTTCACGTACACTGATGCTGATCATGGTGGTGATAAAGACACCATGAAAAGCACTAGTGGTTTCATCGTGATGATGGCTGGTGGACCAGTGAGCTGGAGGAGCAAACTGCAGACAACTGTGTCTCTTTCCACTACAGAGGCAGAGTATGTTGCAGGAGTTGATGCTGGCAAGGAGATTGCATGGATGCGGCATTTGCTTCAAGAGCTAGAGTATGGGTTGACTGGTGCATCATCTCTTCTCATGGACAATCAGTCTGCCATTGTGGTTGCTCGGAATCCAGAGCACCATGGCCGCATGCGTCATCTTGACCTTGCGCACCACTGGCTTCGTGGACAGGTGGAAGCTGGTGTCATTGATGTAAAGTATGTTCCAACTGAGGATCAACTTGCAGATATCATGACCAAAGCACTGCCCAAGCCAGCGGTGGAACGACTGCGAGACATGATGGGATTAAGGGGGAGACAATGAGACTGCTCTCATTCAGGGGGAGTGTTGAAGTGTGGGACTTCCAGCATTCTCATTCTCTTGTTCTGTTTCATGGACACTTAGTTTAGACATGTGAAACACTTGGTATCCTAATGGATCTGGTGTTTCCATTGTAGTATCCATGTGCACAGCCTTACTGCTGTGCACTGCTGTGCATGGCTGCGTGTTGTGACAGGCACAGCCTCGAGGCTGTGCATGCCATTGTGTATATAAGTAGCCTAGTGTAGAGCCTGAGTCCCCAGTTTCTCACTGTTGACTCAGGTTAGTTGTCTTGTATCTCTCTTCAATTCGAGTTTCTCACTGTTGACTCAGACCACTGTGCTTGCCTGATTCTAACAACTGCTTTACAAGTGGCTTGACAGTCTTGGACAACATGGACCACAAGATGCCAGCACACTTGTCCCGTTCAAGCTCAGAGTGCCCTTCACCACCAAAAGCAGTAGTGCAATAGAAGAAGCACTCTTTGGCTTTAAGATAAGCTTTTGCATCGCTCCTCCAGTCAGAGAAGAGGGACGCTTTGTCCAAGACAGGCATGACAAGTGCAATGGAAGACATGATGGGGAAATGAAGGGATGCCCAGAAATGAATGCTAGAACCACCTGAGACTGGTGGCGCCCTCAGGAGTGTGTGTGGCGTACGTAAGGTAACTAGATGATTCTAATGAACACCCAGTTGTGAGGCACACAGACCCTAATCCCAGATTCAACGGATTGACTACCGTTTGTTGTCTGGTGAACTAAAGACTACCTCGCAAAGAGGGGTTGTCCCAACAATTGGTGTTCCTATCTACAAAAGGCCACACAACACTGAAAGGGCAGAAAACTGTCACAGAGTGGCAGAGAGGGCAGAGAGGGCAGAGAGAGAGAGTAGAGGCAGAAGAATGAATGGAATCTCAGAATGACTGACTCTGATAGACCTAGAAGCCGGGGCCCATAACCTGTTAGAATCAGGCAAGCACAGTGGTCTGAGTCAACAGTGAGAAACTCGAATTGAAGAGAGATACAAGAGAACTAACCTGAGTCAACAGTGAGGAACTGGGGACTCAGGCTCTAGACTAGGCTACTTATATACACAATGACATGCACAGCCATGCACAGCAGTAAGGCTGTGCACATGGATACTACAATGGAAACACCAGATCCATCAGGATACCAAGTGTTTCATATGTCTAAACCAAGTGTCCATGAAACAGAACAAGAGAATGAGAATGCTGGAAGTCTCACACTTCAACATTCAGGGGGAGGAAGATCAACTAGAGAAGAGGGAGGTCTTCTGGGTCATTGCTTCATCATTTCGGGCTTCTTCCCAGGAAAGTAGCGCTCATCAAAGACAGCACGCTCGGATGGGACCATCTTTCTGGTCACAGGGTTGTAGAACAGCCATCCCTTCTTCTCGTTAGGATAGCCCACAAATATGCACTTCTGGAAATGAATCCCAGAAGTGTCTCTCTTATCCTTCTGCACATGCACATAGGCAAGGCAGCCCCACACCCGAAGGTGCGACACATTCGGCTTCTGCTTGAACCAAAGTTCATATGGAGTAGTGTTCTCCAGAATATGAGACGATGGCTGCATGTTTGCAACATAAACATAAGCTGCAACAGCCAGTGTTTTAAAAGACAGTGGCAGATTAGCCTCATGCAGCATAGCTGTTGTGTGTTCATCAATAGTGCGATTTGCATGTTCTGCTGTTCCATTCTGTTGTGGTCTGTTCCTCGTTGAATGACGGTGCACAATACCCTCAGAGAGCAAGAAGTTCTTGAACTCATTGGATATGTACTCCCCACCTTCATCATCCTGCAGTGCTTTGATTTTGCATCCAAAGTGATTCTCAGCATAAGCCTTGAACACAGCGAATGCATTGAATGTACCACTCTTGCGCTTCATGTGAAAACACACTTTGAAGCTGGTATGATCATCAATGAAGGTAACACGATATCTCCAACCCTCTCGGGTGAAGACTTTGTATTCCTTCAGATCAGAGTGTATCAAATCAAGAGGCACTTTAGCACAATGTCCAGTGGAAGGAAACGGAGCCGCATTCAGCTTGCCTGCAAGGCAGGGCTCACAAATTGGATCTAGCTTCTGGTTTGAAGTGATCTTCACACCGGTTACCAGTTCCTTGCTCAGGATTGTCTGAGTGTCAGTGTGGTGACCCAACCGACGATGCAGCAGATCAAGATCAAGAGGCAAGGTTCCAACTGCAAGAGCTGAATCAGAAGAGGGAAACTCGACTTCTCTCACATATGCCTGGTTCCTCTCATCAATATCTGCTTCAAAGAGCAAAACACTGTCTCGATTGAATGATATAACAGATCCCTTCATGAGAACAGAGTAGCCATGAATGCGAGATAAATATGTAGTAGAGATGAGATTGTAGGATAACAATGGAACATATAAGACATTTGTAAGGAGAATATGTCGGCCACATCGTCCATGTATGCACGGTCTAAGCAGTATCTCTCCCACCAACTCGGAGTGAACAACAACTCCATTTGCGACTCGGATTGGAACTCTGTGTGGATGGGCGTTCAACAGACACTCACGACGAGGAGTCATGTGCGAAGTGGTCCCTGAGTCTGAATTCCATCGATCATCAGCAATTGGTGAAGAAGAGTGAGAGAGAAGACTTGCATTAGGTGCAGCTTGGGACTTTGCTCCCACACCTTTTGGATGTGGTTTTCCAATGAGCTCCAAGAACTTAAGAACTGGTAGCATTGGAAGAGCGTGTGGTTTGCTTTGCCACAACCCGAACAGAGTTTCTGAGCGGGAGGTGTAGTTGCAATAGCACCAGATGATGAAGGAGGAGGAGAGAGAGCAGGTGATGTAACAGCCATAGCAAGGCCAGAGAGTGGGTTGATTTGGCTAGTGTCTCCTTCCTGGTGAGCAGTCCTGAATGCCTGATGATTGGCACAGGCCTGCTCAATAGATGACACCCTGAGATCGTCTGGAGACTGCTCAAATGGTGCTTTAAGAACAGCAAACTGTCCTTCATCAGGAAGGGCCATTAGAAGAACCACAGCTTGTAGCTCTTCATCGGCATTCTCAAGGGTGAACCTTTCAGTTCTAGAGTCCTTGAGAAGACGCATAGCTGCAGAGACGCGACCAGTGAGAGACAAGAGAGATTCATCCTCTCTGAGACAAATAGAGGTGAGAGTCCTGTAGGCATTGAAGCGAGCTCCAGCCTTCCTTGGGGAAAAGATAGCCCCCAAGGCCTCCCACATAGCCTTAGGATCGTCCTCATGCTGCTTAACAAGGGGCTTAACATCCTGTGATAACATAGACCACAAGATGTCAGCACACATGTCTCTGCCATCATCATCATCTTCCACCTCGTCAAGACAGTGTTTAAACACTTTCTTGCAGCGCATGTACCCCTTGG
Source organism: Mycena leptocephala (assembly GCA_029378395.1). Classification (NCBI taxonomy): domain Eukaryota; kingdom Fungi; phylum Basidiomycota; class Agaricomycetes; order Agaricales; family Mycenaceae; genus Mycena; species Mycena leptocephala. The sequence continues at coordinate 17,155 of JARJLF010001234.1, read as the reverse complement.
CATCACTGCTCCAATTGGAGTAGGCTGTCTCCTTGTGGAGAACAGGTAGAATCCCAGCATCTGAGTCCACCATGCTATGCCCTCAGAAGTGTGTGTGAAGAAGATGTAAGTAAAAAAGTGTCCGTGATGGTATGTAGATAACTAGATGAGAGTTCTAATGAACACCCAGTTGTAAGACACTTAGGCCCTAATCCCAAAATCAACGGATTGACTACCGTTTGTTTTCTGGTGAATCAAAGACTACCTCGCAAAGAGGATTTGTCCCAACAGTTGGTGCTCCTATGTAAAAAGCTCACACACACACTGAAGAGGGCAAGAATGCGAAAATAGGGATGAGGATCTCAGATGCTAGACTTAGATGTTCAAAGCCCGGGGCCCATAACCTGTTAGAACAGGCAGCACAGAGGTCTGGAGTCAACAGTAAGAAACTCTGTTAGGTGCATGTGAGAAACTACTTGCCTGGAGTCAACAGTAAGAAACTGAAGCTCCAGGACTATGCTAGGCTACTTATATATGTAACTACATTGTATCAGTAAGCCTGTATCACTAAGGATGAGTAATGGACTGAGTAAGCATTAGTAATGATCAGTAAGCAGATGTGATCAGTAAGCATGAGTAATGCTCAGTCAGCCAGACATGTGACTAGGAAGATAAGATAAAGATAGATCATAGAGGATCATAAGCATGAGAATAGTAGAGTCCAATCACTGATCCCAACATTGCCTTCCAATGAGCGAAAAATATCTGGGGTTACCAATATTCAACGTGGAGCGTTTCAAAAAGTACGTTGAGTTGCTGAAGGAATTCGGAGAAAGGACATCCTTGTCCAAAACGTGGATGAGGAAGCTGGCGGTGAAGGAACTCATTGTCGAGAAGATAATCACACACAGATTTGACAAGAACAGGATCAAGTACCTTGTGTGATGGGAGGGTACAGTCCCCAATTCAACATTTGGGAGCCATGCTCTCATCTCAAGAATTCTCTGAGGATTTTGTCGCAATACTAGAGCGGTGGAGTTAGGATCAAGGGGCACAACAGCATGGCAACATGACAAGGATAGCTGGACAGACCTGTGGGATGACGACGTACCGTTCGTGACTTCTCAGATGGAAGAAGCCGGTTGTTACAACTAACTCCTCCAACTCAAGATTGACCCTTACTCTCGAGCTTATAACCCTCTTCCAAAGTTGACAGAGATATTGGGTCTCATCACCTATTGGGTAATGGACTTCCAACATTGTGCTAGAAGGAGGCTGAGTGAGACAGAGACGCCAGAATTTTTGCATGAACTCTATCCTCACATTGTTCTCGAAAGTTGGTCTGAGCAAATTATGCGAGTTGTATTCCATCAGTTCCATCCGAAGCCTCAAAGAGAAGCTCTGATGAGCAATGGGGACATCATGGATGATGAACCTTTGGTCCCAGACTTGAGCTCGTTGAGGGAAAGATTTAAAGGGAGGTGCACTGAAACGTTGCACCAAAGTGCAGCAGTGAAATCAATTACAAAGAGATTGGACAAAGTCCACACTCCAATGAATTTCAATTCAACCACCAACTACTCCAATGCTGTGTGTGTTCAGGGAGGTGGGTCAGGTGTATTGACTGTCAATCTCAAATAGCACACTTGGGAATCCTTGCCAATTCACACAGTGTAGTGCAAATAAACCAATGTATTGATTAATCCTATGGACTACTATCCAGACCTCTACCAATGTTGGTCTTCAACAGGTGTTTGACCTTGCAGTGAGATTTCAACCAGAATGCACACAGAGGACTTCAGGATATTCCACAGCTCAGCCTATCAGCCTCAGGAATCCTCAGAGAACCCACAGTTTAGCCCAAATCCAATGGACCTCAGGGTATCTCACAGCTCAGCAATTGAGAAACAGTCAGAATCAAAGGGACCTCAGAGTGCCACAGCTCAGTCACAAGGACATCAGGCTAACCCACAGCTCAGTCACAGAGATCTGGTCGCAAAATATGCCAACCAAGGGGGTGGAGTTCGCTCTTGTATCTAATTTACATGCCAGTTTAAATACATTATACTTGTCTAAAAGGGTATAGAGAATAAAAGGGGCCAGGGCCATTTTCCCCAAGGGAAATGCACAGCCTTTTGAATTGTTTCCAGGCACACCTTGTATCCCACTATCATTCTGACGGTCCTAGGCCTGTCCAGACCTATTACACCATGTTCCAGGTATTTCTAGGTATCTCCTGGATCCAATCTAGTGTGAACATGCTTCAGCACGACCCAGATACCACTAGCTCCAACCACTAGATTCCTTATTTGGTAGATACCATCAAAATGACTCTGAGAGCCATAGATGATTTATCCCTTGATTCTGTAGCTGTCTGTGTAATATCCTTCTAATGTCCCATTGGTTAAGTAAGTGGCCTAGCACCTACATTGTACTCAAACTTGTTGGACATGTTTAAAGCCCAGTTACAAACACATCATTTACAAATGCGGACCCTGTCCAGATTAGCAGATGGGGACTGGGAACCCTCGTTGCCTACGTCAGTGGGGGTAGCTCAGATCCGGTCGCTGAGGCGCAAGACGGCACCAACCTTATCACCAATTACTTGAACATGCAGCCCGGCCAGATATGTGTTGGCGCCACGAACACTGCCAACTCCCTTTTACCCGCCCCGAACCTTTCCGGGATTGACGGTGTCCCTCCCGGTCTTGTGGCACCCCTTATTAGACAGCGCATCCTCTCCACCACAGCCGTCACCCTCTTTGTTTTCACACTCTTCCCTTCCCTCTCCGGTTTCATGGGCATTGTGGAGGGGCTCACCTTCGCTAACTCCCCCACTAGCGTGCAGGAAGCAGTCAACACCATTGTGCACTCCCTCAGTACTGCCACAACCTTTATTCAGCTTGTCATGTCTCACTGCGATGCCCTCCCTGCACACTGGACTATCCAACAAGTTGTTAGAACAGGCAGCACAGAGGTCTGGAGTCAACAGTAAGAAACTCTGTTAGGTGCATGTGAGAAGCTACTTGCCTGGAGTCAACAGTAAGAAACTGAAGCTCCAGGACTATGCTAGGCTACTTATATATATAACTACATTGTATCAGTAAGCCTGTATCACTAAGGATGAGTAATGGACTGAGTAAGCATTAGTAATGATCAGTAAGCAGATGTGATCAGTAAGCATGAGTAATGCTCAGTCAGCCAGACATGTGACTAGGAAGATAAGATAAAGATAGATCATAGAGGATCATAAGCATGAGAATAGTAGAGTCCAATCACAGACTGCAACACAAGTCCTCAATGCGGTCCTCGGCTCCATCACTGTCGTCCCCCTTGAGCTTGCATCCCCGTGTGGACCACACGTCGTCTGGCAGGTGTTCATGATGGTCACAACAACTAACATTGTGTTCTATTATGCCCTCCGTGTGGCTTTCGCCCGCGTCTCCTTTGTCACCGCCTTCAACAACACTGGGCGTGTTCGCAATGATATGAGCTGCAGAATCTGCCGCTACATCGACCACCCCTCAGCCCTATGCCCTTTTCCCAATATTCCGGGATGGATGGGCCCCACACCGACCTCGCTCCCTGCCCTAGCGGTGGGGAATTCTAATTGTGGAGGATACAGTAGGGGGAACACTTGTGGGTGTGGGGGGCGTGGCCGCAGAACTAGAGGGCGCGGTGGGCGCGGAAACTAGCTGGTGCAAGTCACGCAATTCATACATATGTCATACACCCTCGCTCATTATATTACGCACTGTCCTTACTCATCCCAAGTCTGAATAAAATTCCTTTTCTGGCTTATAAACACTCTCGGACTGTAAGTTTTGGAAGCAGGCTACGCTATAAGTCAACTAAAGTCTGTAACTGTGTGAAGAGGTTGGAACATGGGGAATGGGCCCTGCTCCACAACTCCCTTCCAAACAAACATAAGTTAAGTTCTTCACATGGGCAGCCGCTGCAGGCCCACATATACTGACTGTGTGTTTATAACGGCAGGACAGGAAAACCACGCAACGTAAAAAGCGGAGACCTATTTAGGTCAGAGCTAGCCGCGCTGAGAGGCTGAAGCCTTTGGGAACGACTCGACTACGCCCTTTCGTCTTCGAGGTTTAGTACCTCTAGCATTCGCTCGCCCTGGAGATCGGTAAGGTCTATCCTGTCCTCGGCTACGGTTGCAACCCGAGGTACGTACGTGCAACCACAATTAATCAATTTGAACTTTTAGTTATTGAGGATTTCGAAACCGGTGAAGGCTCTCTCTCTTCCTCTAGAGGGGTAAATAGTCTACCCATCGACCGTAGCCCCAATGATGGAGGTGGAGAGATTGGTGATGGAGGCACGAGTGGAGGTGCTGGGGAAGTGTGATGCTCCGAGAGAATTGCTGCCGCTGCAGGGAGAAATCCCTGTTGAGGCGGTGAAGCTTCTGGTTCTTGAGCTGTACGACCCCAAAATCCACAGAACTCTGCTAGCTGGAGAAGGGCCACTCGCCCTAGTGTAGCTGCTGCACAGCCCGCAACCGTACGGGCACATCCAAATACTGGACGTAGAGGTCCCCAGCGACTGAATCCTGCAAGGGATAATCCCAATCAGAGGGATCCAGGGCAAAACCCTGAACCAGGCAATGATGCCCCAAGAGAAAACTTTGATCGCGTTCCGTGCGAAAATGAATCTGCCCCTGCTTTCTTTAATAGGAAATGACGCTCGCAGCAACTGGGGAACCCAAAAATCTCACGGAACACCCGTGCACAGATCCGTCTTGCGGCTCTGAATATCAAAGGGCGTGTCTTCTCTGAAGATGGCACAAGTAAGTGGCCGGATGTAAATAAAATAATGTACGAAGAGAAAGTCTCTGTCCTTGCGGTTGGTGAATCACACTTAAATGACGACCAAGCTGGAGAGATAGAGGATGATCTGGCCTGCAGACGCCTGAAGCTCTTTACCTCAATCGACCCAGAGCGTCCCAACTCTGCTGGCATCACAATTGTTGTGAACAAGGACATCTGCAATGTTGAAGGTATAGAGACCTGGGAAATAATTAAAGGCCGAGCCCTGCCACTGGTTGAGCATTTCGAGTTTTTCAGTGAAAATATTGGTGAAAAACATGTGTTTTTTTTCACCGAAATTTTCACCTTTTTTTTCAGTGAAAAATTTAAATAGTTTTCCAGTACTTTTCTGACTCAAAATCAGACTGAAAATTTTGAAAAAAAATTTATGACTTCTCCAGTAGATGTACTACCAATAATTCATACACATTTTCAGCTGAAAATGTTGGTGAAAAATCTAAAAAGTTAATCACCTGAATTTTCACTTGGAAAATGACAGTAAAATGTGTGAAAAATGTAAAACTTTTTTCACCTAAATTTTCACTTCGAAAAGGAATGTAAAATGTGTGAAAAATGTTCAGTGAAAAAAAGTGTAAAATTCAAAATCACGAATCCATGTTTTCAAACATTTTTCACCATCTTTTTTTCCACTTTTTTCACTGAAAAATTGGTGTAAGAGAGGTGAAAAATTCAAAATGTTTTTTGACATTTTACACTGGAAATCAATGTGAAAAATGCGAAATAATATTCATTTGTTTTCTGCAGACATCATTGGTTGAGCATTTCAAGTTTTGCACTGAAAAAATGGGTGAAAAATGTCTATCACTTTTCACACTTGTTTTCACTGAAAAACAAGGGAAAAACTTGAAACTTTTCAGTGAAAAATTTAAATAGTTTTCCAGTACTTTTCTGACTCAAAATCAGAGTGAAACTTTTCAAAGAAAATTCTTGACTTCTCCAGCGGGTTTAGTACCAGTAATTCATACACATTTTCAGCCAAAAATGTTGGTGAAAAAAGTAAAACACAATTCACCTGAATTGCCACTTTGAAAATGGAGAGGAAAATGCGAAGAATGTAAAAGTTTTTTCACCCAAATTTTCACATTGAAAATGAAAAGTAAAATGTGGAAAATGTAATTTTATATATATATTCAGGGTCGGGTCGCTCAGGAAGTAAATGGATTTTGAGACTATTGACAATTATACACCCAGATGGATCCAGCACACTCTTTATAGCACTCTGGAGAATATTCGCGCCATTCCCCCGGTGACCTGACCCAAATACCTTGCTAAAATCACGAAAAATGGCCATTTTAGGGTGTATTCGGGGTTGGGTTGCTCAGGAAGTAAATGGATTTTGAGATTATTGACCATTATAGACTCAGATGCATCCAGTACACCTTTTATAGCACTTAGGAGAACATTCGTGCCACTCCCCCAGCGACCGGACCCAAATACCTTGCTGAAATCACGAAAAATAGCCATTTGAGGGTGTATTTGGGGTCAGGTTGCCCAGGAGGTAAATAGATTTTGAGACGATTGACCATTATACACTCGGATGCATCTAGCGCACCGACCAAGGCACTCAGGAGAATATTCGCGTCACTCCCCCAGCGACCCAACCCAAATACCAGCTATTTTAGGGTGTATTCAGGGTTGGGTCGCTCAGGAAGTAAATGGATTTTGGGATTATTGACCATTACACACCCAGATTCATCCAGTGCACCGACCAAGGCACTCAGGCAAATATTTGCGCCACTCCCCCGGTGACCTGACCCAAATACCTTGCTAAAATAACGAAAAATGGCCATTTTAGGGTGTATTCGGGGTCGGGTTCCCTAGGAAGTAAATGGATTTTGGGATTATTGACCATCATAGACTCGGATGCATCTAGCGCACCAACCAAGGCACTCAGGAGAATATTCGCGCCACTCCCCCGGTGACGCAACTGAAATACCTTGCTAAAATCACGAAAAATGGCCATTTTAGAGTGTATTCGGGGTCGGGTTGCCCAGGAAGTAAATGGATTTTGGGACTATTGACCATTATACACTCAGATGCATCTAGCCCACAGACCAAGGCACTCAGGGGAATATGTGCGCCACTCCCTCGGTGACCCGACCAAAATACCTTGCTAAAATCACGAAAAATAGCCATTTTAGGGTGTATTCGGGGTCGGGTTGCCCAGGGAGTAAATGGATTTTTAGACAATTGACCATTATACACCCAAATGCATCCAGCACACCCTTGATGGGCCTCAGGCAAATATTCGTGTCACTCCCCCAGCGACCCGACCCAAATACATTGCTATAATCACGAAAAATAGCCATTTTAGGGTGTATTTGGGGTCGGGTCGCTCAGGAAGTAAATGGATTTTGGCATTATTGACCATCATACACTCAGATGCATCCAGCACATTGACCATGGCACCAGGCAAATATTCGTGTCATTCCCTCAGCACTTCAACCCAAATACCTTGTTAAAATCACGAAAAAAGGCCATTTTAGGATGTATTCGGGGTCGGGTTGCCCAGGAAGGAAATGGATTTTGGGATTATTGACCATAATACACTCAGATGCATCCAGCGCACCGACCGAGGCACTAAGGCAAATATTTGCGCCACTCCCCTGGTGACCCGACCCAAATATGTTGCTAAAATCACAAAAAATAGCCATTTTAGGGTGTATTTGGGGTCAGGTCGCCCAGGAAGTAAATGGATTTTGAAACTATTGACCATCACGTCCCCCCAGCGACCCGACCCAAATACCTTGCTAAAATCACGAAAAATGGCCATTTCATAGTGTATTAGGGGTCGGGTCGCCCAGGAGGTAAATAGATTTTGAGACTATTGAGCATTATACACTCAGATGCATCCAGTGCGCTGACCAAGGCACACAGGGGAATACTGGTGCTACTCCTGAGCGACCCGACCCCGAAGACACCCTAAAATGGCTATTTTCCGTGATTTTTGCAAGGTATTTAGGTCGGGTCGCTGGGGGAGTGGTGCGAATACCCTCCTGGGTGCCTTGGTCAGTGCGCTGGATACATCTGAGTGTATAATGGTCAATAGTCCCAAAATCCATTTACTTCCTGGGCAACCCGACCCCGAATACACCCTAAAATGGTCATTTTTCGTGATTTTAGCAAGGTATTCGGGTCGGGTCGCCGGGGGAGTGGACCGAAGATTCTCCTGAGTGTCTTAGTCGGTGCGCTAGATGCATCTTAGTGTATAATGGTCAATAGTCTCAAAATCCATTTACTTCCTGGGCAACCCGACCCCGAATACACCCTAAAATGGCTATTTTTCGTGATTTTAGCAAGGTATTTGGGTCGGGTCGCTGGGGGAGTGGCGCAAGTATTCTCCTGGGTGCCTTGGTTGGTGTGCGAGATGCATCTGAGTGTATAATGGCCAATAGTCCCAAAATCCATTTACTTCCTGGGCCACCCGACCCCAAATACACCCTAAAATGGCCATTTTTCGTGATTTTAGCAAGGTATTCGGGTCGGGTCACCGGGGGAGTGGACCGAAGATTCTCCTGAGTGTCTTAGTCGGTGCGCTAGATGCATCTTAGTGTATAATGGTCAATAGTCTCAAAATCCATTTACTTCCTGGGCAACCCAACCCCGAATACACCCTAAAATGGCTATTTTTCGTGATTTTAGCAAGGTATTTGGGTCGGGTCGCTGGGGGAGTGGCGCAAGTATTCTCCTGGGTGCCTTGGTTGGTGTGCGAGATGAATCTGAGTTTATAATGGCCAATAGTCCCAAAATCCATTTACTTCCTGGGCCACCCGACCCCAAATACACCCTAAAATGGCCATTTTTCGTGATTTTAGCAAGGTATTTGGGTCAGGTCGCTGGGGGAGTGGCACGAATATTCTCCTGAGTGCTATAAAAGGTGTGCGGGATGCATCTGAGTGTATAATGGTCAATCATCCCAAAATCCATTTACTTCCTGGGGAACCCGACCCCGAATACACCCTAAAACGGCCATTTTTCGTGATTTTAGCAATGTATTTGGGTCGGGTCACTGGGGGAGTGGTGCACATATTCCCTGAGTGCCTTGGTCTATGGGCTAGATGCATCTGAGTGTATAATGGTCAATAGTCCCAAAATCCATTTACTTCCTGGGCAACCCCACCCCGAATACACTCTAAAATGGTCATTTTTCGTGATTTTAGCAAGGTATTTGGGTTGGGTCGCTGGGGGAGAGGTGCGAATATTCTCCTGAGTCCTATAAAGGGTGTGCTGGATGCATCTGAGTGTATAATGGTCAATAGTTTCAAAATCCCTTTACTTCCTGGGCAACCCAACCCCGAATACACTCTAAAATGGCCATTTTTCGTGATTTTAGCAAGGTATTTGGGTTGGGTCGCTGGGGGAGAGGTGCGAATATCCTCCTGAGTCCTATAAAGGGTGTGCTGGATGCATCTGAGTGTATCATGGTCAATAGTTTCAAAATCCATTTACTTCCTGGGGAACCCGACCCCGAATACACCCTAAAATGGCTATTTTTCGTGATGTTAGCAAGGTATTTGGGTCAGGTCACCGGGGGAGTGGCACAAATATTCACTTGAGTGCCTTGGTCGGTGCACTGGATGCATCTGGGTGTGTAATGGTCAATAATCCCAAAATCCATTTACTTCCTGAGCGACCCGACCCCAAATACACCCTAAAATGGCTATTTTTCGTGATTATAGCAATGTATTTGGGTCGGGTCGCTGGGGGAGTGACACGAATATTTGCCTGAGGCCCATCAAGGGTGTGCTGGATGCATTTGGGTGTATAATGGTCAATTGTCTAAAAATCCATTTACTTCCTGGGCAACCCGACCCCGAATACACCCTAAAATGGCTATTTTTCGTGATTTTAGCAAGGTATTTTGGTCGGGTCACCGAGGGAGTGGCGCACATATTCCCCTGAGTGCCTTGGTCTGTGGGCTAGATGCATCTGAGTGTATAATGGTCAATAGTCCCAAAATCCATTTACTTCCTGGGCAACCCGACCCCGAATACACTCTAAAATGGCCATTTTTCGTGATTTTAGCAAGGTATTTCAGTTGCGTCACCGGGGGAGTGGCGCGAATATTCTCCTGAGTGCCTTGGTTGGTGCGCTAGATGCATCCGAGTCTATGATGGTCAATAATCCCAAAATCCATTTACTTCCTAGGGAACCCGACCCCGAATACACCCTAAAATGGCCATTTTTCGTGATTTTAGCAAGGTATTTGGGTCAGGTCACCGGGGGAGTGGCGCAAATATTTGCCTGAGTGCCTTGGTCGGTGCACTGGATGAATCTGGGTGTGTAATGGTCAATAATCCCAAAATCCATTTACTTCCTGAGCGACCCAACCCTGAATACACCCTAAAATAGCTGGTATTTGGGTTGGGTCGCTGGGGGAGTGACGCGAATATTCTCCTGAGTGCCTTGGTCGGTGCGCTAGATGCATCCGAGTGTATAATGGTCAATCGTCTCAAAATCTATTTACCTCCTGGGCAACCTGACCCCAAATACACCCTCAAATGGCTATTTTTCGTGATTTCAGCAAGGTATTTGGGTCCGGTCGCTGGGGGAGTGGCACGAATGTTCTCCTAAGTGCTATAAAAGGTGTACTGGATGCATCTGAGTCTATAATGGTCAATAATCTCAAAATCCATTTACTTCCTGAGCAACCCAACCCCGAATACACCCTAAAATGGCCATTTTTCGTGATTTTAGCAAGGTATTTGGGTCAGGTCACCGGGGGAATGGCGCGAATATTCTCCAGAGTGCTATAAAGAGTGTGCTGGATCCATCTGGGTGTATAATTGTCAATAGTCTCAAAATCCATTTACTTCCTGAGCGACCCGACCCTGAATATATATATAAAATTACATTTTCCACATTTTACTTTTCATTTTCAATGTGAAAATTTGGGTGAAAAAACTTTTACATTCTTCGCATTTTCCTCTCCATTTTCAAAGTGGCAATTCAGGTGAATTGTGTTTTACTTTTTTCACCAACATTTTTGGCTGAAAATGTGTATGAATTACTGGTACTAAACCCGCTGGAGAAGTCAAGAATTTTCTTTGAAAAGTTTCACTCTGATTTTGAGTCAGAAAAGTACTGGAAAACTATTTAAATTTTTCACTGAAAAGTTTCAAGTTTTTCACTTGTTTTTCAGTGAAAACAAGTGTGAAAAGTGATACTATTTGAGACCCCTTACTTGGCCACCTAAGGGGTTATGCATATCTCGAGGCAGGAGGGGTTGACATGCTGGAGCTTTTACGGTCGGAATATGTCGGCAAGGATGTTGTGAGTGAAATATTAGCGCTGGTCGGCATTGTGTGACGTTGTGATGGCTCGGCAAATATTTCCCGGCGGCAAGTCCAAAAATGGTCTGAGCGGGCTAGCTGGCCAGGCGTGAGAAACTCCCATCAAATCCATCTCTTGACGCTTGCTGTCCTTCCTCACGCTTCGCCACGCAAAAGCAGTTGTAAGAAACATGTTCCGGCGTTACAAGAGCACCGTAGGAGACTGGTAACTACTCGTCTACCGCTTTCAGCGACTTATCAATGAGGAATTTGCGCTTCGGCAGGCGGAGGGGATCTTCTACGTCCAGGTGCGCCAAGTAATCATCCATCGCTGCACAGTCGTTAACGTTAGATAGCGACTCCCAGGTCACATCGCCATCTGTCCACACCACCTGGAACTCCAGATTGCGTCTAGCAGCCCATCGGTGACCGTTGAAGGATGCAATTTCCGTCTCGCCCTGATCATCGTCGTCGTCTGAATCGTTGTCTGTACCGGCATCGGGAATCGGGCTGGAGCTACGGCTATGGCTGGGGCTTGACCCACGGCTGGGACTGCTCTGCGGCGAGTCAACAGAGGATTGAGATCCAGACTCGAGGTCGTCTCCATCCTCCTCGCTGTCCCGAACGTGCATGTTCCCTTCCCTTCCCCTGCGGGCGCCAGAACGTCCGCGCTCAGATGGAGCAGCACGACCTCGACCCCGACCTCGCCCTGGCTTCCCTGCCATCTTCTTCGCTGCTTTCGCCGCCTTCGCCGCCTCTTTCTCCGCTGCCTTTGCCACTTTTGCCGCCTGCTTTTCAGCCATCTTCTTCACCTTCTCCGCTGCTTTCGCCGCCTTTCCCGCCTCCTTCTCCGCCGCCTTCGCCGCCTTTCCTGCTGCGTTCGCCTTCCTCTTCTCTGCCTTCTCTTTATCGGTGATCTCCTTGTCGTTCTCGCGGATCCTCTTCTTCAACGCCGGGACCTGCTCTTTTCTCATCTCCTTCAACAATTCATTCATCTGCTTCTTCTGCATGTCGCGGAGCAGTGCCTCCGTCATCTCGGCGCTGGTCATCAAGCGAGCCTGTCCTGTCGTGTATGTGCGCTTCTGCTTCTTCTTCTTCGCATGCAGCTGCTGACGGATGCGGGCGTTCTCCTTGTCCATCAGAATCATCTGCGCATAGCACTTCTCCAGCTCGACGCCTGCAGCCATCGCAATCCTACGAAGATCCTCGCTCTCGGCTCTCATCGCTTGGCGGGATGCCGTACCACGAAGCGGAGATGGAAGGGCAATGGCATAGCATGCTCGTAGCACCTCCTGCGTAGCCTCATCGAGATGGTGGGGTGTAGATGGACGAACGTCCGTGGCGGTGGCTGACGAACGACTGGTCCCAGAAGATGTAGAACGATCCGATGTAGCGCTCGCCGAATGAATGACAGCAGTCGTGTTTGATGCGGAATTAGCGAATGACGTAGAAGACTCTGCTGTTACGACGGGGACGAGCAAAGATGGAAGCCGCGCAGGGAGCGGCTGAGCCGCCTGAGTTGTATAGTTCAGTGCTGGTGCAAAAAGGTGATCTGGAACAGCATTCTCGTTGAGCGGGCATATTCCGCAATGCTTGAATGCAGCTTTAATAGTCGAGGGCTGGAATGCCTCATCGCGTGCAGCTGAATAATGGAAAATGAGGTTGTATTTGTCTATGGTAATTCCGCGACGATGTAGCTACAATTTACAAAGCAAAGGCTAATGAGTTCAGATGTGCTGTCTGCTAAATGGTATTGATCAGCTTACATATGAAACCGAGCCTTCCATTTCTTCGCCAGAGGGCCGAACACGCCGACATCACACGGCTGCAAAGCATGAGTGGTGTGGGACAGCAGGCAGAGAATGAGAATACGATGCTTCTGGGCAAAATCCATGAAGGGCCAGGTGCCATGAGAATTATGGCCGTCCAAAATGAGAAGACGATAGTCAGCAGGGTCGTCCAAACGCGCGGCAGTTTCCGGTGCAAAGTCCTTCTCGAGCCACAGCCGGCCCAACTGTTGATCAGTCCATCCGTTGGGCGAGATTGATATACTGGCATGCGCAGATGGGACGTTGGAAAGGATCAAGTAGGTAACAGCTTACCTGGCATCACAAGGATTATTGTCTCCCCAGCGAAGATCTCGGCGCTGGCCCTCGAAGATGACAGAAGGGTGAAGGGCAGTACCGTCCGTACAAACACATTCGATGATTGTGACGAGATCGCGATTGCCGCTGTCGATCTTCTGAACTGCCTTCTGGTCGTGGTCAACAAGGACCTTGATCTTGTCGCCGATGCCGAGTTGGATGCCCTTCACAACAGTTAGATCGGCAGGAAAGACGGCGGAGGAATCACCTTCTCGTCCATGTTGAAAATATTCTTGGGCTTGACATCATAACGCTCGATGGTATCACGCAGGAGCTCAAAATAGTCCTGGACAACGGGGCGGTTCAAGGAACGAGCCCGGCATTCCTCTAGATTAGTCGTCCACTTGACTTTCAGGTCGGGATTACGCTCCTTAAACTTCTTTGCCCAATTGACACCGACGTCCTCTGCAGCGAGCTCGGATGCATAGTCGGCAATAGTCTCAAGACTGAGAGGGATTCCACGCCGTCCCACGACCTGCCACGCGTTAGCGATGAAGATAGATTGACAGTAGAGACTCACCTTAATCCATTCCTTAAGGATGTTTTCCTTCGCCTCGGAGAGTTTACGTTGGTGGGCGTGCGCTTCCTTGCGGGTAGGGACACCTTTGGCACGATTTTGGACGGTGCCTGCAGAGAACACGAAGTGAAAAGTCAGACTACCGGCCCGAAGCGTCGGCCACGAGAGACTATAGTTACCGCGAGAAACGCGATAGTATATGCAGGCTTTGCGCTCGGACATAGCAGACGCGCGGATAGCGGTGAGTGCGAGCTGCACGCGCTCCTCGTACGGAAGATGCTCGAGATCATCGTCACACAGCTCAGGCAAGGTCGGGGTGTCGTCGTCCTTGTCCTCGTTTTCGTCATCTGAGACATCGACGAGCGCGGGCAAGTCCGTGGCATCATCATCGGGTGCATTGTCAGTGGCGCCGACGGGACCTGTACGAGACTGCTGATGGTTTGGCATGAAGAACAAGGGAAAGAGATAGAAAGAGAGGCTTGTCAGACGAGAAAACTCAGGCGGGAGCGCAACTCGAAGTGGGACGAAACCGATCCATATACATGGCAATTGAGGGGCGCAGATGAGCTAGCATTGCCTGGCAAGGTAAATTCCATCGCATTGAAGAGGAAATACACAAGAGGCGATGCGATAATAGATATGAAATCGATTCTGTGGATGTCACAAAATGGCCGTGATGGCCTCCGATAACAAGCCGCGCGACAACGGCAAAAAACGCAGATAGCCAAAATCAGCTAGGATATGGTTTAAAGGACTTATGTGAACGTACTTTAACTCCGGGTTGGACCAACGGCGCCTTCCATCTGCCATAAAAATTCCCGAATCACGGACATGCATCGACCCCTCATTTGATGTAATGGACGCCACGCTGCGAGGAATAAAATCGATAAAATCATATGTGCACTTGAAAGGGAAGGCCTTCACCCTACTCGAGGTCCATGTCAAATTTCAGGGGTGTAGCCTCTCTTCGTTGTGCAATATATCGATGGCCGTCTCACAGCATTTGGACCGGATTTGGGCGGACAAGTGCTGATCTTGGATGCGCAAGAAGGTCGGTTGGTATATTTTTGGGCCCAAGTGAGGTCAGAATTTGTAGTCTGGCATCCCCCGCCCAGAACGCGCCGCAGAGGTTGTGAATTGAGTGAGAGATGACAGAGATGTGCGCGATTGTTTGTCAGTGATGGCCAGCCAAAATTAACGAAAGGCGTGTGTAAGCCGGCCCCCGGTTCGGAAAGCCGCCACAGCCTCACATCAATCACGCCAAACTACACCAAATTTGGTTCACACTTGCGTCTCAACATCCTTTGCAACATGCAATGTAAGTTGGAGGTGGAGACTTAGTGGATACTTCTCTGGCACTCAAATGGCCAACTAACTAGGGTGGCCAGGTAGGGGGTCCCAGATAGTAGACATTTTTCACCCATTTTTTCAGTGCAAAACTTGAAATGCTCAACCAATGATGTCTGCAGAAAACAAATGAATATTATTTCGCATTTTTCACATTGATTTCCAGTGTAAAATGTCAAAAAAACATTTTGAATTTTTCACCTCTCTTACACCAATTTTTCAGTGAAAAAAGTGGAAAAAAAGATGGTGAAAAATGTTTGAAAACATGGATTCGTGATTTTGAATTTTACACTTTTTTTCACTGAACATTTTTCACACATTTTACATTCCTTTTCGAAGTGAAAATTTAGGTGAAAAAAGTTTTACATTTTTCACACATTTTACTGTCATTTTCCAAGTGAAAATTCAGGTGATTAACTTTTTAGATTTTTCACCAACATTTTCAGCTGAAAATGTGTATGAATTATTGGTAGTACATCTACTGGAGAAGTCATAAATTTTTTTTCAAAATTTTCAGTCTGATTTTGAGTCAGAAAAGTACTGGAAAACTATTTAAATTTTTCACTGAAAAAAAGGTGAAAATTTCGGTGAAAAAAAACACATGTTTTTCACCAATATTTTCACTGAAAAACTCGAAATGCTCAACCAGTGTGCTTGCCAAAATTCCATGGCATGGCACATGAACCATGACGGTTCTCGCAGTTTATGCCCCTGCCGACTCAATGGCAAAGAACAAAGAATTCTGGCTAGAATTGCACAAAATATGGATGACTTGGGTGCTCCCTGTCCCCGATGTAATGCTTGGAGACATGAACATTGTCGAAGATGCAATTGATAGACAACCACATCGGCCTGACGAGGACGAGGCAGTGAATGCCCTGAGCAGTTTTAAATATCTCCTTGGCCTGAAGGATGGCTGGAGGGACACTAACCCCGATGAAAAAGCCTACACATTCACACATGTCTCCAGCTCCCACTCACGGATCGACAGAATATGTGTCTGTGGATCTCCTCAAGACGAGCTGAGGGTGGGAAATCTCCGATGCACCAGGGAAACTCACAGACCACCGGATGGTATATGCAGATTTTAATGCTCCAGGAGCACTGTTCATAGGTGAGGGCTGCTATGCCATTCCTCTCTTCTTAATGAAGGATAAGAAACTTATGGACTATGCTGTCTCAGAGGGGATCCAAATACAAGAAACACAAAAGACTGACCCATCCGTCGATGTGCAAGTGCTATATAAGGGATATAAAAACAGAATACATGTCCTAGCTCAGGCAAGAGCCAGGGAATCAATAGGAGCACTTGAACAACAACGAATTGAATTAACAAAACAACGCAAAGATGTGCTAAATCGGCCTGCAAGTACGACTCTAAATCATGTTGCCGATCAGAAAGCTAAAGCTTCCGAAGCTACTATGCTACAAAAGAAAATCAATGCGGTAGTAAATGTACAGCATTCGCGAAAACGGATGGCAACAAAAATTCACTACCGTCTGGAGCTCGACACCATAAATGAATACTCTGTACGGGTGAACAAAGATGCTACACCTCGAGACACCACTTATGTCCTCCGAAGAACGGATAT
The DNA here is from genome assembly GCA_029378395.1 of Mycena leptocephala. Classification (NCBI taxonomy): domain Eukaryota; kingdom Fungi; phylum Basidiomycota; class Agaricomycetes; order Agaricales; family Mycenaceae; genus Mycena; species Mycena leptocephala. The sequence goes on along the minus strand of JARJLF010001234.1, from coordinate 460 downwards.
CAACCCTCCGATGGTATGCAAAAGGTCAGACCAAATGGCTGAACTCGCACGGAACTATCACAACGACCTGCAGAACGATGAATCCGAGCTCGATATGCAACTCAAAGATAAGAGCATTCGAGAAGTCCTCACCGACTCCGGCACCCTACCACCAGTTGACATGAGTGTGCTGGAGAAGAATGTTGAGGAGGATGACATTATACAGTCTCTGAAGGCATTGGCGAAACACAAGGTGCCCGAGATGGATGGCATCCCTACAGAGTTCTGGATAGCCCTTCACGAGCGCCACCAGCTGGGTGTAAGAAACACCGCTCGAGCACAACCAAATAATGGGCTGCCACGAGAACAGACTCCGAATTTTAATGCTGTTAGACTCCTCTGTGATGTCTTCAATTCCATTGAGAACCATGGCATATCGGCTGGGACAGACTTTGCTGTGGGCTGGATGTGCCCCATTTTT
>JARJLF010001233.1:0-90017 GCA_029378395.1 Mycena leptocephala | reverse complement strand
AGAAAAAAGCGTTGCCCTTGACAGAGTTTGAAATTAAAGAGCCGATTGAAGGTCGCAGCCTTGTTACATCCTCCTCGAAGTCTTGTGATCGAGATGGGCAGCATCGAGGGGGTCGTAAACGGAACCGAATTTTTGGTCAAAGACAAGGACAACAACACTATCTGCTTCCTTTCGGCGCATTGTGTTGATCTCAATCGTTCCATTCTTGTTAACGCCAAGGACAAGAATGAGACCCTCCCTGAAATCCCAGACGGATCCACAGTGACGGTGTCGGACTGGAAGAATGATGGCATGATCATGAAAATCTACCTTGCCAACGATGTTAACTCTTCCATAACCTCTGTTCTTTTCCTCAGCGACACCTGGACTCGCCACAGCTCAAATCTCTCCCTACTCCGAGAAAATTTGTGCAAGCTGATTCCCAGACGGATGCTGATATCGAGTTGAAGGGGCCTTCTCCGAACGGAATCTTCGTTGTCGAGCGTCTCCGCGATATAATCAAGGATCATGCCCCAGCAGCTGCTGAATTTTCTTTGACTGCCGATAACATTATCGGCTCCCCGACATCATGGATGCCATCGCACACTTCAACTACTTCCTACTGCGTCACGGAACAGAGCGGCTCGCTGAGGTTACGCTGGAAATGCACACGCTGACAGGCGAGTATCCCAACCGCGAGGCATCTGCCGACATCTTTGTCGAGAAATAGCCAAGGTGAAGCGCGACAAGTATGGATTCACCATCTCCAACGGCTCGGAACATGACCTCTTCCCGTATGTCTTCTACTTCGACCTACGGAGTATGTTATCCAAGTATGTGGTTTACATACGGAACCAGTTTGCTAATTGCAGCGTCTACCTATAAAGGAGTGGTATGCGCCCCGAACGCAGATCCAAGTTCGGCACTCAAGGCCAGATCTGATGAGAAACGCCCGACGCGGCTCCCCATCGGATACGGCTCTGGTGGGTATGCGTTCGAATTTGACCTTCCCCTAGGGAAAACGGAGGATACTGGCTTCCTCCAGGTCTTCGTATCAACCAAGCCTTTAGACATGGGCTGGATCGAGCAAAAGTCCCCCTTCAAGGCAGGCTTCATGCCCTCTGGTCGTTTGGGCGCATCGCGCGAGACTGTCGAGAAAGGCCAGATTTGGGATGCCTTCCATGCCGTCATTACGATGAAAATTTAGTGAGTCTTGGCTAATCTTGCCTGGATATAAATATACTTAACGTGTTTTATTCAATGACCAGATGCTCCAACTGCAGAAGAGACAAGAAAGAAAGAAAGAGGGACGGTACATGTAAACCACGATATCAAGTTCTAGTTCTGAATTTAGCGCGTTTCGGTGTGCTCTGCGCTTCATCTGCCTCCCAGGGAGGCTGAGCATCTGGAAGCGGGGGAGGTGCACCAGAGTCATCCCACTCTCCCCGGAGGCCCGTCGACGTCGCCTTTTCCGTCAGAGATACGAGCCGGAAAAGTGGATAAAATTTGCGGTCGCCGTCCTTATTGACCCGAGATTTAAAATTTCCAGAAGCGACGCTCCGAACCCACGTCGCATTCGCGGTGGCCGATGCAGCGCCTGATACCGGGGGCTCGATGCTCAATCCCAGAGCAATAGTGCTGCCGCTTTGAGCGGTCAGTAGGCGGGCGTAAGAGGAGCAAGAGTGGACTTCGGACACGATGACGAAGCCGCGCATGGTGGGGTCCTCCAGAAGGCGCCTTAAAGCGCCTTGAGGCTCGATAAGCGATATCATGTCGTTCTCCATCACAAGGACTGCGCCGCGACCCGACGAGAATTCGAAAGCTCCTTTCACTTTGCACTGCGCGATGGCGGGACTAACTCTGAAAAATTAGATGGTTTTCAGTTGAGGCTGCACTTCAGGGTCCATGATTCGACTCACCCGACTGAGGAGGATACGTCCACCTGCTTCGCGTTCTGCGACACGACCCATGTTTCTCCTTCTGAGGAATCCCCGCCATATTCAATAGGCTCTGGGATCTGGTGCTTCTTCGCCTGTCCATCCACAAAGATATTGCCCTCCTTCAAGAATGTGCCTTTCTTACGCCAGAATACCAGACCTCGTTTCCCTTGTGTTATCCTGCCCCAGTCTCCGACCCTGACTTGTATCTTCATATTCGATTACAAAATTATTCCAAATCGATGACAGCACTGGTACCTCTGGATCCCAACTCGCGTATTTCCTGGATGCGCGGAAAAGCAGGTCGACATATGCGCGCTCACTGTTGAGCATTATCGAGAGATGCTTGGGGTACTGGGGGAAGTCACCTCGTGGATAGAACGTGGTGATGGTGGGCCCGCCGAGTGCTCACGGGTTAAAATAGTCAGTACAACGAATTTCGACATAATAATATTGTAATAATCCGTCCTGTAAGCACCCTGAAATAAAATATCCTTGTTTAATTGGGATGCGTCAATCGTCGTTCAATGAATGCAATTCATGGATCGAAAGGCTCTGCGCTGATCACGATTTCAACTCTTCGGTTAAGTACCATGTCAGAAACCAAGTTAGACAAGCCTATAGGGGGATCAAATTAAATCAGTAACGGCAGGATATGTGGTAGAGGGTATTCAAAAGAAAAATATAACATGCGAGGTACGAGCACCATATTGTTGTAGCGTCTGTCTACGACAGACTAAAAATGGAGAGGAGGATGCGGAAAAATACAAGGAGAAAAGCTTAAGAAAATGAAGATGATGCTAGATGACGGTGGTACTAGTACTACTCGGAGGGAAGGCTCTTGGAAGCTGAACCCGTGAGTGACCCACAGCACTGTTTGAGAAACACGCCCGGGGGTGAGGCAGAGGCTGGATATAGCCGATGGCAGCGAGGCTACATGATGAATTGGCGCCGTGGTCAGAGAAGACGCCGGTGCAGCGTAGCCGAGGCGATTCAGAACTTGACGTACGGAACACGGTCCGATTGAAGATAATGCAGAACGACGTTGTAGGAAGGAGGGGTGGGATTCTGACGCGGAAGCCTACAATAAATCCTCCCTACTTTTGGAATCCAGATTTACGACGATCGTTGAAGTTGAACCAATTGCCAGTGATAAAGTTGAACATGACAGGCTTGGAAATCAAATGATCTGCTATCATGCAAATTTTGATTTCTCCATCCAACCACGTCCCCAGGCGTCTAACATGCAACCAGCACGTGCAAAACACTCTCTCTTTGCTCCCATACAGTAAACTGGGTTAGCTCTGAAGCCGCTCAACGCCCTCCTTCGGTATGTACCAATGGATTCTCGGGAACAAGACAAACTGCATGGGCATGGCGTTGACACTGGCATTAGAAGTGACATCCGAGCCAGCTGGTCATCGTCTGCTACTGTCTAGTTGTTTCAAGTCAGTTGGACCCAGGCACGATAACAGAACGCTCTTGCGGGAAATACAGATAATACAACGGCCTGAAGTTCGAAAACTCAGGGAAACAAGCTGCAAAGGCGCTGAAACTGTAGGACCGTTTGCCTCGTCTTGTCATCTATATGCTACTGTTGGCCGTTCATTTCTGCAGTATTACTCTTCCGAAAATAGCAACGCGACATGTGCCTTTACGTCGACAGTTCTCCAGCCCTTACCTCAAGATTAACATCAAGCTCAAACAATCGAGTCAAAGGGTAGCCGGCCGTCTAGCGATTATTAGGCGGCTAACTTTGCCACGCACAGTGTGTCTCAAAAGCCCGCGATTCCGTTGCTCCCTTCCCAATACCTGTCACCTTCTGCTACCGAACTCTTGACGTGCTTATTTAGATAGGTTCACGCAGAATATTTTCTAATGGAACCAACAGAACGGTGTGTGTTCTATGGTTCTTCTTCGCTGACGGTATTCATTGTGTCTTCTCAACTAGGTTTGAAAAATTGAACTAAACGGTATTCCTCCCTCCACGATTTTTTTCGTTCCAATCCAATGTCTCCAGTCATTCGTGTACAGGGGCTTCCTCGTGATGTCCGCAATTTATTGAGCAAAGTGCATCTTGAAATGCGTCTGGGCACCCAAGTGTACAGGACAACGAGCGCTAGAGGATGGCACCACATGTATGGGATGAGAATTTTGCCTTGTAAGCACTCTTCTAGGTTTAATTTTGACTCATCTAATAATTTCCCAAGTGAATTGACTGGTTCTGAGGACCTTTTCCTCGGCCTTTACAGGACAAGGCTTTTTGGCCAGCCAGTCATGATAAGCAGCGTCACTATTCCACCGACTCGAGCCTCGGAACCAGGGTAATTGATACTCATTTTCATTCAATTCCGATCAGCTGGGGCTTACATGCTCTAGACCTTACAAAAACGTTCCCTTCTTCAAATAAACGGCGTCCGATGACCATCACGTACCAGCTGCGAGAACCTGAGAGGAACTTGAGGTATATGGGGTTGGATTTGATGAGAAACTGTAACTGACAAAGTCGCCAGGGATCCTCGCTGCCCTGTGTTTGCGCTGATAATTGGCATAGATGAAGTTCAAATTTATTTGTCATTTTTGGCGCTCTGACCTACCTTGAACACAGTACCAATCGAATGCCATACCAGATCTCAGGGGCTGCGTAAACGATGCCCAGACGATCAAGACATATCTGACCAACCGCTTTCACATACCCGAAACACAGATTGCCTTTCTTGCTAACCAAGACGCAACTCGTGGATGTATTTTAACAAAATTCCAGACACACCTCATAAGCAATGCTTTCATCGAGAAAGACGATGCAATCATCATATACTACGCTGGGCACGGCAGTCGAGCGACTGCTCCAGATTCGTGGCCATCTACGGACGGCAAGATCGAAACCCTTGTCCGCACGACGAGCGGGGAAATCCGTCAAGGGCGAGGTTATCCATGGGATACCTGATCACACACTCAATGTCCTCTTGGCTACGCTTGCATCAGCCAAGGGAACAATATTGTACGTCCAGCACCTACCCTTCCAGACCAGCGATCGTAATGCTCTATTCATTAGACTGTCATCCTGGATTGCTGTCATTCCGCCTCTGGCACGCGAGGATCCGGCCCAGGCATCCTTCCCACCCCACGTTTCGTGGAGACACTCCTGCCGATTCCAGAGAACCTCGACCAAGACTTGTTCGGTGGGCGCTCTGGGGAGATCAGCTTGCCCCCGGGAGCCAGCTACAAGTTCATGCACTCGCACGTTCTCCTGGCTGCGTGCCGACAGCAGCAGCGTGCGCGGGAGTGCCTCTCGGCGACCGGAGAGCCGTGCGGATTTTTCACCAACAGCCTCATCAGCCAGCTTCGCCGGATTGGGCCGAACAGGATAACATACGCAGACCTCCTAGACCTTCTGCCGACGCTGCCCGACCAGAACCCTCAATGTGAAGGCGAAAATAAGGACAGGTACTTGTTCGAGGTACAGGGCCCCGCACATGAGCCAACGACATATGCCTTGGTGGTGAAGGAGGACGGCCTTTTCGAGGTCGAAATAGGCAGTTTGCACGGTGTGGTGGCTGGGACACAGTTTGTGCTCAAAGCGGACACCAGTAGTGGGCAGGAGCTGGACCGCATCTTGGTCGCCGCGTCCGTCAATCTGGATTCCTCGATTTTAATCCCCATTACCCCGAAGAAGGATTTAAATTTCCCCGACGGGGCGAGGCTCATTGTGTCCGACTGGAAAAACGATGCCGCAATGATGAAGGTGTATGTTCATGCCAGCGAGAGCCCACAGCTCGCTATCTCAGACGTCGTCTCCGTCCAGAGAACAAGGACAAATTTCCTCGTGGTGGACTCACTCGACACTGCAGACCTCGCCGTCAGGCGCGCGTCGGACAATGAGTTCACCCTCAGCCGCCTGGACGCGAAGATCTCCCGATACGCTATGCCAGACGTGCACCTCAGCGTCCCCAGCACGAATTTCCCCTTCGTGCTCGACGCGATATCACACTTCAACTACTTCCTCGGCAAGCACAACGGGCGCGATGATCCCTTCGCAGGCGAGGTGGCGCTGGAGATGTACAATTTAAGAGGAGAGTTCGGGTCGCGTGTGCCGAACCGCTTACTGGGCAACCTCGTCATCGATGGCGAGGTGCGCTTCCGGCTGGACCCGCAGGAGAAGTACGGCTTTGCGATATGCAACTATTCGCAGTATGACCTGTTCCCCTATCTCTTCTATTTCGACCCAGCGTCGTATAGCATCGACGCTTGGTACCTACCTTCCTCCCCCACTATGGCTCCTCCCCTCCCAGCCAAGTCTGACTCCAGCACCGAGCCCACGCGAATTACAGTGGGCTACGGCGCTGCAGGCGGCTATGCGTTCCAGTTCGTCATTCCCGAAGGCATGACATCAGACACGGGGTTCCTCAAACTATTCGTATCCACAAAATATCTGGATCTGAAGAGGATTGAGCAGCCCGCAGCGGTGGATGTGATATATGGAGGAGAACGAGATGCAGATACACATCGCCCCGAGGTGGAGAAGGGAGAGATGTGGGACGCGGTGGACGTTGCGGTGACGATGTACATAGAGGAGCCCGAGCAGTAGCTTGCCATAATCTCCGCTCGTATGATCTCTCCTTGGACAATGCCTAGCTATTTATAAACTTGCCTGTGTCGTGTTTAGCGCGTCAATTTGGACCGCTAAAATTTCCATCATAAACACAATTAATACAACAATAATGAGAAAAGAAAGAATTGAAAATCCACCATTCCTTGCTTATCGTCACACATTCGAGCTCATACCGCGCCTAATCCCATTCTCGCGGGGGTGCCTAACGCCATCGACCGCGACGGATACCGCCCTTGCCTGTGGGGGCTGTGAGGACGACACGCGTTGTGGTGCCCCGGACGACGACACCCGCGCTTCCTCCTCCTCATCCCGCTCGCCCTCACGCATCTTGCGCGCCTGCGTGAAGAACAGCTTCGCGTCGCGTTCGGCGATGTTCTCGATGAAGTACGTGTTGCCTGCAAGACTTCAGTATACGAGCCGCATCAAAACAGAAAAAAACGATAACTTACCGCGCGGGATCATAAACATGCCACCGGACGCGACGATCACGCTCGTCTCGCACACCTTGAGGTTCACCGCACCCTCGATGACGAAGAAAATCTTTTGAAAAGGAAATAAATGACGGTATACAGTTACTAAATAGGAGGCGCACGAAGGTGTTGTCTTTGCTGGGCTTACTGGGCTTGCGACCCTTGGGGGGAATGACGATCTGCCCTGCCGCGATAAAGTCGCCGTCTCCAAAGATCTTCTGGAAGAACCACTCGTTGTTCGCCGCCGGCACGGGCTTGAACATCTTTGCAGTGAAGGCAATCCCTGCAAAGGGTCTCAGTACGGAAAACAAAGATAGAAAGAGAGAGACATAGGAACTCACGCCGATTAACGTCGGTGTCACTGGGGTAGGCCTTCACGACCGCCTGCATCTCCGTCTCGTCATCCCAGCCCTCCTCCGGGTTCGCGCCCTCTACCCCGACCTCGACGATCTTCTCCACGATCTTGACCGTTTCCTTGCCTTTGCTATTGGGAGCAGGGGTCGAGCGCTTGCGCGCGCGTCCCTTCTTTCCAAGTGGCACTACAGGCTCCTTCGGGATACGAATAATCGCCTTGATGCGCGGGACGAGAATCGGTCCACCGTTCGGGTCCCGCCCACCGAACTCGACCTTTTCGTTGCGCCACCACTCGAGGGGCTCGTACGGGACGCGTTTGGAGCGCCGGACGCCATCGGGGACTATTTACATGAGTACAATCAGGAAAAAGCACAAAAGCGAAACGGTGCAACTCACCCTCACGATTCTCCTTCTGCCGTTTGGACTTGGAAGCGGATGGCTTAGGCTTCTCTTTGGCGGCGGGCCGCGTCTTTTTCGGTGGGGACTGCGGTTGGGCGGGCTCCTCATCTGAGTCCGGCGGGGCCATGTCGACGTCGTCCATCCCACGCGCGATGTCGTCCTCCATGCCGTCGTCCTCGTCCTCCACCGGCTCGGGGGCTGCTTTCGCCTTCCCCTTACCTCTCTTCGGCGACGACTTCGGCGGCGACACCTCGTCCTCCTCTTCGTCGTCGTCGTCGCGGGTGTCCATCTCGGTGAAGCTGAGTTGGCGGGGCGAATCGCCGGGGTGCGCGCCGCTATAATCGTCTTGCGCACCGTAGTCGTCAAAGCCACCACCGCCGCTTCCACCGCTTCCATCGCCATAGTCTTCTTCTTCCTCGTCTTGGTCAAGTAATTCCTGCGCCCCAAGACGCGACGGCCCAGTAGTACGCCGCGCGGAGCCATTGGGCCGCGGCGACGGCACCTGGTCAAAGTCCACTTCCGACGTTCGTGAGATAGGACGGGCAGTACGGGGGGTGTTTGGCGGTCGAGTATTAGAGTAGTTTTGTATCGGGCCTGCGATACTTCCTTCAGCAATGAAAAGAACACAGAAAACAAAACGCACTGTCCACATCCATGGACAGCTCCCCGTCCTCATCGTCTTCATCGTCTTCGCGAATTGATGATTTCTTCTTCTTTCGCGGTCTTGTAGGCGCATGCTCCTCGTTTATTTGGCCCATTAATTCATCGAATGGTTCAAAACCGTCTGAGCCACGCGCGATTGGCTGAACTGAAATGCCTGTTTTTCTGCCAACCATGGGGTCGTCTCCACGGTATGGAACATGCGACTTTTGGTTTGCACGTCGCGCAGCGCCGACGCTGCTCTTGCGTGCAGACGGCGGCATCGCGCGAAACTGGGTTTGAGGTTAACGCGCGCGGTCACGATCGGTCACGTCACGCGTGCCTTAGTACGTCCTTCCACAACGTTCGTCGTTGGTTTACGCGCCGCCGAATCAGTTATGTGTTCGACCTGAAGAGAAGCTGTCTTTCAGTTTTTCTCAGAATAGCCTCCGAATTTTCCAGGCTCATACACGGTCCGACGGTCCTGCGACAGAACTGTTCATTTCACCGAATCACAGCTGGATTGGCTGAATTGTAGTTGAATTCGACTCTTGGCGACAAAAATCTTCATCTGGGTGTTCCAAAAGCCTTTCTGTGGTCATTTGGCTCGCTTTAACTTGGAAGCTTTCTCTCACGAAATGTCTGGCTCTCGCGCGGAATCCCAGCCCGCATATGGTCGTCGGCGCTCCAACACCGCGCAGTCTTTGCTGCGCCCCATGCCCGCCGCTGCCCCCTTGAAAATCGGCGACTTTCAAGTCTTCAATTCTTGGGTCCATGATCTCAAGGAGTCCACGACCGTTATCTTCAATCATGCGTGGTGGCCGGGCGTCTGCGAGGGGACATGCTGAGTGTCTCGAGCTACAGCGGTGCGGAAGCTTTCGTCTTTATTGTCACGCGGGACGAAGGCTGCCCAAACCACAGCTGCAGGTGTTGCTTGCGAAATAATTTGCCAACTATTAGCTGATTGTCAACACAGATCTCAATACCCAAGCCTGTTGCGGATGCATTCAAGCTAAAAAATAATAACGAAGTCGTTGTCACGAAAGTGGATCCAGCCAACTATTCGGCGGACTATGTAGAATTCATTTTCCAAGACCAATACCTTGGCCGGAGTGACATGTGGAGACTGGGCGAACATTTGGTTGGCCAGTGTGTTTACATCGATCAGGATGTCGCGTTTGTTGGCGGTATCGCGGCAAAGATACAGACCATTTACGTAGGCGGGAAAAAGGTATGTCAACTCCGTCAGATGGAAATCGCTGCTGATTTGCTCGCCAGGTTTCCGCAGCCTGCATTACCTCGGCCACAAAGACCATATTCCGCTCGCTGTCGGCCAAAGTCACGATATTTATCCAGGTCTGCCGTGAGCTATGGGAGTTTGCCGGTGACGGCGAACGATACAACGAAAAGATCGTGCACTCATTCCTCCCTGCGCTATTCGCCAAGTGGCGCGAGGCGAACACGAACCATACCGTCACCATCGTCTTAATCTCCCGCGTGTACTACGACGCGTCCGAGATCGATTACGCCGCAGGGCCGCTCCGCCGTGACGAGCGTGGCGCCTGGTACAAGGACTTTTACAAGGTCATCACCGACTCGAGGTCATCTACGAGTGGAAGCCCACCCTCGTCAGCCTCAGGACTCATTCTGGGACTTCCAGCGCGACATCCTCCTGACGCATCACTACCATCGCGCTTCGAAGGACGGCGGGCCCGGAGCCGAGCAGGTGCGCCTCGTCGGACGGCTCTCGTTCGCGCACGACGGGCCCATCCTCGAGGCGCTCAACATCGGGCTCAACCCGACCGAGACGCACTACATCGACCGCTCGCTCTCGCTCACTGGCTCCGCGACGATCGTCATTACGCCCGGCACGGGGTACTACCGTGTCTCAAGCAACTGCTGCGGCTTACCACGACGCGCATGCTCGACAGGGGTTCGGACTCGACCTCATTTGCTTGGCGAAGCACCCGCTGCACCAGAGCCCATCTTCAGTTTCCGCGGGCCCGAGCCTGTGCCAGAGAGGACGAAGGATGGGCGGCGGCCCGCGCGCGATGGACCCGCTATGGGGTGGGGACGACGAGTCGACCACGTCGGCGGCGAACTTGCGCACGTTTTGGTGGGAGCCGTTCTGGGTGTCGGTCGCGTTCTGGGATAAACAGATGGATCTCCCGTTTCGCGAGGATCGGTACGTGTCCTAATCTCTGTCCACGACGTCTTGACTGACAGGCGGACCAGGTTCATCGCCCGCGCCAAGATGCACGAAATCCAGATGCTCGGTCTGCTCGAGCATGACGTCGTCTCGAGCATTGAGGTTCCGTTCCTCGCGCCAACATCGGCTGATGCTTCCACCGGTCTTGTCTGGGACGGGGAGACCGCCCCGCCCTCAAAGCAGCGGCGGATCAGTTTGACTCGACATTTTCGCGCTCAAGCCCGAGTCGAAATCGAATGCCACGCGTGACGCGTGGTACTCGCCGGCCACCGCATCTGCCCAACGTACTGCCGAGAAACGAGCGTCGCAGCGCAGCTCTCGGATGGCGGGGAGGATCATCGAAGAGAGTCCAAGGTTGATACACCTTGACTTGCCTGCCGAGAAGAGCTTCGATGGCCACACCGCTGCCCCTTCCACGAGTAGTAATCTTAGCACCTCCCGTCTCAATCATCCATCCATTCCGCGCGGTCTACCCGTTCATCTTTGTCCAAGAAGGAACGAAGCGAGAATGGCTCCTCCCGAATTTCCGTTGCCTCCAAGCTCGCGCCATCGTGGCTGTTTAATCCGTTCCGAAGCACACCGAGTGAGCCACAGACCACCTCCGTGTCGGCGTCTGCTTCCTCCAGTCCTGGTTCGCGTCGTCAAACTCCGCCACGGCGTCGACGGTACCCGGAAGCCCGCCGCGTCCAAGCCCACTGTCGCCCAGAGCTCTTCCAGAGCGCCTGTGCCAATCAACTCGCCGGCAAATCGCCACAGCACCGGCCGCGCCTTTGAAGACGACGGTCTCACGCCGCACCGTGCGTCCTTTGTGCGGCGCTCGCCCATCAACACGCCCCCGCGCGAGGAGCCTATGTTCGGGAAACGTCGTAGCGTAACCATCACTGCGCCCCTCTCCTCCTCGCTCCCCGGGACCGGCGCGCCGTCGACGACCAATCCCTCGCGCCTTAAGTCCTCGATCTCGTACGCGCAGTCGTCCCTCGCTCGGCGGTGGGAACACCTCTTCCACAGCCGCTCTTCAAGCACGACATGAAGTGGCCCTCGATCGTCACCCCCGCGTGTCTCCCGCTCACCGTCGAGCACTTCCCCACTGCCACGGAGCTCGAGGCATCGTACGACGTCTTTTCTATGATTTTGTGCTCGACGCCGGCGAAATGCACTCCTTCATGGTCAAACCGCCGCAGCGGCGCGGGAGCGACGACGCGCTGCGCCGCGAATGGGCACTCGTGGTGATGCGCGGGATGGCCGCGGTGCGTCTTGCGCAGGGCTTTCAGTTTGTGCTCCGGGTTCCGCACAAGGCAGGCGAGGCGCCGGATGTGCACGAGCAGCGTATTCCATCGTCGAGGCGGAGCAAGGTGTTCGCGCCGGCGGACGACTTGGCGCCTCCGAAGCCCGCTGGGGCGGCGGAGGTGCTGCGCTCGACGGCGGACCCGGTGTATCTGAGCATGAGCAATGAGATACACCGGATCTCGTACGCGGACGAGGCGATTCAGGTGCGGCGGTATGTAAGAAGGATGCCACAGACGCGCCCTTTGCGTACGAGTGCCTCATTTGGCCGAAGCTTGGGGGCGGATATACGGAGCAGTCGACAGTTTTCACGTCGCATGGGCTGGAAAACTACGGGTGGAACAGGTTCGTTGCTAGTTTACGCTAGTCGTAGATGCTAATTCACCGCTTTCTAGTCTTGATATGCTCGTCGCGGGTTATGAACACCAGTTCAACGAGTCGCTCCGGTATTGGAGGACACGCTTTGTGGTCATCCCCACCGCTGAGCCCCCCTCGTCGAACATCGGACCTTCTGGTGAGAAGCTCAACGACGAGGAGACCCGGATTCTGGGTATCGAGAAGTTGGCGGAGCAGTTCACCAAACTGCGCTGGCGACCGCCAGAGGAGAAGTGTGCTCCTCCTCCCGTGCGATTCCTGCCCACGACTCTCAATCCGGCGGTGTCGGTTTTGATGAGGCGCTGCTTGAGCAACTAGACCAAATACACGCCGCTGGGCCTCTGCGGAAAAAGATGAAGAGCGAGCGGGAGATCGGGGATATGGCACTCGCTGCTATCGCGAAGGCCATGAGAGCGGAGGACGGCGTGCCTATCAAGCACAATCAATGGCATCGAAGTCAATACCCCAACTCTTTCACCGGCTTTGATTTCGTGTCGTGGCTCGTGCGGGAGTTTCGAGACGTCTCTTCGAGGGCGCAGGGCACTGAATGGGGGATCAAACTTGAGGAACAAGGCCTCTTCGAGCATTGTCGTGGGCACCACGCCTTTCTCGATGGGTAACTCTAGCCGCTCTGTCAAATTGTTCCTTTCTGACGAGCCGCGATCTAGGCATTACTTCTATCGCCTCAAGGGGGACTACGCTGTTCCTATGACGCCAAGGGGCTGGTTTGGGTCTCGGCGACTAATGGGCATCGACCCTCGAAACTTCGCAACGCCGCCTGCAGCGCCTGCCGCCACCCCACGGAATCTCAGCCCGCGCCATAATAAGAAACGGCTGATTTTGAGCCAGAGCATGGTAATCGACATCGACCCAGCCAAGGTCTGTTTGTCCTTCCTGTCGCCGCATTCGAGATTTTATAAATTTCCATTCACAGCGCAGCGACCAGGCTGAGTCGGTCATTCTGCATCACGACATCATTCATAACCCGGGGACGGTCTTCCACTTTGAGCTGCAGTGGATCGGCACGACGGCGCGCTGTATTGAGGACCAGCTGCGACAGTGGAACCGCACCATTGAGCGGTATGGGCTCAAGCTGGTGGAGGCTTACGTGACGCAGATCAGCGATATACGCGAACGGAACGCTTTCCAGTCGTGCTACCCACTACGGCTCGTCATCCCGCCTCCAACTGTGCCCGATCTCGAAAAGCGTGTCCCGCTGGGGACGCACACCGCGCAGTACTTTGAATACGCCCTCCTGCGGCGCTTCAACTTCGTCGTCGACATCGAGGCAGCGGGTCTGTACCGCCAGAAGTCGACGTTATATACTCTTACCGCCGCTCGTCGTTCAAGTACTCTCAGTTCGTGCATCGCTCGGGCGTCGCGTTCGTGCAAGTGCTCGGCGGAGAGAAGGGTTCTTGTTCCTCACGAATCGGCTAATGGGCCCGGCGGATGGGCACAACGCACAAAAACAAGGACCACCGCCCGCGGCTGAGGCGGATAACATCCGGGACGAGCTGTCAAAGTTCTGCAACGACGAGAACGTATTGCGCAAGTTCTATGACGAGGAGCTCGCATTGCTGGCGTCTGTTCCCGAAGAGCCGCCGCCTCTAACAATCTAAATGTACAGCTATACATATTCTACAATTTACTCAGCACGGGCGTGCTGTGGTGATTTTTTGCTGCGTCTGTTTCCGCAATCCTTTCTCTCCCAGCCACTGCAGCATCCCCTCGATTAACCGGTCCACGTCTGAGGTCGTGTTTCCTGCGTGCAGGCACACTCGCACGCGGTCCTTGCCTTTGGGCACCGTGGGCCACGTAATCGGGCGTGCGTTCATTCCGAGGTGCAGGAGATGCGCGGACAATGGTCGTGGACAGGTCGTCATGATTGGGATGATGGGGATGCGAGGGCTGAGGAATGCTGGAGGTCAATGGGCAGGGAGAGAAGATGGATTGGAACGTCGCGGAGGCGCTGGCGCAGTTCCTCCACGAAATACTGGGATAGGCCGAGGACCTTTTTAGAGAGCTGGTCGTTGATTATGAACACGGAAAAGACAACAGGGGAGTTCGACTCACTTGTTGCGCAGTACCGTCCGTTAGCATATCGAACGAGCTGTCCGCAGCAATAATATTGGCATAACTTAAGGAAGTAGTGTAGATTAGGGAGCGCGCATAATTTAATAAGTAGTCGCGTATTAGTGGACTCGTCAAGATGATCGCTGCCGCTGTTATTAGCAAGTTATTAAAGGAGCTGGGAGAGGCGCGTACCTCCGGTTGCGGCGAGTGCTTTCCCAAACGTGTGTAGCCTCGCAAGCACCTTGTCCTCGAGGCCCAGCTGGGCAACGCGACCTCGTCCTTGAGGCCCGTAGATGCCAGTCGAGTGCGCTTCATCCACCACGAGGTATCCGTTTCTTTGCGGGAAGCACTCGTCCAGTATCTCGACGATTTCCACGAGCGGAGCAAACGTGCCGTCCATGCTATATAGGCTCTCCACGGCGACGAACACGCTGCTTTGTCCAGACTGTAACTCTGGCCGCTCGTTCAGCAACTTCGTTAACAGCGCGCGAAACGCCAGCATCGAGTTGTGCTCGAAGGGTAGTGCGCGCCACGAGCGCGGGAGGCGCGGATGCCGTCGTGGACCGATGCGTGGATGTACTCATCATAGACGACTACATCCCCGATCTGTGGGACACAAGAGAAGAACCCGACGTTCGCGTCAAATCCAGAATTGAAGAGAATGGCCGCGGGAGACCCAAAGAACTGAGCCAGACGTGCTTCAAGGGCGCTGTGCGCCTGTCCGTTGACTAGCAGCCTGGACCCGCCTGAGCCGAGGATATCCGGCGCATCGCGTAGTTTTTTGAGAAATACGTCTCGCAGGGTGGGGGAGCTGGCGAGCGAGAGGTAATCGTTCGAGCTGAAGTCGATGGGCCCCGACGATGAGAAGGTGCTGGGCTCTGGGAGCCTTCGCTAATGCTTCGTTCTTCGCGTGAATGGAGCGCGGAGACGAGCTGCGCCTCCAAACTGGTTTCCGCGATTGACTGTAGACCTTTCTTCATGGTATCATGAGCTGACTAGTACTTTAACGGTTGTATGGAGGAAATCAAGGGTATGACCTGCGAATCGCGTATAAGTTCTCCGATGATAGGACACCGCGGTAATTTTGCCAATGAAAATGGTATTCACCTTTGCCAAAGAGCCGCCGTGGATCCCTCGATGCGCTGGGGTCGAAACGAAAGTTATGGGGAAAAGTCGAAGCATGGCCTATTTGGCGATCGCGGTCTTTGAGCGGCCCGCTGTTCGTTTCCCCCTTCTGCTTCCACCTCCATGGTTCGGTTCAAGGTAAATGGTACCATCGCGTGCTATTCAACGTCTTGAAACCCTGTGTCTCGTCTGAAGAACCGCTGGCTTTTGGTTGAGCTGATCCCGGCGTCAACTCCTAATCCCAATTCCTCTCCGGCACGTTGGACGGACAGAAAATCTGGGCAGCCCTAAGGCAAAGTACCCTGGCCAATTTTGGGGACGTTGGCTGGGGATCCGTCGGCTCCTCTATGAATGGTACCAGTTTGCCATTTTCGCTCTATAGATGCTGAAGCGCCAACACAGTGAAATATTATTCGCCCACCACGAACATATGTATAATACGTGTGGGTCGAGACCACCACAAGATCGCCTGGGGAGCCCTTACCTTGATAACCGCCATCGAAGGAACTCGTTATATTCCCAATGTCATACATCTGTCTGGTACGCTTGAACGACCTTTTGCGCGCCTCGATTAACTGTTCGCAGGCACAATAAAGCACGCACAACTGGCAGCTATTTCTCATAATCGAGAAGTCATAGCGCGGTATCGGGCACAGGCCAAGACCCCCAGTAAGTTTTTCTTTCCTAACCATAGGGTGCCGCCGTGCTGAACGCATGGTAGGCGCATATCAGGACTCCTATGACGAATACCTTCAGACTAGCAACATGGAAATCGAAGCCTTACAGGACTGATGCATAAATTGACGTTCATCTTGATTTTTCGAGTGCTGACAAGACCCCCGGTTGCTTCACGGATGATTCAAGTTACCGCCACCGAATGTTACGCTTTGTATGATAGCCTCCCAGAGAGAAAACGGCGCCCGGTCAGATCAATGTGAAGGAGCATGAATTGAACTATTCAATCTACTGAGATTCTACTCTGCCTTTACAAGTCCGGACGCAACCGTGAAACATGGACATCAGAATGCTGCACGCTTTTTCTTACATGCGACACGGATTTCTGTTGGATTTCTCCAGGGCGGCAGGTGCCGCCGCAGATCGTCGCATTTGTGACGCGGTTCGATAAATCTCAGGTCACTGGTCAATCATGGGAGATAGAATAATATCTTGCGCTGGCAAGTAGGAAGAACTAGTCGCACCCTCGGACTCGGTAGCGCGTAACTGGGCTTTACAGTAACTCGATGGATCGCGTACGCGTTGGACTCTGTCTCTGTGTGAGTTTGATTTTGGGTTGGGAATGGTGTTCCTTGAGACGTTCGCTCTGCACATTCATTTTAAGCTGGATTAATTTCGCTCACAATCTCGGCGTGCGGGCACCGCAAATCCCTGGCCCCCGAACAGATGAAACGTATATTAGTAAACAATTGCAGGATGTGTAAGTGAACATATCCATAAAACTAACTCGTTGAATTCAACGAATCTGAATGTTGAATAAGCCCCGAACGTACATTGTTTGGGCAGCATTTCGAGCGTTGTCAAATTATCTGACTGAAAAGAGGCCAGGCAAGCGAGATTTCGGAATATAACAGCCCGACAGTCAGAATATACCGCTAAGCGAACACACAGTTCAACTGATGGCTCGGATATCCCAAACTATTTGGGTAATTGAAGAGGTTAAAGTTATAAAGCTTAGTAAAGAGTCGCATAATAGGCGACCAAGTCAGTGGCTGGAAAGTAACCAGTGATGAAAGGTTGAAAAGGGCTGACTTTCGTCTTCCGGTTGTTTCCCGGTTTTCCCCAGCGAGATTTTTTCCGTTGCTATCAATTGAGTTCTGAGTCAACGGAGTTTTGCCGTTTTGCCGTTTTTCCGTCCAGTCAGCGGCGGTTGCCGTCGTCAGGAATCTTGGAATCGTCTTACCGAGTGACACCTAAGATATTTCAGACGTTGAACTCTTGGTATTGAGGTATTCTTGAATGTACTTGGGCCGCCGGGCTCAGGACCGCGCCAACGCCAAGAATACTAATAAATAGGAAGTTATCGCAAGATTAGATTAGATTGAATAGCCATCAGAGCTAGTAAGGTTGCGTTCGATTCCGGTTGTTTCCCGGTTTCACCCATTCAGCCCATTCAGTCCTCCGGACGGTTCCCAGGCCGCTCTTCTTTACTATCTTTATGCCATACGAATAGGCGTGCCGTGCCGCACTGCGTCATCTCCCACAGGTCCTCTTAAGGACGGCAGTGTCGAGATTTCTTCTGAAGTTCAAGTTCAACATGGCGCCGAATTCATCTATTCTGCTCTCGAATGGAACGGTCCTCCTCCACGACGAAGAAGACCATGTCAGCCCAGTCAAAGCCGATGTCCTCATCGTCGACAACAAAATCGTCGAAATAGCGCCGTCCATTCTCCTCGCAGTCCCTCCTCGAATGCAATTAACATAGATTGCACGGGGAAGATATTATCACCCGGATTCGTGGATACTCACCACCATATGTGGCAGACCCAGCTGAAGGGACGACATGCCGATGATTTGTTTCTGGATTACATGTCCAAGGGTAGGAATTCGTTCTGATGAGCGAATTATATGGTTTAGATGCTGATTTTCGTAATAGGGAATATTGTGTTCTCCCTCTTCAATCCAGAGGACGTGTTCTGGGGGGAATTGGGCGGTTGTATGGAGGCTATTGACGCAGGGACGACTACCGTTGTCGACCATGCGCACATCAATTACTCCGCCGACCACTGTAAGCTGCGCCGACTCGGACCGTTCGTCGACTCTTTTGCTGATTTAGGTATTAGCCTCTTCCGCGCTATCAGCAACCGTGGCGTCTGGAATTCGCTCGTTCTTCTGCTACTGTCCAGTACCCCAGGGCCGAGCCGCGTCGTGGGCCCCCTTCCGATTTGAACCGGGCACCATGTCTGTACCCGACTGGACGGCCAATCAACTCGCCGATCTCGCTGCGAACCAACCTTTTGGAAACGGACGCGTGCGTTTAGGGGTCGCGTTCGACGCTTGGTATCTGCCCAAGGACGACGTGATTTCCCTCTTTGAAAAAGCTCGCGGGCTCGGTGTCAAGCTCTTCACAACTCATTATGTTAGGAATCCCGTCTTCGGTACGTACAGCCGCGTCTTTGACAATTCTTTCGGAAAACGATATCTTTCGCGCAGGACAACATTCCATCGTGGATATCCTAGACTCTTATGGACTACTGAAGGACGACATCCTTCTGTCGCATGCAAACCACGCTCACCCAGAAGATGCCGTGAAACTCATCGCCGAAAACGCGCACATTTCCTCCACCCCAGACACGGAGCTGCAGATAGGGGTCGGCTCGCCAGTATGCTTTCGGCCAGACCTACACAAGATATCGTCCCTGGGGATCGATTGCCATTCAAACAACTCCGCCGACCTACTCTCGCAGATGCGGCTCGCACTACAGAGCGCGCGCGGCGCGCATAACGAGCAGTTCATCGCGCAAGGCAAGATTCCGCGCGCCGTGAACGCCACCGTCGAGCAGGCGTTTAACCTTGGGACTATCATGGGAGCCCGCGCTGTGGGAATGAGCGCAGAAATTGGCAGCGTTGCCGTAGGCAAGCTCGCAGATATTGTCATCTTCGAAGCGGGGAGTCCCAGTATGGTGTGTGCGGCTGAGCATGACCCCGTTGCGGCGATTGTGTTGCATGCGTCTGTACGGGATATCGAGACTGTGATAGTTGACGGGCGGATTCGGAAATATGGTGGGAAATTGGTTCCCGTCGAGGTGAGCGACAATGGAGCGGAAGGAGTCATGGAATGGTCACAGGTTGCTGCGAAATTGGTGCACAGTCGGCAGCGACTGCAGGAAAAGATCGAGGCGGCAGATATGGATGGTGCGAAGAAGGCTTTGATGGAACTGTTCCACATCGACGAACAGAATATTGTCGAGCACCTGTAGTTCTCAACTTTGTCGCAAATAATACAACTGTCGAAACGTTATTAGGTATTATTCATTTTGAATCAAGTACAGATACTCGACATGGATGGCTACTAAAATTAAAATGGCGAGTAAAGTGGTCTATTATGATCATGGTTGAAGTTCATATCTCTGAACATTATAATTGGGTGGCTTTTCCCTGAGCAGCAACGAGCCGCCTGCGCATGAACCATTGGAAGAGCGGGAGCGTTATACACGAGAGCGCCACCCAGGCAATGAGCACGCCAAAGTTCATCCCCACTGCGGATGAAAAAAAAAGAGTCAGAACATAACTCATGGGCGGATGCAGACACTCACCATCGTTCTTGGTGCGGAAGACGATCGAGCGGACCGCACGCGAGACATTGTAGAAGGGAAACGCGTATCCATAACGATAGACATGTGGGAGGACCTCCAGTGGGAATATCAAGACGGAGACGTTCGAGATGATCCAGAGGAGGAGGAAGAAAGGGGTGAAGCGCGCGGTGAGCAAGGTGATCATCGCCTCCAGCGCTAGGCCACTGTGGTTGATTTATTAGTTTGTAAGCTGGGATGAGGTGAGGAGAAGGATATACCATGCGAGCATGCCGATCCAATTGAGCATCCAGAAGACGATAAAGCCCGCGCTGCCGAATTGCCGATCGAAGGGCAGTTGGAACGCACGACTCAGGAGGGTGTAGAAGAGCTGCAATGATGGCTGAGTGCACTGTACAAGATGAAGGAGATTGTCCATACCGAGATGAAGAAATACGCCACGAAGGACGTCGCAAATCGCACTTGGATGAGGGAGCGGAGGGTGAGCAAGTTCTCGAGGCCTGACGCCTCGCGTGCCGAGGCAGAGATCATCACGACGAAGAACTGTTGCCTCGTCAGTATGGAATCGCAATTCACAAAAGGATGACATTTACAGATAGAATCAAGAGGTAGATGAGCCCGACCAGGGTGACGGCGCTCGCACTGAGAGTCAAGGTTAGTTACAAGTGGGAAAGTATAATGATCTGGGAAAGCGTACACTGCAACATCGAAGGGGCGAAGATTTTCTACTGAATAGTAAATCGGGCGCGCAACAAGCTGAGGCGCGGCGGAGAGCAGGGTCGCCGCATTGGAAGAGGAGATATTTTTGATGAACTGTAGTGCGAATTGGTGCGTTATGGCGTCTAACTCTGCAAGAACGATATGGCTATGGATGCGACTGCCAAAACAAATTAAGACCTGAGTTCCTTATGAAGTAATTACTGCTTACTAGATATTCTCATTCCTCGCCTCAGACCCCATGAAAGTAATCGCTGTTGAGGAATTATAAGACCCATCCGCTGCGGAAACCGCCGCAGACAAATTAGCGCTTGCTCCCGAGTTAACTGCGAAAGACTCGTTAGTAGGAATACAGAGCAGAACAAAAGAACTAACTCGCAACGGCATACCACGTCTTTTCTTGCACAATCGCATTTTGCAGCTGAGAAATCCCTTCCGGGAACTGGCTGGGGGAGACCACTTTCCATGAAACGCCGTTTATTCCGGGATTTATGCCGTTGAGCGCACTTGAGACCGCCTGGCCTACCGCACCGCCATCAAAATCCTGGGGGTATTTAAGTTCGAGACAACAGGGAAAAAACGTTGCACGCTTACCACGATCCATCCGGGAAGGGTGTGGTGTGGCGTTCTCCATAAAGATCCCCAATAGATCGAGAACACGGCGAGAATGACTACTGCAAGTGTCGTCACACCTCCGACAAGAATCTTCAAGTATGCTGCACGGGCGGCGGATGCCTCGGGGAATTCATCTAGGAATTGGCCGGAAAACGGTGGAGGGCTGATGGTTTCACGGGCGGGGGATATTGAATAAGTATGCACCGTTTCTTCCGACGGCATTGGTCTTTCGGATTTTTCCATCGAAGCTAGGGAGGCACAAGTTGCGTTGCTGTTTGGGCAATGGAACCTTTAAATATGTTGAGCCACTATCCGTCGAACCGCTATCCGTCGAGCCGCCGACTCTCGTCAGCGACATGTTTGCTCAACGCGCTCTCTGATGGCGGTAAAACGGTGAAATTACCTGATTGGGAATATCGACAAATCATGTTTTTGTCAGGCCACAAGAAGCGAGTCCAAGGGCCCGGGTGGAAGTGAAAATGATTAAGAGAGGCAGCACAGTACTGAGCGCGTGAGGGAATCCCGAAGTCGTCGTGAATGGTGACACCGGGAAACTCCGGAGACAGGCTTCCCCAATCAAGCACTGTGTCTGCACATGTTCGCCAGATGCTTTTCAATCTGTAGTGTTAAGGAGCGAAAATGGAGGATGTGAATGATGTTTAATCCACGGGGAGGATCTCGGTCTTGGTATAATCGAACTCGATTATAGCTAGCGCGAACAGCGTCTCGGTGTTTAAGGTAAACGTTTGTGCACGGACGAGCCGACGCTATTGAAGGGGAAACGGTGCGCGAATAAAGCAAGTCCGTCGCAGCAAAGAGTTTGTTAGCTGTGGTAGAGCCGCAGAGATATCCCAAAGTCTCATAACTTGTTCATTCGCCAGTTCGCAACCCCGGGCCCCGCCCACGTTGTCCAGATTTATGACAATGAGAAGAGTGGCCAAGATGGAGGCGGCGTGGATCGTCATTGTTTGTTGGGGGCATAAAGATTTGGAGCTCAAAGACTAGAGTTGAGGGATGGAAGTTCGGAGTAAAACCGGACAACAGGCGCAAACAGTGAACTGAGGCTCTCTTCTGCCATCATCTGCTTCGGAAGCTTCCATTATGGCCACAAACCGATTACAGAGAGGTCGACGCGACCTACGGCTGCCACAGGAGCTTATTGACGCCATTGTCCTCGAGTTCCACGATGATTCTTCGCGTCTCATCGCATGCTCAGAGACAGCAAGGATTTTTCGTGTCCCGTGTCAGCGTCGGATTTTCCGTGAATTGGTCGTACACAGCGAAGAATCGGGATATTCTCATACCTACCGACAAGCCTGTAATCTTCTCACTTCGTCTCCGCATCTGGAGGCTTATGTCCATCTCCTCACAACCGCGTGGCCGACTGAATCCAAGGAAATGCAGCTCTTCGAATCAATCCTTCATGCCCTACACAGCGTCCAACGCTTTACGATATCCAACACCGGATCCCACGCCACTTGGAAAACCATCTCCCCGAGTTTATCCTCGGCCATATCTGAATTCTTATCCCTTGATTCTCTGGATCGACTTCATTTGATCGGTATAGGCAATGTTCCCTTTTCCTTCATTTACCATGCGGCCTGCTCCGTACGGGTGTTATCTCTGGATATATCGGTGGACCGGAACATTGCCGCAGTCCCCACACAACCCTCCCCCTCCCAACCGCAGCTTGAACACCTCATCCTCCTTCATTCCCGAAGCACGTTCCATCTCATTCACTTCATCCTCATATTGATTAGAGAGGGGTATTTGCGGAATACCCGACGGCTGTTCTTGCCACTGGAACCTAGGGATGTGGGTTACCAAGCCCTTTTTGATTCATTGCCTACCACTCTGCAGCGTCTCGAGATTGAATACGGCTGTAAGTTCAATCCTTTGAGCCCCCACTGGCAAAGCACGCGGCTTACAGGACGCTCCTAGTAATTCGGGACATTATTATCCCCCCAAAATTTGGATTTTTGCATGTCCTCGAACTTGGCTTCTATATCGGCGAGTCTCGAGTTCTTCCAGACAACCTCGACCTGATTGCGTCGAGAATCCCCGAGCTCACACCCGTCATCAAAAGTCTCACCGTTACACTTCAAGTAATGCCCCGCATCCCGGAAATCCCCTGGGAGCTCGGCGGGCCGTGGCCCGTGTTCGATGTTGGGTTCATGGAGCGAGGCGAATTACCGCGACTCCGCAATGTGACTTGCTGTCTGCACCTGAAGATGGATTACTTTCATGGTGACAGCAGCGTCTTTTATGGCGGATTCGTCAGGCGATGGAAGAGAAGCTAACCGGGCTCACTGGTACCGATATGCTTCGGTTTACCCAAAGAAACTCTACCTATCGACACGAGGATCATTTACCTTAGCGGTATGTCAATCTGTGGCGGACTTCGTTACCTCGATTTTGGACCCAATAGTAACCACTTTACCCAGCATGCGTGGCTATCGTACATCCAGATTAGACTTCTTTAAGGCTCACCGACTCTTTTCTCTCAATGCGCGGCAAACAGTCTGCCTGGCGTAGTTTACATATTCTGAGTACTTAGAACCACGAACACTACAAATAACGCGGTTCCGGTTCTCTTCCTTTTGCCAGCAAATTCGCGGATTTGAAGAGACGCAAGAATCTGCAACTGCCTTGATCAATTTATAGCTTCCCTCATCCAGAATACTTACCTGTCAAGGAGGAGCAAATTTTAACGTTGAATCTATTCCCCAAGCATTATTCATCTTACACTTACATGCCTCGGCCACAACGGCATGCCAGGAGCTTGACAGCTCCACCTGGCCCTGCAGCGCCGAGTGCCAGAAACTCCGCTGCCGCTCGAACTCCCGCGCTCATTGACAGGTTCCGACTCGAGCGATCAAACCAGTTCAGGCGGAGCGGGAGAAAAAATCGTGCAGGCCTGTCATAGGCTAAGACATTACGGGTCGCTAAAAAATATGTGCCGATCTGCTTCCTCAAAATGAAAACCCCGCGTGTGCCTCATCGCGTACCGGTAATCAAATCGAGCTCGATGAGTTCCGCGCGACGCTGGAACCCGGTGGGGTCAATGAGGGTCAATGGAGTAATCTGTGCAATCCGTGTTTCGAACGGTTTCGAGGCAACGGAGGGCGCGCGCTAAAGCCTAGCCGCTGCGAAGCCGGGGACCACGGCGTCCGTGACGCGCATTCAAATTTGCAGTACCTAGGGTTGCACTGGTACTTCAGTCATTCTGACTTGGCACGTTCGCACCCGGAGCAAACTTCCGCAAATTTGAAGATCCGACTGCTGGGCTCGCAAGGGGCGATGAGCAGGTGCAGAAAAAAAATTAAGGACGGAGATACCGGATGGAGACAGAAATCATAAACAATAACGCTCGGAGACAGCGTGAGACAGATTCTATGTGTTTTATTAGATGCGGCGGCAATGCCGAGTGGGGTTCCTTTTTTTCCTTTTTTCGCTCGGAATCTGCCGCGAATACATAAGAAAAGAAAAACCCGTTTTTCACGCTCAGGCGCGCGACTCGTGAAATCCGAATCTCTACACGTTGCCGCGTTCGCTATTAGAAGGTCGGCCAATTGTTTTATTTCCTAGCGTCGGGGTCGGGGTCGGGTCGAGGGAACACATGTATTGATCAGACATCTGCAGCATTATTATGTCCGGGAGGGTCGCAGCCAATGCAACGAAGTCCATTACCTAGCGCAACAACATATTTTCGACGCCGAGCAAGTATTGGAAACGGCGACCGGTTGCGACGTAAGGAATAGTGGGGCAACCGATTCGGCTCTGGATCTGTGGTTCATTCTTGGTTGGAATTGCATTTGACGGCCTTTCCAGGATGCAAACGTTGATCATAATATGTGCGACGCGCGCCAGAGAACATAGCACAGTTCAACCATCCGATTAATTTACCCCAGAAAATGGATGGCTTTCCCGCGCGCCGATTGGCCCGTGACCGGTATACACAAAACGCCTGCGTCCGAATGCGGAAATAATGCGAAGGATTTTTGCGTCTGCTGATAAGCGAAAAAACAGCCGTACCCCGACGCCCTTGTATCCACAGTGTCCGGCGAATTTTTGGCTGCTGAAATTGGAGCTTTCCTGTCCTTTTGCTTGCTCGGCCCCCTGTGGAAAAAACTTCAAAAAAGTTCGAACACAGTCCCGTTATTTATAACTGGTCGGGAGGTACCTTTTCCGGTGACAAGCAAGTCTAGGTTACTGAAGGTTACTGATCACCCATACACGAGCTTGAGCCGATGGTTACTGACCGGTGCCACGGCGTCTCGAATTGACAGCGTTAGCGCGGTAGTATTAGCGCGATAAGGTAGTTCAGGAACCTGGCCCGAGGTGTATGTACCTGTAACCACATGCTCTCGACGCCTGCTTTCGAGCGGACATAAATGCTTAAGTACTGAAGCGTTAAAATTCCGGAGCCAAGGACAAGCGAAATGCGGGTTGGTTCGATCGGATTCCAACGCGAAAAACGGTTGGAGTTCAGGAAACGTATACGTCGGCATGCATCGTCCATCCATTGCAGGTCAAAGCGATAGATAGTAGATAGCCGGAACCATAAATACATCGGGTGAAATCGGATTTGCTGAAGAAGTCCGAGGAGCTCAAAATTTTGATGTGCACAGATACGGCGTTTCTTTTTTTGAGGCGAAAAAGTGCCACAGCACAAGAACAAACGTATATGGGCTGAGTGGTTGCAGTCATTGAGGCCTTCAAGAATTCAAAACAGAAGATCCAGTGTTGTACCGGATGCCAGTGTACCAAACTGCGTAGACGAATTCGAAGGAAAGCACGTTGTACTCGGGTCAATTATACGGATTTATTTAGATCCAATCCGAAACAGAAGAACCGAATGCACGCACATTCAAATGCCAACTCCGCAATTGTCCCTGGCACCATTTATATAAAAAACCCGTGGTTTCATTTAGGAGGCTGCATTGTTTTGAACTTTCAGTAAGCCAGGAATCAGAGTAAGTGTAATTGGATCTTCATTTGATGAGTGACTAGGAGGGAGTTGCAAAAAAAAAAAACAGAAAACTGCGGTCCATCTGAGTCGGGACATGGGAGCGATCAATCGCGACGTCAAGGAACATATCTGGTGTTGCTCCTGAATTTCGCAGACGAGGACTTTGCTGGATGGAATACCGACGAATTGTGACAGAACTTGAAGAAGCTCCATAGGTGCACAGCCATCTGATGGCTGTTCAATCTAATCTAATCTTGCCATAGTTCTAACTTACTATTCTTGGCGCTGGCGCGGTCCTGAGCGGTTCGCGTGCCAAGGGCGGTCTAAGAACATCCAGGCCCTATAACTCAATACCAATAATTGAAAGTCTTGATAAATAAATATTTTAGGCGTCACCCGACGGTGAGACGATTCCGACGGGCGCGTAGCGAGTGCATGACGGTGAACTGAGTGAAAGGCCGAATGAGCCGACCGCTAACTTGCGGCGCTGATTGGACCGCAAAACCCCGTTGACTCAGACACAAATTGATGACAACGAAATAAAATCTCGCTGGGGAAACCCGGGAAAATTGGAAGACGCAAGCCAGCCGTTTAAACGCCGGTTCGGTTCGTCACGTCGCTCATGTCATCCGAGTCCCGACTCCGACGCGTTCGAACTTCGTATTACAGTTACTGGCTTGTCATTTCTTTTTCTCTCGGTTAAACACCCGTTTCTCTCCGTCTGTCGCTTAGGCCGTCTCACCACGACTGTGAACCTGGACATCGAGACGAAGCAAGTACGAAATAAGGATCGTCGACTGAAGTTAGACGCAAGCTTAATACATGTACAACAGCGCGCTTTGCCCACACTGGAGTTGCGACTTCAATTCTCTCAGACTCTCTGTAATTGCATTTACTACTTGAGGCGTTAGGCGGGTATATCCATCAATCAATCCCGACGAATTCAACCATTCGCGTATCACACCGGGTCAATGATTACTTTTCAGCCACTAACTTGATATCGCCCATTAGACTAGCGCTGACTGACGTGACTCTTTGCTTGAACAGATTTGAACATCTGCCACTTCAGGATATCTGAGCCACCATTGGTTGAACTGGCGTTCGCTTAGCGGTACTATATTCCGACTGTCTAACTATTATATTCCGATACCTCGCTTGCTGGCCTCGAGGAGGCTTTCTAGTCAGATGATTGATAACGCTCGGAATCCCCCGAATAATGCTTTATTCAATATCACGATTCGCTGAATCCCAGCTGAAATCATCATTTCAACAATTGATTTTGTGGTCCACTTACACATTTTTACGAATTCCTGTTTTCATCTATTCGGGGGCCAGTGGATCTGCGGTTGTAACACGCCGAGAATACGCCGAAATTGTGTGCGAAATAATTTAAATAATCCAGCTCAGGCTCTGGCAAAAATGTGTAGAGCCAACGTTGAGCCAAGGAGCAGCATTCAATTCAAATATTAGGGCAAAAGAGAGATTAATGCGTACGCAACCATCTCAAGTTACCATGAAGGCCAGTTGCGCAGTTATAGCGCTGCCTCCGACTCCGAATGCAACCAGTCCTTCCCATCTACCAAGGCAAGCCTGAGTATATTATTCTCCCCGCCATGATTGACCACTGGCAGTGACCACTGATATTTATTGAAGCACGCCCCAAATGCGGAGATTTGCGGCCGCGCCGCCCTGAATGTCTAACTTGACGTCGCGAAAATGATTTAAACACCGAGACGGAGGCCGTGCCTGGCTCAGCTTGGATCCGTCCGTGGCACTGTGGCAGCAAGTGTCGTCACTGTCGTGCCTGCAGATATATAGTGAATTGACAAAATTGAAGTTCCCAAAACGTGGCGGCAGCGCCACCGTGATGCTGATCGCCACCAAAAAAAAAAAAGAAAAAGAAAGAACAGGCTCATTAGACCCGAAAGTATTTGGTTCAACTCCGGGCCACGGACAAGCCTGCCCGGGAAGAGCGGACTGCGCAACAGGATCAACAGCATCCGCTCATTGTCGGAGGTCCACCATGATGATCCATAAAGTCAAGTCGCTCCGCCGTGCGGAACGGGGTTCGGCGATTCAGAGGACTCAGAACGACGTTCATGATCAGCGGGCCGGGATCCACATCCAAATTAATGTGGATCCCACGTCATCCACGTTGAACGCCGTGGGGAGCGGAGGAAGAGACGCAAGGAAGCGTGAATTGATGAAGGCCCACCGAGCCGTTCCAAACGGAGCCCAAGAGACTTGGAGAGTGAGTGCATTGAAGGCGATTCGAAGCGAAGTGACCTACTGCAGGTGCGGTGGTGCTGCGGATATCAGTGTTGAAAATACACAAGACTTGGAATATCGACAAAGAAGTGTGAAGCCGTGGTTGAATTATCGGTCAATGCATATCAAATAGAATAAATTCTAAATTCTCACTCCAGTGCGCGCCTCCCGTTCGAACGGAATATTGGCAAGGCGGCGTGAAAGCCGTGATTGAATTCTCGGTCAGCGCATATCGAATAGAATAAATTCTAAATTCTCACTCCAGTGCATGCCTCCCGTTCGAAACGTAAGTCTAGAAGACAAATAAAGCAAGCCTTCCCTGGGGTTCGAAGCTGGTTTCGGGCGTTGCCTGTGGAGAGTTCGCGGGAATTGCATCAGCACTCATCATCCCGCCGTCGGCTTCCTGCTGTATAGTGGAGAAGGATTTTTGGGGGTTTGGAGGACGTCATTTGTGCGTCCTCCTCGCCAGATTAATATGTCCCTGAGTAGATGCCAAGAGCGCGGCTTGTATATTTGTTTGCTAGCGCCTGTACTTTTAGTTGGTTTCGAAACTATTGTTGATCAGTGTAATTATCACTCATGTGCACAATAGCTACCAGTGTCCGCACGCTTCCTCAACGGGACCACCGCGGTTATACATCCTCCTCCTCCTGAATCTGAACCAGAAAACCGAAGCACCGTTAACCACAAGGAGTCGCTGTAGATAATCGGAACCCACCAATACAATACTAGAACTTGACTCCTGACGCTAGCTGTGACCTCGGGCCCAGAAAATTAGGCAAGTGGAGTGCTAGCGTTTCACTGCGTACGAAAGACCAAACCAAGCCAAGTTTGCCTGAGATAATTGTATGTGTGGCCAATCCAGCGCATCAGAGACCGAGGTACGCTGCCAGTGATCTCCGTTGTGTCGCGGAAATAACCTGAGGACGTCATTTATGCGTCGTTGCAGTGCTCGCCGTCGTTGGCATGTTCTCGGGATGTTGTTCCGTGTTAGAGCACACGAATGATCAGGCTACCCCGCATATTCTCCACACCGGATGTCGCTCACCTCATGCCATTGATGATTCATGAGAAGGTGGACAAAAAAAGAGCGTTAGATCTTTGAACCCCAGTTCAATTTCAGTGTCCCTTCCAGCTTACCTGTTTCCGCGACACCGAGGCATACAAATATATCAACGAGTCGGTAGCCCAGAAGGCCTAATGTCAAGAGGTGGAATATTAATGAGCATGGATGTCTGAGAGGATGATCGGAATGCATGCCCACAATTCACCAGTGATTCGGAGGAAGTTGAACTTGCATGCGATTAATCAAACGGGTGGAGTGGGTTGAGTTGAACTTGAAAACGCAACCATAAAATGCGAAGTGGCTGTGAACACATCAAACAAATTTCTTCTAGTGATCTTTCAGAGAGGGAAGAACGAGAATGCGGACGAGTAGGCGTGGCTGCCTTCCATCAGGGACCCGGGTATCGGTTTGCGATTGCCGCTGTAGAGAATCGCGAGCAAATCGCGAGTAAAAGCTAGTCGGGCTTCAAGTTGGCCCGAAAACTCAGCGAACTGTACACTTGGAGCTGTGGAGTGGAGGTCCAGAGATGGGAGGCATTGAGCAAACTCCGGATTGTCCGACGAACCAGTTTGGGATTTATACCAACGGCTGTTGCAACAAAAGAGGATTTGGGCCCAAGCGCAGCCGGTCGGGGGTTGGGTTCAAAATTCAAATCCGAATCCGCATCATAGGTATAGTCAAGTGGAATGGCTGGATCATACTTCTGTGGATAAACATATACTCGTCAGTGGTCCAGAATAAATGAAAATGAAACTCGGATTCCTCTTCCTCGTGAATTCGAACACCCCCGAACCGTACCGCCACATCCGCTCTCAAGATGCCTTTCCCCTTTGTGTCTCCGTCGGAACCAATTTCTATCTTCTTGTCGCACTGGTCGAGCTCGGTTTAGAATCGGTTATTTCGGAAGCTGTGAGCAGTTGGAAGTTGATTGTTAGTTGGTTGATACAATCTATTGAATCCAAAAAAAGACAGGAGAAAATTCAGGGCGACGAAGCCTTCGAACTCAGGGCGTCGCATGGTTTTTTTTTGCTCCCGCCAGACAGGAGACAGGAACAGCGACGCATCGCCGTCGGCAGCGTGGGACACCGAGTTTTGAGGGTTGGACCGAGGAGGACCGCCGACAAATATTGCACACGTACACGGAACGGATTTCTGCCGAAATTCCAGGTTGAATTCATAATGCGGTGAGTTGCGAATGATCGCTATCGCTGACAGACTGCGCAGTCTGCTCGGGCTGTATTGCAGATCGCAGGCGCAGTTCGACGGGGATTGCGGAGTGCGGGGAAGACACTCCGACGTGTAACCCGCAGGCTGTCCGCGTCTTCGGGACTGCGCACCAAGGTGAATCGAGACGAGTCGAATTGGGAATGTGAAAAATGCTGGTTTGATAGGATAAGATAATAGGCACAACCTCGATATAAGCTGTGGTGCAATGTTATGAAGAGAGGCGGTGTACCGTACACAAGGTTTGAGTTCCTTTGGAACCTGCGAAGTGGAATGCGTGAGCATTTTTATAAAAATGGTGGGATGCAAAAATGGCACCATAAAGCAACTCGCAGATCATTCAGACACGGGGAGTCGGACCCCGGCAGCCTCGTCAATACGCCAGCAATCGTGGAAGTGACGAACAGAGGCGGTGTACCGTACGCCATGTTCGAGTTCCTTTGCAATCTGTGAGGTTGAGTTGGTTAGCGATTTTTCTATGAGGCCATGAAAAAAAATGATGACACCAAACCATTCGGACACGGGGAGTCGAACCCCGGCAGCCTCATCAATGAGCCCATGATGAAAGTAATGAACAGAGGTGGTGAACCGTACACCATGCACGAGTCCCTTAACCTGTCAGGTTGAATTGGTTAGCATCTTTACTGTAAGCACTGGATACAAAAAAGAAATAGCCAGAAAATGGGGAGTTGAACCCCGGAAGCCTCGTCAATGCACCGTGATGTCATATGAAGAGACATAATTTACCATACCATGCTTGAGTTCCTGTGTAACCTACCACTTGGGTATGGTAGGCATTTTTGGAGGAGGGATTTCTCAAGGGATGGCTGAAAGAAATGACCGTCGCGGTATCGGCCAAGTTGAATTGGTATCAGGAAGCGAAACTGCCAGAAAGCCAAACACACCGAGGACTCCGAGACGAGATTCACGTTAGTTCAGATTTCGATTTGACAGGCTCGCGAGTCCAATTCTTCAACTTTATTCTTGCATTCACAATGGGCTTGCCTGATGACTTAGAATAAATAGATTAGGGATTCCAGCCAAAAAACTGGATTCGCTGGGGAGGTGTAGTTTCTTCAAGTTGTCGTACTCGCCTCTGCAAGCGTGAAAGTCTTGACCTTGAGCTAGAGATCAAATATTAACCGCAACTTAACCTTGACACCACGCTCGGTCGATTCAAGCCGGGTCTTGGACAAATATTGAATTGGACTTCACGGGGAAGTGGCGTGACGTTGATTGTAGAGACCTCGAGGCTCAGCCGACACGCAGGGAAATAGAGTGGGCCTGCTGATAGAGTGCCGGGGGCCGGGAGCAAAAACCAAGATGACCAGCTTGACGAGAGGACTAGAGACACATGATGGCATTTTCGTACTTGACTTCGACGATGTTCGTGGAGTTTTTCTGATGGGGGCGGCGAGCCTGAGGGGAGGACGACACTGGCCCTGTTCGTCTTGGCGAACGGGAAACAAAACGGAACTTGATGGGACTCGCGAGCGGATCCCCAAGAGGTGCATGCTTTGTTGCGCCTAGTATGTACTTCATTAAGTCGCAATATTCCGAGACTGCGCGGTTCTGGATGATCATGAGCATTCGATTGCAAGCTGGCCGGAACAGCTGTAGAGTAGCCACTTCGTATCCCATCCTTCCGAGCCGACTTGGCGCTTGGCGGGTAATTCTTACGCGTGCGGCCCCCGTATGTACATTGAAGCTGTAGCGGCAAACCGTAACCGCAACGCACATCGGCGCGGCGTAATGAATATCGGGTGCTAAGCTCACCCGACTTCGACTGGTGGAGCGCGAAAAACGCGTAGCGAATGCAGTACTAGTGGCGATAAGACTTTGACGAAGATGCCCAAGCAGATGTTTATCACTGCCTGAGGCATCGAGTAAGTACAAGGACGAGCACAAGACCAAGAACGTGCGCATGCGGGGGACCAAGCGGCGACGTCGGCTGTGTGTATTACAATGCCCTGGCAGTCCGTGTCAAAGACGGGATTCTCACCATGCGCTATCGATGAACCAGCGCAGCGCGTCAAGATGGGTCGGTGGGAGATTGGCGCCGGCGCCTCCAAGACTCATGTGGCAAGTCGGAAATTGTCGAGTGCGCTCCGAATTCGCCCGACCCCGGGCCGGGCCGGTTTTCAAATTCCCACCCTTTACCTCCGATTCCACCCCGACTCTACCCGCCCACTGGCACACCCGCTCTGTCTCCTCATCTGCCTGGAATCGATAGTCGGAAGAATCGCCATAGAAACCGAACCCTCTTTCGGTGTTTCGAGCTGCGTTTGCGATGAGCTCAAGCGAAACCCAGAGCCCCTCAAAGTCAAAAGTCGCTTACCTGGTTGGCGAAACACTGTGACTCGGACACGACTTGAAGGCGGCGAAACCAAGCCGAAACTTGACGACAAAAATTGGGATTATCGCCTGGGATATCGATCTGGCTGGTTATGGTGACGCAACGCGACTCGATGGGTGAATGACGCGGCACGACGACGCACGGACCTCAATCGGCACGCGAACTCCCTGAGGCTCTCGAGCCGTAAGCTTGGCGATAAAATTACTTGGGAGGAGCCTCGCAGGTGGGCGCCCTGTCCCCGCCCAAGGGCGCACCGACTCGGATTCTCTCAGCATCCTTTTTTTCAATTTGAAAACAATTTCACTGTTCAGCGTCCCGCGTACGTGCCCCTGTCATATACATCTTCTCTAGGCCACTAACTTCCATACAATAGATTGGACGGCGCGTACGCGTCCTCCCGCCAGATCCGACTCGACGCAGCTCGATACTGGATTACATTGGTGCACCGCCGCGGCCGGGACATCCGAGCCTGCGCTGGAGGCTCGTACTCATATGCCGCGATCACGTAGCCGCAACTGCTCAACCAACTCGGATAGACGCGCGCCCCGGCCCTCGAATCGATATCTTCTCATGGACGTCACCACCCGCCCGAATATATGTCTTAAACCCTACTTCAAGTACACCCTATTTCAAGGACACCAGCTGGGTAACCCGCCCTATCCGAACCGTGCCCCTACCCGTGCCCGTGCCAGTCTCCCGCGATGCCCACCAAAGCTACCAAATCCAAATCCTATCCCACCAAGCCTCAGGCTGTCCCGCTATTCGCGGTATTCCTGTATCGCAAGTCGCAAGTAGGCATACTCGTACTTGTCCCTCGGCAACCTTTTATTACTTCCACCCACCCTTTCATTCCTTGGAACACACATGTACGCCAAGCGCCAAGCGCCAAATCAGAAATTCCTTTACTTTCCGCGCCGCACCGCCTTTCCCGCTCAAATCAGACACAGCCACTTTTCTCTATTCTCTATGTCGTCTCCCACATAGGATTATCTCGTATCGGTATCGGTATCGGTATCGGTGTACACTGATCATCGCACATACGCCCAGCTCGCCCGCCATCGCCGTCGCCGCCCCCCACCTTTGGGTCACCTCGTCTCGCCTCGGTTTCTCGCCCGTCCTCGTCCCCATCCCCGTTCCCGTCCCCATCCCCGTCCTCGTCCCCATCCTAGTCCTCGTCCCGGTCCCAGTCAACTCCGGGTCACAGACCGATGGCTATGGAAATGGAAATGGAAATGGAAATGGAGCGGTGGGAATGGAGCGATGAGAATGGATATGGACACAGCCCTCGCCGCGCGCGCCTCCACCTTTGTTTGATCATAGCTAGGATTCTAGGATTCCGGGATCCCTCGATCCGAGTCTGAGTCGGAGTCGGAGTCGGCATCAGCGCGCGTACCCGGGGCTGGGGCTGGAGCTGGGGCTGAAATGGACTCGCCGGGGCTGGGTCTGCCGGGACGCCTGAAGGCCAACTTAGGACGCACTGAGGACTCGCATGGGCGCACGGGCGCTAGTGCTCGAGTTCCCTCCCGAGCTAGCGCCCGAGATAGGATCCCGCATTGACGACCCCCGCACGCGCGCGGGGAGTGAATCAGCGCGGACTTACAAACTCGCAAGACATATGTGACTCGTTATAAACTCAAGTATATATCGAGCGCCGTACGGCTCCTTACAAACTCCCTTAGTTTCAAACTCCCTTTCAAACTCCTTTCAAGTTTCAAACGCCTTACAAACTCCCTTTCAAACGCCTTATAGCTCCTTATAAGCTCACAAACTGGCCTTACAGCTCCTTACAAAACAAAACGTCGCGGGATATCATGCCGGAATAACGGAATATCCTCATATAATGAGTATAATGAGTAAGATATCGAGCAACTTCGCTGACCTTATAATTACAAACTACACGACTCGCTTAGACTCCCTCGCTGACTCCCAGTCGCCATGTCAATGTCGATATCGACTCGGGTATCGACTCGACTCTGCGACTCTGATATCCCGACCCTCCCGGACTTTTAATACGCATTGACAAACATAAGTACCTAATACATCCCACCCTCTGTCTCGAGTACACTTACACTTACACTTGCTCGAAATAATAAATATTGTTATGAACGCAATCAATCAATCACTCTTTCCCAGACTTGGGCAGACTTGGGCAGACTTAAGACTTACGCTTCATTTAAGCCCAAAATCCCCTTCGCGTACCTTCCCATATGCATTTGCTTTATGTATTATGCTTATCCGTGCGCACCCGACCGACTTTAATCTACGCCTCCACAAACGCGTCAATTTGCTCAATATACTTACATTTACTTCAATTGGCATTGATGATGATGCGCCTCAACTACATGATACGCCTCAATTCACAAATCTGAAATCACAATTTCACAATTTATACGCCCTCGACTCACATGATAGTGATACGCCTCAATTCACGGCGCGCGTCAGAAACGACGTAGCCTGCTGCCTGCTTGCAATTGCCGAGCC
The DNA here is from genome assembly GCA_029378395.1 of Mycena leptocephala. NCBI lineage: Eukaryota > Fungi > Basidiomycota > Agaricomycetes > Agaricales > Mycenaceae > Mycena > Mycena leptocephala. The sequence goes on along the minus strand of JARJLF010001233.1, from coordinate 54,594 downwards.
GAGTCAAAGTACTGTACATACTAGTTAATTTATTAATTTATCCCGTCTCGCCTACCTATGTACGCGTATGGTGAGGTAAATCGGACCGTGAATTTCGCGCCAATTTCGCGTCAATTCCAAGTGGAGGATTCGCGGGATCCTCCTCAGTACTCAAGCTTCAAGTACTACACACAAAAAATTCCTTTGCTCTGTATTCCTCTGTATTCCTCTGTCTCCCTATCGAATTCCATCTCATCCCATCCATCCCATCCCATCCCATATACTTGTAATATAAAATGCGAGCAAGTAGATGCGTATATCATGATACCGAACAGTATGATATCGATATTATAGGTGATAAGTCGTGTAGAACGAATAGTACATACATACGCGTCAGAATCGACGTCAGTGGCCTCAGATTCAGACTGCCACTGCCGAGCCGAGGTCAAAGTCAAAGTACTGTACTAGTTAATTTATCCCGTCTCGCCTACGCGTGAAGTGAGGTTAATCGGACCGTGAATTTCGCGCCAATTCCAATGCCAATTCCAATTTCGCGTCAATATTCCAAGTCGGGTCCAGCGAAGTTGAGTGGATTGGGATTGGGATTGAGTTGAGGGGAGTCGAGGCGTAAATTAGCTGGGGCCGTCAATTGCAATTTCGCGGAGTTGGCAAAGTGTGGAAGTGGGCGCGCTGGGATTCGGATGATATCGACGGGGAAGGAAGGGCTCAGGCTGCATTGAAGTTATTCCCTTCACGATCACAAAAATCACACAATATTGGCTATCCCAAAAAACTCTTTTATATTCTTTTGATTCCTTTGTATTCCTATTGAATTCCGTTCCATAATGTACTTGTACTACGACGACTGTAATGCGTACTACGACGACTTGTATTGCGAGACTATATACCCGGTTAATGTAATGTAATGTAAGATGAGTGAAATAAATGCGAGTGTAGAACGGAACGAATTGCGATTTGCGGTAAATAGCAGATATTGAGTGAGATGAGATTGAGGGGAGAATTGAGTGAGGGAGGGAGGGAGGGAGCGGGTGCCGGAGCGTCGAGCCCCGTTTTCGAGATGCAGATGCAGCCATCGGCCTGCCTGCCTGAGAGCGTATCATCAGGCGGGGTGTGCAGGTGCGCGTCGAATGCGTCGACTGCGCGAAGCCGAAGCTGTATGCAGCAGCGAGGGGAGTGGAGTGGAGTGGAATCCAAAGCCATGCCATGCTCTCCGCCGACCAGGTTAGGCGTTCACATGTATCGCGTACCCCCATGCCTCTGCAGGTGGTGGCTCCGCGCGACGGGGATGGGAAACGCGCGCAGGAGGTCGTTCCACTTCCCGCCTTTACTGGGCGAGGGGTCGACGTCCATCGGGACGTCGCGCGGGTACGCGTCCGTCGACGAGGAGGAGGAGGAGGAGGAAGTGGAGGAGGAGGAGCGCGAGTGGTGCGGGCGGTGTGTGTGCCTACGCGGAGAAGCGGGGGAGTGCGGGTACGAAGAAGGCGTGCGCGGGGACATGCTCGCGAGGCTCGATTGCGGGCTAGAAGGCTCCAGCTCAGGGACGCTTGGGCGCCGTACGTGGCCGTGGTGTCGTGAAGGCGGGGCGAGGTACGTCGGCTTCGCGGACCGCACGACGGTGGACTTCAGCACGATCTTCGTCCGCGAGGCGAGTGCGGCGGACCGCGAGCGCGTAGCAGCCGCGACCAAGCCCTCGTGGTGCGCCAGGAGGTCCGCTTCCCTTACACCGAGCTCCCAATCCAGAACGTCGAGGAACTCGCGCTCGATGCGCCCCACGTCGCGTTTGCCGAAGACGCCGGTGCAGAGGGCCCAGTGGACGTTCTTCAGTGTGGAGTCGTTGGTGTATTTCGAGGCGCAGATGAGGGCGCCGAGGAAGACGCGCTCGAGGCCCACTCTTCGAGGGCGATGGAGAGGTGGGGGCGGGCGCGGTGGATGTACACCAGGGAGACGAGGAGGGTGGGGAGGGTGACTTCGGCGCGGGAGAGGACGGTGGAGACGAATGTGGCGAATTTGGGGAGGAAGGGCGAGGCGGTGGCGCGGCCTCTTGGTGCGGGGGAGGATGAAGGGGAAGCAGCGTGGGTGCGGCCCATGGCGTAGTCGACCGTCTCGGAGACGCAGTCGACGGCGTACTCTGTGGCGCAGGGACGTCAATAAAGTTTTTTTTGAAAAGACTGAAATGACCAACCGATGACATGCTTGTCGACTTTGATATCAATGAGTTGGAGCAGGGCTGGTGCGTGTGTTGCGGGGTCGACGAGCGAGCCGGGATGTACGGGGCTGCTGCGAGTGCTTGAGCTGGGACTCGACCAGCTAGACGAAGACGAGGAAGAGGAGGAGTCAGGCGAAGCGAACATCATCTTTGGTGGTAAAGGTGGTGTGTCGAAGGAGTAGTCGCCTTGGCGGGAGTTGGAGTGTCGGTCATCTTATTGCGGTGGTATATATACGTCTGGCGTCGCAGCGGCAGTATTCCGCGTCTGACTGAGCTGCGATTTCCGATTTCGATCGCAGTGCCCGATTAAGCCAACCCACATCGGCCACTCCCAAATCTGACTCACCCGCTTACACAGCTCGCTGCGAACCAGCTCGTTTCTCGTTTGGTCAATCCAATCGAGATCTGCGTCCATGAAGAATTCGCCGGGGTCAGCGCGCTGACAACTCCCGCTTTAGAGCTTTCGTCTTAACCCGTATACTCGATTTGCCGTGCCGCCGCCCGCGTACCATCATCAAAATTAAATTCATATTTTTTCCTGCTTGGCGAAGAAAATTCAGCGAAGAGCCCGCGCCTAGCCGCGTGCGCGCGCAAAGCGCACCGGGACGCCGCAGCCAGCCACCCTCAAACCCGTATGCAGCAGCGCCTTCGCTTCGCTACCCTACGTAGTCCGCACGGCGCGCCCCTTCCCCTTCCCCTGATCCATGTCTTATGTCTAGTACCCGAAGTCCAACCCACAAGGCTCCCCTCCGCTCCGCGCGCGCCGCACCGACCTCCAGCCTCCGACCTGTAGCATATCCGAATCGCCTGTGTCCAAATCCGGAACGCCATTTGATGCCTTGGTGGAGTCTTGATGATTATTGCCTAAACCGGGTCCACTTTGATGATGACCTGCCTAAACGGGGTGTATTCTGATGAAAGACAAACGCGATTGGGTCGTGTGTGTTTCTGTCAAATTTTGTGTCCACTGTCCACTTTGTGTTGTTAATGTCAAGCTTTCTGTAACTGTAAGGTAACCAAACCAGGGTCTTAGGGCGTCGAATGTATGATGTCCGAGTCGTGCTGGGTAACAGAGACAATGTCCACAGGGCGTGTGTGCACATGGCCTGGGCGTTCATTAAGTAAAACCATCATATAATATGCCAGTGTTGCGCGTTATTGGTGCGCGCGATTCGCATTCCTCCTTCACGGTAATGCCCTTTCGCCTGCCTGCCTACTTGATTATGATTGTGATGGTGATTACTCCTTCTCCTTCTCCCTTTTCCCTTTGCCTTATAGTACCGCATCACAATCACGAATTCTTCCGTCTGTCTGTTATCCGACTCCATTAAATACCGGTATCACCGCCCAATTCGCATTCCTTCTTGTCTTCTTTCAGGCTCGCCTATTTCATTATCATACTTGTCTCGCGTCCGGCTATTTTATATTCGTTCTCGATATCCCTCCCACGTCGCTTCCGAGGCTTGGTTTTGTCTGTATGTATAAAATAACATAAACACATCAGTCTGAGGTGCGGTAAAAATAACATAACGTCTGTCTGTCTGTCTGCCTTGTCTGTCCTTGTCCTTCTTTCATCTTAACAAGTAAGTAAACACCGACCCCGGGTCGGCTCGGCTACGTCTACAGCCTACCCGAATACCCGACCCGGAATCCTGTATCCTGTATCCGCTCCGTTCGCATTCCAGTGTAGTGTACATAGCCGACGGCTAAAGTTGAAGTTCATTTACAAGTTGAAGTTACATACGCATACGTGCATACGTGCATCATTGGAATTTGGGATCATGATACAGCTGGAAGGGAAGGGAAGGATCCTTCGCTTCCTCCGGGGGGATTGCATTCCCGGTCGCTGGTTCGCTGGTTCGAATTCGAGCTCGGGGACTCGTGGAATGTGGGGCGGAGGTGGAGGTGGAGGTGGAGTCTTGCAGTGCAATGCAGCGGCCGTTTGCAATTTGCCGTCATACACCGAACCTACTTGCTCCTTCGCATCACGAACGAGCCCGTCGGCTCCACTGGGTCATCGTCACGGGCCACGGCGGGCCATAAAATAAAATGAAATAGAATATAATGAGGCGCCGTGTACTTCGGGCTCGGAACGAGTGGGTGGGTGGGTGGGTGGGTGTCCTCGTTCCACGGATGTAACCCAACCCACCCTGCCAATGATCCACTCCTTCCCATCCTACTCCCTTCCGATCTATTATTGCAATTCCGAGTCCGAGTCCCAATTCCATATCCCTATCCCACCCGAACCGATCCCGTCCGACATCTCTATAGCTACGGGCCTATTATTATTATTACACTCTCGTAACTGGGCCTTTCACGCGAACACTGGCATCTCCCGCCTCTGATTAATATTGATATTCCGTCATCGATATCGCTTCGCAGAGGGACGTTCATCTTTTCTTTGTGTGCGTCTTCGGAGAGGTGTGTTCAACAGAAAACGCGTCGATATCTTCATCGCCATGGATATTCAACAAACGCCGTGGCCACACAGTACTAATTTAAACGAGTAGTAAGTATCCGAGTCCGAGTCCGGGTCCTCGTTCCACTGTATTCCTATTTCTATCCCACCCTACTAGTCCTATCTCACCCAATGCCGACCCCCCTCCCCTCCCTCGGTGATGAACGACACGGGCCGAGCACTGGGCCACTGGCATCTCCCGCCTCGATTAATATTGATATTCCGTCATCGACATCGATATCGCTGCTTCGCGTATGCGCAGGGATGTTCATCTTTTTTTTGTGTGCGTCTTCGGAGAGGTGTGTTCATCTTGGTAGTGGGGGAGATATGTGAACAAAAAACGCATTTTCATCGTCTTCGCTCGTAGATATTCGACAGGAACAAGCGCCATGGCCCCACAATACACAATACTAATTTAAACGAGTAGTAAGTATTCGAGTGCAAAGTTCTTCCTATTCCTTCCTATCCCCATTCCTATTTCTATCTCACCTACTAGTCCTATCTCACCCACCCCCTCTCCCGATATCCATAACTACGTACGTACGCATGCGCAACTCCCCACACCCCACACCCCACACCGGCGTCCATCTCTATCTCTATCTTTTACTATATCACCAAACCCGCCCGCCTCCGCCTCCGCCTCCGCCTCCAGGCTCTGATTCCTGATTCCTGATTCCTGATTCCTGATTCCGTCACCCACCATCCCTTCGCGCTTCGTGCTTCGCGGATGGATGTTCATCTTCATCTTCGCATCTTCGGAGGGGTGTGTTCAACAGCAATCGCACAAGTTCATCAGCCGGGATCGCATAAGTTCAACAAATGATCGCATTTTCATCGCTTCGCCGCGCATTCACATCTTCATGTTTAAAAATAATCGCATCTTCGTACCTTCAAGTTCAACAAACGCATCTCAATTCATCCATCCAGCACCACCCCCGTGATGAACGAACCCCTCCAGGATCGCTGTACAAAAGTCATCATTGCAAAAAAAAAATAGCAAAGCTCTTTTAAAAAAGAAGAAAAAAGAATTGTTTAAAAATACCTCGGGAGGTTTTTCCTGATGTGCAGCATCAAATCATCTCGAATAGTTCTGATATCGACGTTCCCCTGTATTCGAATTCCTAGTAGCGAGTTCCGCGAGTTCCTTGGCAATTTGAAATTCCAGTATAGTTCACTTCACTTCAACCTGGCCTGGCCTGGTTGAGGCTAGAAGCCTGATTCTGATTCTTGATTTTATTTTATTTTTGAAGGCGACCTCCACCACCAGTGACCACCACCACCACCATCTCAAGTCTAGGTGGGAAATGGGCGAGTCTGTGTCTGTGGTTCACTTCCGATTCCGATTCCAATTCCAACCGAACACGACTCGCACAACTCACAGGTCTCGCACGGGTTCCGCGACACACCGCTCGGCGGTCAGCCGGCGGTCTTGATCGCTTGGCCGATCACATCTTCGTATCTTGAAGTTCAACAATCGCATATGTAAGTTCCATAAACAAACGCTACAACTTCCCCAATGAACCCGCCCCATTCAATCCAAATCCAAATCCAAATTCATCCAGCATCCAGCATCACCTGGACCAGGACCACGTTCGGTTCGGGATCACTATACCCAATTAATTCCAGTTTCGGGATCACCAAAAAGAAAAAAGAAAAAAGAAAATTGTCGCATCAGCCCAGGCACCTCTGAATATATATATTTAAATAAAAAGGGATACCCGCCGTGTTCACACGACCGTCATTGTCATCCCCGGCTTCACGGTTGTTATTGACTTAATCTCTCTCACATCATCTGGACCTGGACCACGTTCCATTTGGGATCACATCGCAAACTACCGCAAAAAAAAAAAACCTCCAGCCCGGGCATCATTTTAAATAAATAAACGAAAAAGGAATATTTTAAATAAAAATAAACAAATGAAAAAGGAATACAGACCGTCAAGCTCGTTGGCATCCCCAGGTTCACGGCTGTTATTAACTTGATCTCCCTCACCTCACCTTGCGTGTCACGGGACCGCGTCCGAGTCTGAGATCGTGCTTAAAAGTTGAAGCTTGAAGCATAACTACTTGGAATTAAATCTTGGTGAGCAGATTTTTCTTTTTCTTGGTCTGTCTGGGAACGACAGAATCAACTCTACACCTCTGATTATCGACGCGCGCTTCCCTTCCCGCGTATTCGAATTCCTGAGGAGTTTCTTGGCAATTGAAGTTCTTACATATACTTGCTGCGGTGTAGTTCACTCCACCCTAGCCTGGTTGGGGGTAGAAACCTGATTTTTATTTTATGTTTTGAAGCCGAACATGATGCATCTCCCGCGCCAGCCGCAAAGCACCCGAGTGAAAAACAACGCGGGCTATACAAGTATAATATTTTGTTATCGCTGAATACTCATGCTCATACTAGAAGCCTAAATACATGGCAACGTGCGCCTCCGCTACCTCCACCATCTCAAGTCTAAGGCTGAGTTGGCGCGTGGTTGATTTTTCGGTGGTTCAACTCGAGTTCGATTTCGATTCCAACCGAACACGACTCACGACTCACAGGACTCAGGACTCGCACGGGTTCCGCGACACACCGCTCGGCGGTCGGCCGGCGTCTTCATCACATCTTCCCCAACTTCTTGATTCTTGATTCTTGAGTCGCCTTCATGATCGCCGTTGGTTCGTTCAAGAATACTTACAACATTGACAAACGCTCTCTCTCAAAATTCTCATCTCAAATCGAAGCTGACTCTGAGTCACTGGCACCTCTGCACTCGCCCTTCCCGCGTAGTATTCCTCTGTATTCTTGGAGCCTGAGAGCCATTATGCAGCTTTAGCTAGAAGCTTGATTTTTTGAAGCCTGACCCTTGCCTCTCGACTCGGACTCTTTATTTTTTTTAAAGACGAACATCATGATGCACCCGACCGGCGCCCGCAAAGCACCCGACCGAGTGAGAACGACGCGTGCTGTATATGTGCTACTAGTAGTAGGTATTCTTGGTATTGCTGAATACTCATACTCATACTAGCCTGAATACCTGGCAACGGGCGCCTCCACCACTACCACCATCTCAAGTCTATGGGAAGTGGGAAGTTGAAAGTGGGCGTGTTGTGTTGTGTGTTTGACTTGCGGCTGGTTCACCGTTCAACGTTGACGTTGTGTTTGACTTGCCGGTGAGTCGGTTATTGTGTTTGACTTCCCGCCAAGTTCAATTTCAATCAACAATTTCGATTTTGATTTTGATTCCAACCGAACACGACTCACACGGGCTCCGCGACACACCGTTTGCTTGCGGCTTCACCCCTACGCTACTAAAATTTGGTAGTGAGTGAATACATACTACTGTAATGTCGTGCGTTTACTCATTACTGGTGGTTCAACTCAAGTTCAATTCCAAGTTAAATTTCGATTCCAACCGAACACGATTCACACGGGTTCCACGACACACCGCACGGGCTTATGGTGCAGTACAGTGATTCAGGAATGCCTCCGAGTCAGTCCTCATTCTTGCACTAATTCAACACTAAACACTAGATTCCCGGAAATTTTCAACTCTCCTCCGGATCCGTCACTGCGCTCAGCCTGTGGCTCAACTTCAAGCTTCACCTCCAACTTCAACTCGAGCGACCCCTAACCTTAAAAACGCCTACGGAAGTACCTGGAAAATCTCCGTCCTGACAACACTCCTTTCGCGTGGCGGCACTATTTATTACTATCCCACATCCACGTTGGTAGTTGATAGGAGAGCGTGTATAATTATAATCCTCCGCTGTTCCTGTTCCTGTTCCTGTTCCTAACTCTAACTCTCCTCCGATCTCCGGGACCGAAAATACTTACCTACCTCAGGAGGCGGCGGCTCGGAGGAAATTAATTTGGAAGAGGCGAGATGGCGACTCGGAAACTTAAATACTTATTCGAATTCAAAGCCGATGCGACGCGTCTGCTATATATCTGGTTGATTGCCCGAGGTTTTCGATTTTAGGGTACAATGAATCTGGTAGAGTCAGAGGACTGGAAAATGTACTTACACGTCTCTGTAGTGTATGCGTCAAAAATTGAGCTTCGCGCGTCAATTCCATATTGCATTATTATTTGCCACAGTTGAAGTGTCCGTTTAGCATTTAGGACTTGACAATGCGCTCGCCAATTTATCATGCCGCCCGTCTCGATCCATCCCGGACTTCTTCAAATTACTGTAATTTAGTGTGTAATTGAGGAAATGCCGAAAATAGCACCCGCTCCCGCTTGGCGATCACTTTTGACCCCTGCGACCACGACCACTACTCCCGCGTTCCTCAACCACGATGATCTGTCCATTCGAACGACGGGAGCTTCGACGACGACGACGACGACATCGGGCTTCTTGAGAGGAAGACGACGGTTACCGCTGGTTCACGATTAACGCTGGCAAGTTCACGTCGTCGTTTGATTCAAGTTGTGGCAAGGCCGATCGACGACTTATCGACGACGGGAAGCGCCTTTTGCGAGGACGACGATGGGACTTCTTCGAGGTTGAATCGAATTTGTATCCACGTGAATTCAATTCATATTCCTGATACCTCTCATTTGAATCATGATCCCAACTACTTCGCATACAACATCAACTCTCAACAAGACAAAGTGAACCAAAATTTAGACTTGAACCAAGCGGCACTGGCCCACAATTAAACCATTGGAATACGCCTCCCTAGGATCCGTTCTTCCGTTTCGGCAAATTCCTGTTTCTAGATCAACAACCCAGTGGTTGCTAAGCCGCCCTTGCAGATCCTTGATACGCTAAGTAATCTACTCGGGTCGCGCAAATGCGCAGAGACGGTATTTAAACGGGCGGGTCGCATTTTGGATTTGGATTTGGACTGGCCATGTAAGGAATAATCACTGGGACGCCCTTGGGTCCTGGGTCTGGAGTTTTTTTCGGCGGTTCCCTCGCTGCGATTCGGAATCGACTCTCCGAGTCGGAATCCTTGACCGACGGCCGCGGACGGCATCGCACACGCGTACTCTTGTCAGTGTCATGGTCAGTACTAGTGCATACTTGATCATCTCAGTTGCCAGCTCAAATATTTAATCAGCGCCTCCGCCATCAGCAAATTGACAACTCCTTTTCCCAGGGCTTTTCGCGTCTTTTCTGTGTTTTGTCCTTTTACTGTCTTTTCTGACAGCTTTTTGTAGCCCTTCTTGTCCTTCCACAACTTTCGATCCTTTTCATCTTCTGCGGGCAGATAACAAGCTAAAAATTATTCATTGATAAAAATCACCAGAGTCCATACTGTAATACTGTGCGAGTTGTACATTTGCACCTGTAGAGAGAATGGAAGGTGTCGATGCCCGTGCGGCGCCCAACGATGGCCGTTGAACGATACGCGGCGGCCCGGTACAATAGCTACTCAAGGCTTCCCGCGGCGCTCCAACCAGAGCTCTTGGTTATCGAAAGTAGTGCGTCGATGAGAAGCACCAGATGCGTTACTTGCTGGCGAAACAACTCGTCGCGACTTGGTCGCGACGGTTGTCCAGCCATCAGCACGTGGATGGTCCGTGCAATGTGCATGCATCGCCATCTTGTTGATCATTTGATGCAAGTCAACTTGCTCTTAACCACGACCACATCACTCCCCGTCTCCCTCTCTCGTCTGCGCGTTCCGGCCCCCGTTGACCTCAAGCCCCAAGTCCAACTCGGCCCGCACTCAACATCTCAAGCCTTAACATCTGCGCGCCATTCTCAGGCCTTCGAAGCTACCTGCAAACCACATAGCAACCTCGAAGCCAGAAGCAGCCTCCAGCCTCTCGTCAAGCTAAACTCAATATGTCCCGAAGCTCGATATGTCTCCCGCTACCTCAAGCTCCTCAACCATCAAGTGCCCTCAAGTGTAGTCAAGAGCACGCCGTGCCATGGAAAAAGCTCTATACAAGACACTTTCTATCAACAACCTTCAGAGGCAGCCCCATCCCTCGTTTTGGCTTCCAATGTGCTCATCCTCGACAACTGCGCTTTGTTGCGCGGGTACGGCATCTAATCTCATCGTGTTATATATTGGTGTGTCATTGTACTGTCCATTTCATTACGCTGACGACGATTTCGAAGCGGCCGATGGCCCCATCCCTCGACATCTCGAATGCGACGTAGCGCGAAGAGAATGCGTGCTTATCCCGCCTGCCCGCACCCGGAATATGCATTCCCGTTGAGTGCAGCGGCACGCCTCCCCGTTGGCGTCCTCAATCTCGTGGCAACTGATGCGGGCAGAATGCGCTGGGGAATTCAGATGTTCTGCAGCGTGTGGTGATGGAGAAGAGGGACCGAGGCGGGAGTGGACGAGCGTTGTGTACCGATATATGTACTCAGTATAGTCAAATACACTGTTTTCACGATTTCTAGCGTGTTTTTTTGCGTCTTTTGAACCCTTTTGGCTGCCCTTATTGCTCACCTTTTTCAGCTTTTCCCAGTCCTTTTCGCCTTTGAAAAGCTAAGGGCCTGGCCTAAAAAAGACGAAACTCCTTATCGACTTTTTCGACTTTTTGTGCTTTTAAAAGACGAAAAAGCTGCGAAAAGACGATCTGTCAATTTGCTGATGGCGTCTATGATATAACCCTGCTTATCCGTCCCAACTGCTGCGTAATATCCCGATTTCTCGCGGTACCTGATATTCCGATATTCCGAATATCATATATCATCGAACGGAATCAGGCCGGAATCAATCGGCGTGCTGGTTTGCTTGTTCATGTGCGACTGTCCGAATGTCGCTTTGGTGGGCCAATGGAGACGGATCAATGACGCGTACTAACCGGTCGGTCAATTCGCGTAACACGCGTGGACGCGCTTTAGCAGGCCCCCGGTCACTACCTTAGCGGACGGTCGGCCATAGAGTAAATCAACGCCCCAAAATGGCCCTACCTCCGGCCATTTTATAGAGTAAAACAGGCTGGAAAAGACCAAAGTTCGACTGGAATAGAGTAAATCTCGCGGAGCGCGAGATTTTTTTTGGCAAAGCATTGGCATAAGGCCAAGGTGAGATTGATTCTGTAGACCTAGAATCGAGCTGAAAGACACAAGAGTCGTTGCAACATGCGAGTAGAGGGTGTGAATGGTGAGAAAGAGTCCAGAAGCGAAATTTTTGGCCCCCCACAGCGGAAAATGGGATTTTGGCCCTAAATGTCAGTCCAAAATAGAGTAAATCAGGCGGCTGAACTGGAAATTCATAGAGTAAATCAGCCGTTTCGGGCGCCAAAATCCGACCAGGCTACAAGGTAGTGACCGGGGCCTGCTTTAGCCTTCACCTTCACCATTTCACAATTGGGTGCGTTGGATAATTCCGAATCGCGCTTGAACCCCACTTTTATTCCTCGTGACTCGGATAACTCGCTTTGACCGCTACCGCGTGCCAGTGGAACACTTATCCCCATGCCGATTCCGGTTCAATTCCAACTCGCTCGACTCAAACGACACGCGTCTCGCAGCACTGGCGCGAGATGCCGTGAACCTGGGTAATTGGCTCAATATTGATGCTGTCCGCAGTGAGTTAATGCCTCAGATTCCATTCCTCACTTCGAATTCGACGCTTCCTGCCGCACAAATGTTGATTCCGTCCACGGGTTGAATCGTAATTATAATTTACGCTTGACGCAACTAGAGTAAAGTGCCTCACTTCGAATTTTACCCTTAACGTTCTAACGATACAACAATGCTTCAATTCCATTTACTCCACCCCGTTCGCCATTCATCCCGCCCGCTCACAGCTCTGTGGCGCCGTCGTTCGCCTACAAGCGCACCGGACGCTCACTTGAATGGTAGGTAATACACAATAATGCCCCAATCATCCCACCCGTTTTTCAGTGGCGCCGTCGCCCAACTATAAGCCTGCCCGACCCCCGACGCCAACTCCAATTTGTCTGGTATGTAAGCAAAGTATATCCGAGTTCACATTCGTACCGGCGTGTTACGATACCGTGTTCGGTGTTCTCTTCCTTTAATCATTCACCCTGCCAGTCCACGAATAATTCGTACCGGCATCCGCAAGCCTTTAAACCGGGCCGTCGTCACCCCAGTGGATCGCCCCGCGTCCGGACGAATCGCGTCTACTTTTACTGCTATGTCCGACCCCGCGTCCGACGTGGGGAGGTGCCTAGGGAATTGTGATCTCCGGTTTTCTTCTGCGCCTCTCCAAAAATACGCACCGTCGAGATAGGACTGAGAAGTGGCAAATATTTGTCGACATTCCGACGTGCGTTCCTAGCTTTCCTGACTCGTCTCCTGAAGTATTGTAGGTTTTCATTCTTCCGGCTACGGGTGAAATAAAAATATTAGTAAACGGACGATCCGTCGCGTCGCGTTTTTTTGAAGTTGAATATACACCAGCTCGTGGCCGTGTTCAAAGCGTACGTACGTTTCGGTGCAATTGGCTTTGAATCTATCCTGGTAATTGCATCGTAGGTACTGACTATCTAAATGGCAAGGTAAGTGAGTAGGTATATCGCCGCCCGTCCCGTCCGGTTCCGTTCTCTGGTTTTATTTAGACAGTAGGACTGAAATAACACGTACGGGCGCGCCCGACCGCCCGACCCCGCCCGCTCGATATGCCATGCAAAACCCTAGATTAACCGGGACGTACATGTTCCACGCCGACTCAACCCAGCTCACCTCAATTTTAGTTAGTATCATAGTATAATTGGGACCCACTGTTTCACTTGTTTTCATGTATAGCAATTGACCGAGTCCGCGGGGTTGATTTTCAGTACTATCCTCTGGCTTCACTTTCAGCTTTACAATTCGTCCGCGGCGTTCCCTTTCATTCGCAGGCGCACAACGCTTGCCGTCCTTTTGCAGGCTAGTCTCACTTGTTTTTTAAGTCACCGACCCCGAGCCTCACTCCGAGTCCTCCGCGGGATTGACTTTAAACACGGAGGACCCGGCATCTCCCGTGGCAGACTGGTTCGCCCGGCCGACATTCAAGTCGCCGGTTGGCGCATCTTTGCATCCAGTGATCCTCATCAGACGCGTCCACGGCTGACTGAGCCGTTTAACCGTCTTAATCATCTCAATCTCAGGCTGACTGTATTTTTCGTCAGCGCACGCATGACTCGGGCTCGGGGAGTCTCTTTGGCAGTCGCAATCAACATACGGCACAACTTTGAACTTGGACGCTTTGCCAGCCTCCGACATCGGACTCGGACAATCGCAATCCTTGCGCGGGATGACTTGAGCCTACTCAGATACTTGTGCTTTGGCAGTTGAACCGGTTCGTCCTTGAGAGGATTCTCACATCGCTCAAATCAAATAATCCGCTTTGACCCAATTTAAAGGCTGCAATACTTCGAGCTTGACCTCCGCTTTGACCCTTCACAAACCTCACACCGGTTCACATCCGGCGCTCATTAATCTAGCCGTTCAAATAATCTCAACAAACGGAACGAAATAAGGAAGGTAAATGCCTCAATAATGCCCGCCATTCCTGTATCTGAATCTCCATCCCCGTGCACCTACTAAAATGCTAATATCCAGTAAACACACAAGCTACATGCACATGAAATCCCCAATCCGCCTGTTTGCGCCACTCCACCAGACCCCTCAGTGGCGCGCCTGTTCATTTTATCAGTCTATCATTCACCACGTACACCATCTTCCGGCATCTGCCAGTGCCCCACCGCGCGAATCGCCCGAACGCATCGCATTCCCGCCCGCAGTTTTTCGTAGGTGTAGACTGTCCCTGTGCCTGTGAGATTCTCGCTCATGATTCAGAAATATGTGGCAGTGACAGAAGGATCAAATCTCCGCCTGCCATAAATATACCTACGATCGTAGGTGTATTGCTTCCAGCAGAAAGTGCAGGCGCTATTCCGTAACTGCATATTAAGGCATAGCCCAACATACAAACCCACAGCTTACTTCGGGATTCACGACGTAGGTAAATATGTCTGCTGTGTGCCATCCCCGACTTTGCTTGATTCTTTTTTCAATTCAGGAACTACGTGGGACTGGAATACTACCCGACCTTCTTCGTACGACGCTAACTACATCTTCTCAGCTCTTGATAAGTAAGTTTGAAGAAATCTTCTCATAACAAATAATCCACAGTTGTGCGTTAAATTGTTCAATCAGGGAACTAATATCCTCCAGCCCAATAGCCCTCGTACCAGCCCAAGTTAACAATTCATAAAGTACTTCTCCGAGTCGTAGCACAGAGTACTACAAGCTGCGCGCTCATCTCACCTCGCTGTGTTTCGGGGGCTGAATCCTTTATTTAGGGGTCGGGCTTCACGGTTGACTTTTAATAGGACCCAACACCCTCGTTGATTTTCAACACTTCTCTCCTTCTACTCCTGTCAAGAACTTTCGTTGATTCCGCGATCCCAACAAGAAAAAGACGACGACTTTTAATTCCAATAGTACCCGGCTCTTCCCGCGGTTGTGCATCAATGAGAGGACTGATGTGGGACTTTTCCCCCTGGACAACCATTACTCCCGCGCCCTGGGAGTCTTGAGGACCATTTCCCAACAACAACGATAGGCGGCGGCTAGCGCTCGTGCTCAACGACCACTCCTCCCGACGATTAATGCAATACTCCGGGTAAAGCTCGCTTCTTTGACTGACCGCGCTTCTACACTTATTAACAGTCAGTGGTCACACACTCAACAGCTACGGCTGTACCTTATACTCTTAGGCGCAACTGCAACACTGTTCCCGCTTGACAACGGCTCTGCCGCTGCGAATCGTTCGAACTACGCTTACCTCACACTGGCGAGTATTCAAACGCTGACCCACAGGACGCTCACGACGGGACCAGTGCTTGGGTGTTAATCTCGTACTTGTTCTCATTCCGGCTGATGCTACTTCCCCGTTCTGATATATGGCTGCGACATGGGCCTTTCTATTGACTTGCACTAGCGAGTGCTGTTAAGCTCCTCGACTGTCTACCAGTTAAACTGCTTGATCTTGATGATGGGCTGGACTCTAGATTTTGAACTCTGGAGCCGAACGGGCGAACTGGCAGGCGAACCACCCCCTCACGATCAACTCCACCCTCGTTCGTATAATCACAAACGCAACTCGCAGCCGAACTACTTACCCACTTGAGTATCGATGCATCATTTGCGACCCGAACAAGCTCTGCGTTCATCTCCGCAGCTCAAAGGAGGAAGGGAGGAAGGTTATCCTGCCTCAGTGATCCAATTCATGGATTAATGATCGCCCTCCTGTCTCCCGGTCCATCGGTGTGGAAGGTAGGTAACGTACGAGCAGGGAGTGTGGTACTAGAGCCTGACGTTGATACAACGGTGACGCGCGATGATGCATTTACTTACCATCTCGGACAGATGCCCCGTGCGAGGAACCCGCCGGGGCAGGTACGGGCGACAACGACAATTGAAACAGCGGTTCTGTGGTCTACAGCCCATTGTACGCTGACGCTCAAATCATAGTTGGCGCCGGCGCTGGCCCAAAGCATAATACATTTTTCAATTATTTTGACGCCTGATGCCTGCCGCGCGCTTAGGTCCAGCAGCTTGATGCGCGCCTGCGAATCCTAGGTTGGTAGCTAATATAACTACAGCTTTTGACTACGGAAAATAAAGTCTACAGCACACTGGCAACTTAGCGCGCCGGCGTCAATTTGTCCGAAATCCAAATCTCAAACTAGGTCACCCAAGCAAACTGTCTGGCGCGCCTAGTAGCTCTGAATTAAAATCAGAAGCGAGGCTAGGGTGGGTAATGAATTCTACAGCATCCCTAAAGCTTACACACACAGGCCAAGTTCTATCTCTACAGCGCGACACAGAGCACGAAGATCATGCTGTAGTGGGAACTTGAAAGTGGGTAGCGGACGACTGGATCCGCGTTGCTAAATTTGTACTCGAGGCGCACTAGCCCCCTCCAAGCTCAGGCTGGGGCGATCTTCCATTGTCCGAGTTGCCCATAGGCTCAGCCTTCTCGCTTCTTCGCTCTTCATGATCGGGCTCTGTTGGACGTGACGCTTGGCATAAATTAACGCGGGACTCGAAGTTCAGCCCTGCTCCTGTCTGCTATTGAAGCACACATTCCACACTCGCATCAACCTGCGCTGGCATAATCGCTGGTTCGCCGTGAAGGCGGCGGCGATTCGATCATCCCCGTCAGCTTGAACAATAACTCAAATCAAACCAGGCCAATGAGGACCCACTCACGCCCACAAACTGCTCCCCTCTCTGTTTCTACGTTCACTCTCCGTTGTCGCGTAGCAGGTGCCATGGCGGCAGCCCGCCAGGAATGGACTTGCCTTTATCTCGCTTCCTTTTCCTTTTCGCTTTCCCCAGTGCTTTACCTCGCTTCTGATATTGAACTGGGTGACCGCAATTTTTTTCTATTTGGCCCTGCCCTGAATCCCGCCAATCTCTTCATCTCCCGCACCTTCTCCCGAGGTGCCCTCATGCGCGTTTCGGTCTAGTTCGGTGAGGGTCGACCCGGGAAATAATTGAGCCCCCTGTGGCTACAACCACTCGCCAATATGTTTTTGGCACAGTATTCAATCCTTACCTGGCACGCGACGTCGCGTATCGTCGACCCCGGCGACCAGCACTGCCAGGAATGGCCTTTCCCTTGTTCTTACTGCCGTGTTCAAAAATATTCACAATAACTGCCCTTGATGTTGGCCTCAATCTCTGCCATCTCGGCCCCGCAACCCGCTAGTTAAATTGATGGACCGTTGAATGTCGACTGGCGGTTTGACTGTTGGCTGATAAGTCTTCCCACCCGAGGTACCCTGGTGCACGGATTCACATATAAACAGAACATTTATCGGAGGTCGGCCAGCAACTTTAAACTTGGTTTTTCCGTGGCCCGCTGATTACTATTCATTTGTGTGTTGTTTCTTTGGAATTTACAACCCGTAACTCAATGTCAATGTGAAGCGGTCAGGAGGGTGCGAAATTGCAGCGATGTTAGAATTGGGTACCTCTCATCCAAAGGGTGTTTTCGAAATTTCTTAGGTCAGGCAGTTCGGCAGGGTTTCGTGTGTTCTATTTTCCAAATTGGAAACCTGTTGGAACAGCTTCCGGATTAGGAAAGTTGTATACCTTAGGATGTTTGCCTTCCTAATCCGGGTCGTGTTCGAACTTCCTTTCAGATTCCGACAGCACCATTTCCTGATGATGTCTGGTTCTTCTCGACCCACCCTGCATTCTTCTGTCTTCTTGACTCAGAATTTGAGTTTGGGTGCTCCTCTTTCAACCTTCCCTGTGTCGGCCGCTCAGTGGGTGAGCCGGCTCGGGCTCCACCCTGACAAACTCTGACCATCCCTGACTGCATGCAACCATTTCACTAGTGCGATTTCTGATGGCTTTCGCACAATGATTCGAATAAATTCGTCTGTGACTCGATGCCTGCCTTGATCTGACTCACACACAGCCTCCATCCCTGTCGACACATCCCACATTTTCGTCGTCCAGGCGAGACGACCAATGACTCTGACTCCGATGGCAAAGCCGAAGTGAACCACACAACTAACCGACCCGATCGAAAGTGAGCGAGCATGCGAACGGGACCCACACCCGCCCACAACCTTTGATTCTGCCGATCCTATCGATTTCACTCCTCGTGAGCCATCAATTCTTATTCATTGCCCGAGCCCGCAGTTTATCATCTTGAGAAGCGGCGTTAACGACAGTTCATGCATTTTGTTTTCAATTATATAGTGCACATCGCAGTCACTGGCCATTTTAAGAGGATATGGGGTAAGCACAATGCTTGTCGCTAAGCACCCAGGCGACGCGTAAGTACAATGCCCTCGCGTAAATTATATATGTACAAGGCAGCAGACTCCGTCTTCGGTACACTCAGACTTGAATTAGTTATTGATGTTGTGTTTAGTACTAGTAGGTTCGAGAGGCCACTCGCAACCAGTAGAATGACAGTTTACAGTTTGAAGAAACAGGGGTGTAATTATAAGTACAATGCCCTCGCGTCGCGGCAGTACATAAAGCTCCCGATTCCTTACCGACTCGGTAAACCCGTTTTCAATATATTTGGCGTGCCCATCAGGCCGGGCGATTAAAAAATTCTTTTGCGATCATTGCAATTCAAGCGCCTATTTCGGCCGAATCCCACCCACGGCCGACATTCAGTTCTGATATAACTCCCACAGTTGTACATCGACTGACTCGTTCTCGATCACACTTGATAGGCGCCTATACAAAGGCGGGAGCGCTTCCCACACTCATCTCGCTTTGATTGAACTCGTTTCACGGCGTTCTTCACACAGTGATACAACTGCACGTCTGAATTTTCCAATTGTAAGGGTTGTAGGATGTTAAACGGGATTTCTCTTTCTCTACTCAGTAGGATGATGATCTCCACTGACACAGACTGACACCGGGATAGACCATTAAGTGTGCGACCACCCCACCCCATGGGCACGACCCTGCATGGCATGATGATGTAGAATTCAAACCTGCGGGAACGAGGCCAGAACGCACACGGATCCAGAAGTTCAAAATTGGGAGCAATTGGATCGGGGCCCTCACAAAGGGATCCAGGGCCTCCTTTTTTTCATAAGATCGCACACCCCATTTTTCGTCCGCAGATCTTCTGGTTGCGGTATTCTCCGCGCACTTTCTTTTCGTGTTGATTGCTGTCAAATATTATTTTGCAGGTGCCGTGCCCATCGATCGCGGGCGGCGTCTATCTTCACGGCCCGGACCATGTTTATTTCGCCATCGCCATCGCATAGACACGGAAATGATGGCCGCGGAAATCACGGTTCAGTTCGTTTCTTTTTTGGTTTGCGGAAGTTGGAACAAAGGCGGGATGGTCGGTGATCATCAAGATTCTGGAGATCAGATAGAAGTCAAAGGATCGACGGTCGGCGGTACAATTGGGGGCGGACTGATTGTGAGGCGGGGATCAAAAGAAGGGGGGGGAAGTGGCAACCTCACTCGAGGAGAGAACAAAATTAGGAAGAGTTTTCAACCATAGAGTAAGACGACCTGATATCGGACCAAAAACTGACAACCACGAAGAACGGAAATTCAACAGCACCTTTCAATCGTGACAAGCTGAACTGACCTAACAACAGAACTTCGAACCTCTAACAAATTTCAGTGGTTTCAACACCCAAATCACCGAGGTCTATCAAGCCGCGGGACGATCGTTGTATACCTGGCCAAAAAAAAAAAAAAAACCCCGGATATCAAAACGGTCAGCGCTCAGCGCTCAGACGTGCTCTGGTTTTCAAACTACGGCGAACATGACGGGAGCCTGACCGAATTTGATTAACTGCCAAGTTCCAACAGACTTGCAACAGCCACTTATCATCACTGCCACTTCCGTCCGGGCTTCTCGGGGCGTTTCGGGCGCGTGGTACGCCGACCATGACCATGGTGTACCCGAGGCAAGCATGATTATTGTAGTGGACGCCCACGTTGGGCACCGATGCAGATCATTTTTCTCTCTCGTTTAGCGGCGGGTGCCAATAATTTTGAAGCGGAAGGTCCCCGCGCCGCGCCCGGGGTGCCCGTAAAATAGATATGCCCGTCCAGATGACGATGGCCGTATAAATGTCCACGTTGCGTCTCGATGCAGATCATTTTTCACAATTTTCCTTTTGTTCCGGCCCTCTCGCCAATTTCGATCCGTCGAAGTTCCTTGCCGGCAGCCGCACCACACAATTACGCCGGAATTGACATCTTGGATACCCCCTTTAACCTAACTAGGGAACAAGTGCTGATAGAAAATGTCAACAAATTCAAAGAAAATTCGGCGTGGATGCATGAACTGTGTTTCTGTGCCACAGCACCTCTCTTAGAGACATTCCGTTGAGTTGCTAACAGAGGATTCGTTACGGCGTGGATCAGATGCTGCAGGAGGCCTATCCAGGGTACAATTGCTGTGTACATCCTTCAAACCATCCTTTTATTCATTCTGGTTCAACATCCTTCCGAAGAATGGACTAACTGACTATGCATCCTACTTACCTAGGCCGGTTATTTTTCTCTACGACAACGCACTTCGTAAGCCGCACAGCAGCACTCCCGGGTATTCATCGCAGCAACAAATTCATCTGTTGAAATAATAGACTTTGCCGAACAGGCCCGAACTTGGTGGCGCTGTCCCGATTCGGCCAAACTGCCGCCTCTGTCCAAATTAAGTAAAAACCGAATTTTCCATCCCATTTGCACTGACGCCACCGCAGCGAAGTTATTCCGGCTCACGAGCAAACTAGGTAACTTCTTTAATATCTAGCTCGGTTCGTTAGTTTACAATATAAGTATGTTGTGCTTGACAACAGCTCGTTATCTTCAATTACTCTCGACAGCACTGCTGCTATCTTTCTGACTTCGAATTCTTCGGTTGCGCAACAACAAATGCGCATAATGAGCGCGTAGCTACAATAATTTGCCTTTTAACACCACTGCTGTCTGGGACTCTTTCCTCTTCGAATTCACTGTGTAGCAACAAATGTCGTCCAAACTTTTTCGAATTCTCCTCGCAAATGAGCGCCGCTAAATAAATACATCCATCACTCCAACACATGCATTTTCTAAGTAAATACATTGTAACCACATGGCGATGTTAGTGAAGCAAGAAAAGAAACCGTATACTTATATGATATACTCAATGTAGTGAGTAACGATCGAAGAAAATGCAGATGAGGAAAAACGTATATAATGCTGCCCACCCGACCTCACAGCCCCGCCTCGCCCGCACCTAGATAGATAACATGTAGATGATACAACTCGCTCATACCCGCTGACCCATATCCCATTGGACAGTTGACTCGATCGAAACCGACGAGGCTGCAAGATGAACGAGAAAAGCCACGGAAGAACAGCATGGTTTATCCTCCCGGCGCCCCGCCCCGATTCCGACTCCCGCGCGGCCGGCCCCTGGGCCGCTTCGCCTGCCCGCCGTCCTCGCCGTTTGCAGCCTCCCCATGGCCGTTCGTGCCGGTTCCGTTTCGCGCCTGCGGGGAAGTTATTAGCACTCTCGTTATGTAGAGGGGACACGCGACAGTGGGAGACCCACCATTCCCAGCCCTCTTCCTCTTCTTTTCCACCGGTGCCCCTTGCCCTTGCAGCATGCCCGGATTCACATTCTGACCCACACCCATATTCACACCCATAGTCGGATTGAGATTCGAGGTCGAGGGGGCGGTACCGGCGGTGCGCCGCTCGGCGAGGTAGCTGTATTAAAAGGAAAGAACGAGAAGTGAGTAGGAGGACGAGCGGAAACGAAATCAGGTCTAAACTCGAAGAGAAAATAAAATTAAGGAAATGAGCAAAGGAAAGAAATCGGAAAGAATCGCAAAGAAACAGAAAAAATGTGCACGCGGCCGCAGCTGGTTCACCTCACGCTCAGCACCGCTCCACCAAACGTTCCCGCCACCGCGTTGACATCGCGCCGTCCATCCGCGTCACAGGAGGTCCGTCCGTTCCAATGCGCAGCGGGGACATCGCCTGCACGCCCACAAACATCCGCACGCCAAGATATGTCGACTCCCGATCTATCAGACAGCTAGGAAGCTGACAGGCAGACACAGATACACGGTGGCGGCGGCCTCTCCATGACTGGTGGATGGGCGGCCCGGCGGGAATAGTGCGGACTTTTACGTCTTCTGCGTCCCAAGTCTCCCGCCCCGCATCTCAGCTTTCCGAGAATACAGGACCATCGACCTGCCCCGCGTACCCCGGCTTCCGATTCATTTTCCATAAACCGAAAATCCGCCAATCTGTCCCTCGTCACGCGCCACAAATATTCCCGCGCCGGAATCCCGAGCCCTAACCCGATTGCGACTGTTAGCCCGGCCGCCGCCCACACGTACCCACTCAGCCACCGCCCGACATAATTAAAGCGAGCCACAAGACCTAATCGAAGACCAAGACGCCGAGTCCGGGGTCGGAACACTCAGAATGTAGAAATTCCGAATCCGGAACGCCGGGACGAGCAGGCGAAGAAGAATGACTGAAGATCAGGTGAAGATAAGTCGCCGGTGGGCTGGCTCGTCCGGTTCATCATCAACTCTCCTCCATTCTCGCTATCATCCATGTGCGTCTGAGAATGAATGGACGAAGATGCGAGTCGATGGAAGGTGAGAGGATGCGAGCGGCACGGGCGTGGGTCTGGGCCTAGATCTGGGTGCGAGCGGTGCGGACACGGGGTTGGAAGGGCTTGTACGAAGCACCAGGGCCAGGGGGAAGGGGTGCGAAGGAGCCGGGTTGGGCTAAGCTGACATAGACGGCCGAGTCTAGACCCACGAAACGGTGAGAGTCTAGACTCGAATTACTCAGCGAGAGGCCCACCACGACCCGAATAGATACGAATGCGGGTGGGTCAGGAAGACAGAGCGGGCTCGGACCGGGCAGGAAGGGAACCCGTCTTTACCAGTCCGCCTACGACGATTCGTTGACCGGGCATCCTCGGTGCAACGGCAGGGGGAGAAAATGCTTGGACCTCGCGCTTGGACCACCGTGTTCGAATGAGCCAGCTCGCAATCCCAATGCAGCACCGCGCGTCCGTGTTCCCAATCAGGAAATACGGATACGTTCTTGGCTTCGCAGCCTGGTGAATAACGCGAACCCTGTTGCTGGGCAAGTAACGCGAACCCATAACTTGGCGAACGACGCGAACCAGCACCAACGACAACGCGCGTTTCCTCCGCGTCAGCTAAGCGAAGGAAGAGAACCCAAGCGAAGCCAGTGGCGGAGGGGATAGAAGTCCCGTTGCGGTGCGGCGAAGGCGGCGGTGCGAGCAGGTAAACGGTATGCGGCGGAGGCGGAAGCGGCATGGCGTGGGGGGGCCGTATGTGTCACATAGGGCACGAGACCGTGCAGGTATGCGCGTGCGTGTGGGAGGTCCTGACGCGAAGGCGGAGGCGGCGGCGGCGTTATGCGCAGCAGTTGCGGCCGAACGTGATTGGCGTGGCATAAGTGTGGGCGTAACATAACACGGGACACGCGACCATGGCGCTGGAGGCATGTATGTCGTGAACGCGGGGGCGCGAGTCAGAGCCTAAGCCAACACTGTTTGAATGCCATGGTGAATGCTGTAACCTCACACAGTCGGGCGACTGGTGTGCGAGGAAATGACGACACCCAAGGCACGCAACCCCATGCACATACACCCGCTACTCCACACCCTAAACCCCACACCCAGGGCGACGGCCGTGTCCCCTGACGATGGCGAAACACCCCCGGCAGGCGAAGTGCAGCGTAGAGTCCTCACGAAACCTGAACTCCATGAACTACCCCGCCCCCGCACCGCATAACCCCTGCCCGAAAAACAAACCCAACGGGCGAACCACCACACATCGCAGAAACACAATCACAAGCATCTTTCCCCGCAAAAACACAATCATCATCGGCATCTTCCCCCGCCCAGCTCAAGCTGCAAAACCAGAAGGAACAAAAGAAGACGGCAGAGGCAAAAGGAAAATAAAATCAAAAAAGAAAGATGAAATGAAATGATGGCTCGCCACAAGACCCGCCACAAGCCCAAGAGGAAACAAAGAAAAATCCCGACGAAAGAAGGGAAAGAGCACACCACCCCCGCTTCTGCCCGCGCACCCTACCCCGCTTCTGCCCGGCCCGGCATCATCCGATCGTATCCCTCCGCCTCGCTCAAGACGACCAGCTAGACATTCTCGTCTACCGGCGTCCTATCCCTCGCTTAGGAGCGCAAGAGCTTCCCCGGCATCTTATGGAGGAAGGGAAAGGCCGACGTCCACTCGCAAGCCTAGGACAACCTCGTCTACCGGCGTCCTAGGCAGGCACGCACGCCGTAGATAGCCCGGCGTCCAAAGGCAAAACCCAACGCTAAATCCCGAATCTCGATGGATGGGAAACGGGCAGATAGATAGATGGGCAGATAGGGAAAGAGATAACCCTGGAGGCGGACCCCGTATCTCTCGCTTCGAGAAAACCAGCGAGGGAATGAGGGTGGAGGCCCCACATCAAGGCCGAGCAAGACCGGGCACGGACGAGCGAGCTGGATCACGATCCGCCGCTAGACGAGCCGCAGATAATCGGGGAGGAATCCAAAAGCGACTCCACAACGCCCCCATCCCAATGAGGTGTGTGCGCGAGTATGCAAGAAAAGGGAAAGAACAAAATCCAATCTCGCGAAAGAAATGAAAGAAAGCAAAGAAGAAAATCGAAAAGAAGAGATGGGAAAGCAACGCACCCCGCGCCCTTCCCGTCCAGCGTCTCCTGTAGGGTCGGCAGCGGCGGCTGCCCGAGGTCCGCGCGCAGGCGGTCGACGTCGGCCTGTACATGTTCCGTTCGCAAGTCGAGGACGTAAAGTGGGCGCGCGCAGCACGGGAGTCATTTGTTTTGACGCGTAAGTGCGACCGGCGAAAAGGAGGCGGAGGGAGAGAACCGGGATGGGAGAGAGGGGAAGGAGGGAATTGAGCGAGAGCGAAGGAGGGAGGGAGGGAGGGAGGTAAAGTGAGCGGAGAAGGGAGGGTGAAGGGGACGCGAGCGCGTGGAGGGAGGTAAGGGAATGGAGGAGAACGAGAGAAGTCGAGTGAGTTGGTGAGGCCGAGTCGAGTTAGTTTGAGCAGAGAAGGAGGAGGGAAATGAGATGCGGTGTAGCGAGGGTGGAGCGTGAGGGAAAGTCGAGGCGAGTTAGGAAGGACCCGTTTTGAGGTGAAAGGGTAAGGTGTGTGAGGGTGCGCGCGTTTTGATTGAAGAACGTCGCGGCGAAGACGACAGAGATGGTATGAAAAGACCGCGAGCGCGTGCCGTTTCCGTTGAAGGAGAAGGTCGAGGCCAAGGTGGATTTTAGAAAACAGTTCGGGCCAGTGAGAGAGAGATCAAGGTAAACGCAGTCGAAAGCAAACATCCGCAAGAGTAAAATCAACGAGGAGGAAAAAAATAACATTCTAGGTCAGCAACTTCTCTTCCTTATTATAACAAACACCCGTACCTTCGCAGCCTTGTACTCCCCCTCGCTCAGCGCACCGATCTTGGCCCGCAGCGCGCCGCGCTCGCGGTCGAGCGTCGCCTCCAGCAGGTCCGCTTGGTTGCGGTCTTCGTTGACCTGGGGATGTCGTTAGATGCGCGTTTCTTGTCGGAAGAGAAAATAAAAATAAGGTGTGAACGAGGGGAAAGATGATAATAAGGTAGGGAAGAGGAGTGGGACAAAGGAGGGAGGGAAGGCCGGAAGAGAGATGCAAGGACGGAGGGAGGAATTGATGTGGGAGGAAAGGGAAGGGGAAGGGAGTGCAAAGACGTGGCGCGGACCGCGAATGAAAGGTATATATAAATGTAAAGAAGGAACGGTAACTTTCAAGGCACGGAAGGCAAGGCAATGAGGAAACGAAAGCGGAAGCGAGAGGCACAACGCGTGGGGACGCGTCGGGAGGGAATGGGGAGAAGAAAAGACGATGGGAAGGGACGATACGTGGGGATGCGAGTGGAGTGAGAAGGTGCGAGAAGGGTAAGGAGTTGGACGTGGTGGGGGAAGGTGCGGAGCATGTTTCGTCGGGGGATGGCCGAAGTAGGAACATAAAAACACAAAGCAGGTAAAGACCAACCTGAGCAAGACACTCAATAAGACGCTGCCGCTCGGATTCGAGTCTATAATAAAGAAGGTGGAGTTAGACTTCCGTTCGAGCATGGAATGGATATTTGAAGAAAATGGAGGCAAGGCAAAGGTCAGATCGAAAGTAAAGCATGAGCACAACCCGGAGGTTGGCTTCATTTGGATACATAGTCATCGGTGTGCGGCGTGCAGCGGGGAGGCATTCCACAAGAATATGAATCGAGAAAATGCGGGCGAAGCGAAACCAAATTGAAGTTGAAGTTGAATCAGAAGTGGAAAAGACAACGCACTTATTCCTCTGCTCCCTAATATCCTGAATCGCGCGGTTCTTCTGCTCGAGTGACGCGTGCGCGGAGAGGATGTGCGCCGTGTGCACTGCAGCGTCAGTGCGTGCTTTCTGTTCCAAACCATTCATCAATAAATATTTTATTACACAAAACAAAGAAAGCGCAAGGCAAGATCAGCGCTGAAGAAACGCGCAAGGTAACAAGGAAAGTAAAAAGGAACGCGTACTTGAGTTCTGCCGTCTTCGCGAGTTGCACCAAGTCTTTCGTCCAGTTGCCTTTCGCCACGACCGGCTGCGGCGCTGGTGCCTGCCCTTGTCCTTGCGCACCAGTATTATTATTCGAAGTACTGGCCGCGCTTGTCCCGGCATTGTGAGCCGCCGCCGCTGCCCTCGGCACCGTCGCCGTTAGATTACTTGCATGAGTATGAGTACTAGTATGTGTCTTCGGCGGGGCATGCTGGGTGTCCTGCGGCGAGACCGTCGTCGGCTGCTGCTGCTGCCCATGTCCTACGTTTTGTTGTCCCTGGTTATGTGCCTGAACGGGGCCAGTATAGTGGACATATTGCGCCGGGCGGTGCAGCCCCGACGACATTTTTTGCGCGAACGCGCTTTGCGCTTTGACGTGGGTCCTTGGGGGCCGCCTCCAAGAAGGGTGGCAGGAGGACACGCTTGTATGCGGGTGTTTGGAGTTGAAGGCGAAAACGTGTTTGGCGGAGACTTGAGTGCTAACCTCAGGCTGTTCACAGCCTCGACATGCGCTTTTTTTGATGAACAACCAAGGAACAGCCTTGCCTTGGAGGAACAGCTTTGCCTCGCTGTGATGCTTCTCTATCTGCTGTCTCCGTTTCCGCGCAGAACATCCACAACTACCGATGAGGCTGCGTTCATCGTTCTGTTTAACAATGACTCGAAACACTTGTTCAGCCCAAACGAATTGATCTCCGCATCTTCGACTAATAGCTGGTATAGAGCTCGAAGCGATTGCTGTCCTCACGATCTGTTTCTCGATAGAACGACTACGGAGCGCGTTGAATGACCCGACCACAGCTCCTGATTGACGCAGCGTTTGGACCTGGTTCGACCGCAAGTGTGGCGCAAGCGAACCAGCTTCTGCTAGTCGCTAGATATTCTGGCTGCTGTCTTCGCCTTAATTCCATGCACTGTACCTGCGCCGCCGCCTCTTACTTGACCCGTCTGTACCTGGACTCAAAACGAAAGCCTTGTCGAAAATCCTTCCCCGCGACCAGTACCTAGTTGACGCCTGTCGAGTGCACTGTGCCTGGCTACTAGTACTCGCATGCCCCACTAACGAGTCTATCGCGGTCTAGAACTCAGGCCATTACGGTTGCGAAGGATCATCGTCAAGAAACGCCTCTGGTTGCACAACCTGATCAAACAACGGTTGGGCTGTTCTGCACCTCCGCAATTAACCGTTTACTACCGCGGCTACGCATCAAAAAAATCGCCGAATCCTAGTTCATGTTTACTTCACATCCGTTGCCTCGAATTCCAATTCTGTCTGCGTCCCAGCGATGCCACCCCGTGGAATCAACCCTTTTCTTGTACTTCTGTACATAGTCACCATCTTGCTCGTCGTCTCTTCTTTTCCTTTTAGTTCACTCCTCAATTCTTATCTCCACCCTATATCCCGACATGGTACAACCGCCAGTCCAATCACCTCCACCGCAACGATCCACGCCTAATCACTGATCACTTCAAGTCGACATACTCATTGCTCCCTCCCTGGCACTCAAAATTCAGGGTCGGTTCTAACACAGTTCTGATGAGAATGTTGTACAAACCGTTTCCAGAATCGTCCGCAAAACCGATACCAGAGCCGCCCGAAAACCGTTACTCTGACCTGTACCCGACTCGGTTCGCCTCCCTGCAGAACCCACTTCTTCAGTTCACCTCTATGGAGCAAAGCTACAATGGAGACTCTGCACCCACCCACGGCCCGCTTCCCTCGATCCGAGTCGTCGGTCTGAACACTTTACTACTTATCGTCATCGCTTAGGTTCGTTTTGGCTAAATTCAAGGACCAATAATGATCAAGTTATCGATAGGAGTTTTTTTTTCCAAATCCTGAGTCTGAATCTTACTCCACTCCTTCTATCCGTTCCTTGAAAGAAAAGGTCTAATTCTATTCATTCGAGCCCAGTTTGATTCTTATTCGCACAGAATTTGACGGTTATTCAAATAAATTTCAAGTAATCGACGTGTGTCAGAAGTCGAAATCGCGGAGTCCGCCTTTCGTCGATATACACGACCTATATTCATACCTCCCCCGCTGCCACGGGAATCTCGTCAAACCCATCCACTTCCCGCCCCTCCCCTCCCTGATCAGAAGACTGACTCTTTTTCTTATCTCCGCTCTCCAAGACTCCAATCACCTCACCAAATCCAAGTTCCGCATCTCCTCCTTCTTGTCGTTAATAATAATCCATGTCAAGCGATTTCTGAGTCGGTTCATCTCCCTCCTTACAGTACCGTCCTATCACTATCCTTCACTGACGCGAACACGGACTCGGAGTTTGGCGGACTGGTCACTCAGCAACGCCCGCCCGCAGTCTGTCTTCTGGTGTCATTTGTGCTTCTCTGTCTATCTGGTTGGCTTGCCACTCCGACTTCTTCTCCCCATGTCTTGATCCGGCGCTCAAAACTTCTGCGCGAGAATATGATTCGCAAGGATACAAAGTTCAAAGAGCGACTCGAGGAAAATTAATATTCCTTATTCTGTCTCGTTGGTTTGTCAATGAGGCTTAATGCATTCAACTTTTATATGAAATCCTCGCTTGATAAGAAAATCCTCAAGATTCGCGCGGTGATGTGACACACTGTAACACTTCTCCTATCTTTCTCCTCAGCACCACCAAAACCTTTTTGCGCACGCCGTTTTGCCATGGGTCAATACTGGATGATTGTAAACTTCGACAAGCGGCAAACATATGGCAGCTGGGGAAAACTCGGTGAATGGTTCTTCGACGGCAAGTCGCCTTCCTATCTGGAGACCAGCCTATGCCAGCCAAAACTACCCGACCGCGATGTTCTAATTTCTCCATTCAAACCCGGAGAAGTGTGCACGTATGCCCATGGTGATTATCCTGCCCTGTATTTTCCAAAAACGGCCCCTCATAGGTGAGTTGTCGGGCGTAATAAGAAATAACATCATTCACAAAATACGTACTTAGTTTGGACGCAACGGTACTCGCGAATCTCCCCGTCCAAATGGTGGATGAGATATTCTCGCATGTTGAGAAGCTACCCGATTATTGTGCTTCAGCATGACCTGCCAGGCTCTCTGGGAGATTGGGCGGAAGCACATGTATCGCCACGTAGCCGCGCTCGCCGCCAACTGTTCATGGGCCGGGGACCGCATCATGTGCATCGGGGACTATCTGGATAACAAAGACATCCCCGAGACCCTCTTCACGCCGGCGGAAAGAGAAGAATTCGGTCCTCGACTCGCTCTACGAATATCCTTTCCAGATCGCCAAACAGAGTCTCGACCTTGATCTTCTCTGGATAAATTCCGAAATTGCCAACCGATTCGGCGGATTCAGATTGGCAGATCGCTCGCGCGACTTGAGCGTCCTCCGCTGCCTGTGCAACGACGAACACGATATGCAGCCGCCGATTAAGTCGGGCAACCGATCCTGCGCAATATTTCGCGCTTCAATACGTTCGCGAATCGGCCGTTGCTCGAATTGGCTGCCAGGTATCCGGAGTCGGATTCGGAGAGGTCATTCTGAGCCGAATTTGCCTCTCGTCCGACCCCTCGACGAATATGGCATCCGAGGGTCTCTCTCAGGGGGTGTGGGCAGGAGATCGCTTCGACTTCGTTGCCACGGAGTGGCTTCAAGAGTTGGGGGACGATGCGCATTGGATCGACGTCAGTGAAGAAGTAGTGGAGGAAATGGAGGGATCTGCGAGGTTGATGTCACCTGACGAGAAGTAGGAAATAAATCTATAGGTGCGTAATATCTCTGCTCAATCGGGTTTTCAATGTTAACAAGACTCCTTTTAGTTCTTCTGACCCTGTTAATCTGAATTCATCTCCGCCCAACATACGCCGAAGTAACGCCACATTAAACCATTTATGTCCCCGAGTTGGTTCATCTCCCGCTGCAGACCAGAACTACACGGGCAGATCGGACTCGGTGGGACGCCGCAGCGCGTGGTGAAAACCATCTGCTTCTTCCGCTGTCGCGTTGCTTTGACCACTATCATCGGGATCATGCATCAAGCATCGAGAAATTCCTTCCTGAATTCTGGCTGTCTAAATTCTACCCAACATCATTTTCTCGAACGAAAATTGGTCCGTTGAGGTTTAAGGTTCCTTATGCGCAGGATAAAGAGTACCTTATTTTCTTTGGTGCGTCTGTACCTATTACAAGAAAGAAAGAAAGAACGAAAAATCCAGCTTTTTTTCCCCATCTTATTTCCCCTTAGTACCCTCACTTATCTTATCTCCCCCACTCACTCACCTGCATCGTTCTCAGATCACCATTTTCCTTCCTTTATCTGTCCAACTCGGTAGGACTCGGTTCGCCTAAACTTACTTTAAACTTAATCCGGTAGACTCAGTGCGACTCAGGGTGCCGCCAAGTCTGTCGATTGTCGTCTTGCCAACAGTGCCTTGAGGAAGTTCCGAGACAGCGACCTAACCTTACCAAGAATCGGCAAATTGATATATCCTGCACCTCAGCAACAGCGAGGAAGAAATTCAGTTTGAACTTTGAATCAAAGCTCTGGTGCTCAAAAAAAAAAAACCCCACCTGTAAAACCCTCTGTCCGACAGATAAGTGGCAGGGTATACATTCCCCGCACAAAATGACCGAATTCGAACGCTACGATGTACACTGTCGTGCGCCATCAATCCATAATCGGGTGGTTGAGGAAACTCACCGAGGTATTGATATGTATATACGCGAAATGGAAGCGTGGAGCAGGACTACTGTCAACTCGGGTGGGGTTAAGGCGAAGTTGAATTCTGGTAAAATCCAAGTCTCCGGTTTCCTTTCGAGGATGGAGAAGCCGCTCTGAATCGTTCGTTGCGCCGGATACGTTACGAACCAACAGCTGGGTCGAAACTCGACAAATCAATAGAACTGTTGACGTTCGCCCGATTTCTCCCACCCAGTGTCTGTGCCAGAAAAAAGATCCAAACGCTCTTTAAATGGAAAAATGAGCCCGCGCTGAGGTAATTTTATCCCTAGTCTTATCCTACCGACAATCCCCGGACCCGCCTATCTACCTGGGATATACGGTGAGGTGAGAACCCGGGGCAAAATGAGAAACGGGAAACGCCGCGCGTGCCGAGGTGAATCAAGATTGACGTTGCGACCGACGGTCTCACGAGAGAGTAAAGGCGGAGGGTGATCCGTGTTTCTAGCTGTGTTGTTTTATTTTTGGTGAGTCGAGCCCGCGTTGCATCCCGAGGTTCAAAAGGATTTGGGGAAGATCTACCTGTCAGTGGATGGGGACAGATTCAGCCTGAGGAAGGATGGGAAAAAGTTGAACTGATGGAGAAGAGCTTAGAATACCGGTTGCTTGCAGAGGTAAATATGTTCCGATATAGCGGAAAAAAGATACAGTTACACACGCATGGAATCCCTTTCTTATTTAATTGTATTCACAGCGCTCGGGTCCATCCGCCCGGCGTCTACTAAAGTCTATTAAGGATTAGTAAGGCCGGAAGAGTCACAAGGGTGAACAATTGGTTGATGTGCCGTTGGGAAGCTAAAGGGGACGTTACTGCCCGCAGCTGAGTTGCCGTCGTTGTGTATGTGGATGTAGTGCGTTTCAAGCAGTTAGCTCAGGATTTATGGCGCCCGTGCACGCCGCGCTGGAGAAAAATACGCAGAGAAAAATACGGAATCCCTCGTTCGACAATGGACATCCTCGAATTAGGCAACGGATTTTTTTTTTGGTCCTGAATACAGTAAGTTGAACCATCATGGCTACCACTCCAGAATAAGGCCGTATCAGGGTTTTCCGAGATTTGTATCCGTGATCGTCGTTCCAACAAGTGCATGATCCCTGAACACAGATTTGGTATCCATCCCTCGGACTGAGTCCAGAACAGAGTTAGTTTCATCCACTTGCATATGTGGCGTGAAGCCCAAAATTCAAGCGTAAAATGGTATTCCCGCGAAATTACGAGCCAATGCAAATATTTCCGAGGCTACATATGCCGCTGTAGCGGGCATCATTCAGATGATTCACGCTGAGCGGTTCAAGTTGAACGATCACGGCTTCTGCCGAAAGTGCGACGGCCACGTGAATGCAACACTTTTCTCGAACTCCCATCGTCGGAATCTCGCAATTCCACCCCAGGTTCTCCTTCCTTTCATGCATTAGAACTTATTACCTATCGTGCAAAATCTTGCGACACTTTTGTCAGCCATACAATTGAACAAAATGGTCAGCGGCGTGTCAGCCACTCAACTAGACTGTCTCGTTCTCTCGTATCTCCACCACCACATCAAAAACGATGTATACACTCTCTCAGATCATTGATTACCTTACTTCAAGTTTACTTTGTGTATAATTGCGCTTGAAATCTTCGTCTTTCGCGAATTGATGGCGCCAGAATGAGAATCTCGATGGGGATGGGAAATTATAGGCGGGCATACTGGATTGCCGGCAACCACATCTCGAAGGTGATGAATCGTCTTTGCTGCAGGAGTCAGACTTTTTTTCTGACTCGGAGGGAGCCACCGAGCGATTTTGAGCGAGTCAGATCAAAAGTCGAGTCACCCAAACTCGAATGTGAGTTGACTTGATTCAGCGACAGTGTGCAATCAGTTGAGTGTAGAGGGAAATGCCAAGTTGGCCAACGGAGAATGAGCCTGTCTCAGGCCTGGTAGATTGCGAACCAGCTCGCGCGTGGAATGGCCAAACGGGAATGAAAACCGAACTTCCCAACAATTTTTAGATCGAACTCTTTTCTAATTCTACGATATTTGAGGGCGGAAAAACTAACCAAAGCCTGTCAGCATCCTTGGATTTGTCAAATTTGGTGTGAGGATCTTCGTGAGATATTGAGGACGCATCATTTGTGGTTCAAAAAGGGAAGTCAGCGAGGACTAGGTTGTTACATCTAAAAAGTACCTAGGACGGTGGGGAGATTGAGAGAGAAAGATGCAAGCCCGGTTTGCATCGGTTGATTGGCTTTTTCGGCCGCCCACTCCTTTAACATACGGTATTTTCTTTACAACCTCCCTTTCCCCTTTCGGTAGTCACTATCATTTGTTACTCGTTACGTACATCACGCTCAGCGCTTGTTCCTTACGCGTTCGCTGAGAGTACGTCTCTTCCATTCCTTTCTTGCTGTACTTTACTTACAGTGTACCTAGAGGTCTCTCTTTATTAGGTACATTAATAAAGTGCTCGTTCCTTGCGCGTTCGCTGGGAAGGTCTCTCTTTATTACTTCTCGATGAGTTACCACAAGGCCCTCCGAGTTCTTCACCAGCATTACAATATTAACTGCTAACCCGAACCAACCGCTACCCCGAACCTCTGACCCCAACTTCGCTATCTTCTAACCCGAACTCTAACCTAGTAGTCTCTCTTGGCCAACTCTTGGCAGACGCTCTATAATAGACTGAGCGGCTCTATTATCAGTACTTCCTCGTGTCGGTTGATAGAACCCGTGTCTAGCGGGCTGTGCAGACGGGGCTCTAAATGCAGCGATCTGACATGGTCTACAGCTCTCTGTCTCTCTCTCTGTCCCCACCACCCCCTCCATAGTATGTTGCAAGCCATATCTGAATTTCGCCCGCCTTCGCGGCCTTCATCCCTCTTTTCGTACACGGCATCGGATTCACAGCGAACGACAACCGATACTTCGACTATATGGGGCCCCGGCACCTTATCTGGAAGAGCTCTGCTTGCCCTCGGAGAGGTTACAATCCGTGGGATAAACACGCTGGTGATTCGACGCAGACTCGCGGCCATCCGTCTTCGTGCCCCTTCGCTAAGCAAAATCATGTGCGACGACTTACTGGAACTCTGCCGGTGAAGACTGCTACCTCCTCGTGCTAATTTTTCAAATTGAATTATGCATTAATCCAGTCCAGCCATGTATTCCCAACGGATCGGGAAGGAGGCGGTTCGATTGATATTGACACAGATATGTGCAGAATCCAAATACTCCATGTTTGTGCTTGCCATCTGCGACTGGCCCCAGGACGAAGCGCGTCTGATTATCCGCCAATTGATAAGCAGTTTGTCGTAAGATTTCCTTTGTATTTTCGCAGCGCAGTTTCTTCATTGCGTTACCCAGGGAACTCTTACATCCCTCCGGATGGCAGTTGGAGGGTATTTACAATTTCTTGGTCGCAATAATCCAGGTCAAAGAAGAATGGAGAGATCTTGTTGTGGAAGCCGCAATTTTACTTCGGAGCATGTTCCAGGATCAGCATCTCCTAATGGCCATCCTATTCATATTCTCTCCACCCCAGAATCTAACGCGTTGCCTTTGTCAACGCTCCAGAAGACCTATTCGTCCACCATGCGTTCAGAAGTGTGGTTATCCCTTCACGCCTGCGGCCTGCCTTGGCAAGATCGGATGCGTAAAATTGAAGAAATCATGGCAACAGAATTAGAATTGGATTTATCGGATTCCAATTTATTGGAAGCAATCAACGATGTCGTTATTTTCACAGGGCAAGATCTGCTTCATCTCCGTCATTCAGTTGATCTCAACATTTGTACTCCCAGATCGAATTTCAATCTCGAACTTCAGTCCGCAGCTATATCTTGTCTCCGACAGATAAATGGCGCTCGATGGAAGCCTGTCTGCGAATTATTCGGGTTCCCTTCGACAGGTTTTCGGAAAGCTTCGCCTGCCCAAGCCCTTGGCCCGCATCGGTGAGGACATACATCTGCTGAAGAACTGATCGCTAGAAAGCCTTCTAGCCAATGTTCTGCGGAAGAAATAGCTGATGCACATGACATTTTGCGGAAGGTCTTTCTCAACGCATGGGATAGTTCATTTCATAAACTGGTTAAACTCTGCCTGTAAGCCGACGTGGACGCTCCATGCAGCTGTTTCACTTGCTCATGGAAATGCACAGTAGCCCAAATCTATATCCCTCACAAATAACTGATACCGCCATTTTTCTGACGCTGAGAAACATATGTCATGATTCTGTATCCTCTTGGATTCAGATGGCCCTTGGTGTCTGTGCTCTATCGACGTCTCAATTGCAACAAATCATAAAGACACTCGTTCGAGATGCCCACTTGGTTCTGTGAGACAATCCTTCGACGCTTCATTACTGAAATCCTGACTCCAAGTCTAAACAGATGTTCTCTGGGTGTTTCGGAGAAGAAATCGGCCGTAAAATCCTTTTGCGATTTCTTGGCCGCTGTTTTCCAAATCAAAGGCGACTACAATGGTTATCTGCGCATACAGCTCTCCAGATTATCAAAATAACCTGGAAGGTGGAGCATCCTGTTGTCTTGGTTTGTCGCAATATAATCAAAGCAAGACCTATCCTGCCGTTCTCAAGGATCCAAACTCTCTATTCCGTTGATGGCCGCCAAATGATTTGGATTGCGTTGCAGGCTAGTGGAGAGGGTTTAGAAACCCGGCTCCAAGACATTATAGGCGTCCTTAATGCCGAAATCCTTGATTCAGCCGAAATGTCGACACCTAAATTCCTAGATGCACTGGCAGATGCTGTTATATTCACGAGGTACTTATTTACAATTCCTGAATGCTCAATGACGATGTTCATACTACATCAGCGAAGCATTCAGCCACGAACTACGACATTCGGCCATCAAGTGCCTCCTCGATCATTGTGTCAATTCAAGGCGATGGGAGATCCTCCACCAAGTCTTTTCATTCGATTCGCATGTCCAGAGACTCATATTCACCACTCTGCGGGATAAATTGTCACAGTATGGGTCTGATCATTTTTTTAAACAATATTTTGACTCTCTTTCAGAGAAGAGCTGTGTGACTTCGTGAGAGCCTATCCAACAGACTCAGCGCACATCTCAGATCTCTTCCTTCTGCTTTCGGGCTGGGCAATAGGTTTACAATCGTATAGCCAGGATGGAAGTAGAGTTTGAATACGGTAGTATTACAACCTCGTTCTCTTTCCCTCCTTTTTCCCCTTCGGACACTGTTATTTGTCTGCTAGTCACGCACATCACCCTCAGCGCTCGTCTCTTTACGCGTTCGCTGAGGGTGCGTCTACACATTCATTTCTTAGCTATTCATACCTTAGACCTCTCTGTCTTTTAGGTACTTGAATACGGCGCTCGATTCTTTCCGCGTTCGCTGAGGATCTCTCTGTCTTTTAAGTAGTCTCTTATAAACAGACACTATAACTGGGTGCTCGTACCTCGATGGGAATGGGAGATTGTAGGCGGGTGTGGGTCCCGCCCATACTGGCTTGTCGGAAACCACATCTCAAAGATGATGGATCGCCTTCGCTGTAGGAGTCAGACTTTTTTTTGACTCGGAGGGAGCCATAGGACGATTTTAAGTGAGTCAGATCAAAAGCCGAGTCACCCAAACTCGAAAGTGAGTTGACTTGATTCAGCGATAGTGTACAATCATTTGAGTGTACAAAGAAATATCCACGGGGAATGAGTCTGTCTCAAGCCTGATAGATGGCGAACTGGCTCGCGCGCGACATGGCCAAACGGGAATGAAAACCGAACTTCCCAACGAAATCGCCACTCGATAGAAAGTGATGTGAGTCACGGAACTCGCTACTTAGGCGGACGTGCAGGGTCGGCTAAAGAGTAAATTAAATTTGACACCTGCAAGAAGTGTAATAATTAATATGTGGCCAATGGTGAGAGAGGAAGCGCACCAAAACGGTAGGAGGGGAAATATCGGTAAGTACATTACAGGCAACCGCGACGCCACACGCGACTCCGAGGATTAGATACAGAAGGAGATTAGTGAGTGGGTTACGCGTGAGGGTCCTAGGGCTATTGTTCTTAGATTAATCTGAGAACACGCTAAGGAATCAGGATTATCACTTCTTTGACCAGCGTCCGAGTGAGGTTCGAATGTGTTCCCTGTAAAAGTGTTAGCTAGTATATTTTGAAGCATTCCTTCCGAGTTCCGAACTTGATCACATTGGAAGGTTTCTGTCAGAAAACAACTGCTCGCCCCATGGCCAACGTCATCCCAATTTATCTGAATCAGGAATCAGATAACAAACAACATACGCTCAGCGTCGCGGAATCTAGTCGTCACGACATCGGACATCCTACCTCAATATTAGCATATCAATTACCATACACCTTCGCTTAGCTTCGTGCTGTAGTGATTAAGGCAGAAAGTGAAAGCTGCTGTAGTATCCACTCGAGCTTCCTTCTCCCTTGTTTTCGGAAAATACTAGCTGCCACTGGCAGCCGGTCTGTTTGGTTCGCCTTGTTCGAAACAAAATAGACGCCCGGGCGCTAAGCCGTGCTGTATGTACCTACCAAGCTGTGGTCATCGGCTACTGTAACAATCTGTGATCTCCTAATCTGTAATCAGTCTGTTAACGATCGTAGACCAGGTGGACTCGGAGACGCTCAGCTACAAAGTGCAGTTCAAGGGATAACTTCCCGCCGCCTTGGCGCGCCTAGCA
The DNA here is from genome assembly GCA_029378395.1 of Mycena leptocephala. NCBI lineage: Eukaryota > Fungi > Basidiomycota > Agaricomycetes > Agaricales > Mycenaceae > Mycena > Mycena leptocephala. The sequence goes on along the minus strand of JARJLF010001233.1, from coordinate 16,548 downwards.
GCTGCTGTAACAATCCGTAATCTGTAATTAGTCTGTTAACAACCGTAGATCGGGTGGACTCGGAGACGTTCACCTACAAGTGCGGGCCTAGGCGCGCCAAGGCGGCGGGAAGTTATCACTTGAACAACAAACATATTCGGCGGGATATTATCACTTTGAATAACGAATGTATTCGGCGGGATATTATCACTTGAACGATGTATCATTGCGCGAGCATCACGCTTCAGGTTGAACAACGAAACAGTATCGCTGTATTGGGCGTCAACCAAAAAGTTGAATGGAGGATCAGCCGGTCGACAGTCAACATACGATTGCAAGGGCTGTAGAATGTATCGACATAGACAGGGTGCGAGGGAGCAGTCGGAACGGTGTCGGAGGTGCTGTAGAGGGCAAGATCCATAAGTTGTAATTCAGAGTGAACGCGCGGTTCGATTATACGTACGAGGAAGTAAATAGCGCCGTTGTCAAAAGCGCGCGCCAGCTGCGCGGCGATCAAGAGTATAACACAACTGTGGTCCCTGGCTGTTGAGAGCTGTAACTTCAAGAGCCAAAGCAGATTCCAGACGTCTGTTTAATTCAGCCGTCGTCATTTCTAAGAGGTGTGCTGCGGGCGCCCAGGTAAGCTCCGGGGTTATTCCCATTCCCAGCCCACTACTGTGTTTGAGTCAAGTCGTCTTGGAAGTTAAATTGAAATTGAGTTGAACAAGCGCGGAGCCAAGTGGTACAGTTATCCAGGCATAAGGATACAGCATGCAGGTTGAGAGTTCGTGGATTGGATTTGATCTACATAATCATAATTGAAGGAAACTGAAGCGCAAGTTCTGACCCGGGATTTCTGATTCTTGCTTAGATTCTTGTCTTGATTGCATGTTTTCGGAGCCAGGGTGAGTCTTTTTTATATGCAAAAGTCGCTGCCAGTGGAATATTCTTGGAGCCAGGCTTGAAAGCTCCAGACCATGGCCTGCCAGAGGATGAAAGACTACGAGAGTTGATCGGACTCGGATCATGTGAGTCAATCAAGCCAACTTTCACTTAGCGCCCGCCTATGCGTGGCGCTTATTCTGTTTTTTTTTTGCCAAGATTAGGCACGACTCCAGCACGGCACGGATCGGATCTACGTTACATCTCAGGCACGACAGCCTTCCCGACGTCGCATCGGGTCGCGTCGCGTAGATCGGACCGACGTCGTCGCCCACTTCAGGGCGCCCAAGTGTAGATCAATTCCCCGGCTCGATGAGTATCAATGCTGTCGGAAGGAAGCTGGGAAGCTGGAAAGCAGTAACCAAGACTAACGAAGGGTAACTGGGTGCGCCACGGTTGCGTGGTGTTGCGTTCAGTTGCGTTGCGCTCTCGGACTCTGCGGGGGCGCTCTATGCGCGCGAGGTGGGTTTCTCGGGGACCTCCAGCGCGTCTACTTGTTTTTCTTCTTGGGAAGGCTGATGCTGATTATTCTTGTATGCAGATTGCATCTGTGCAGGACGGATTCCCACTGAGGCGTCGACTGATCATGAATCTGAGCATCTCAACAACGCGCCATCAGCTCATCATCTCATTATAAAGATTTCTTTGCTGGATGATGTGTAAGTGCATGGGTACTTATTAACCTTAATAACCGCAAAAATCAGCGATTATTCAGGCAGAGCTTAAGCGAATCATCAGATACTCGGCCGCGCGCCGTTATCCCATCCCGAACACAAATATCTGATTACTTGGGACGCTCGGCGACGGTGAGCATGAATAATATTCCAGATATCGGAATATAACGCGAAAGGCAGCTAGTTACTTAGTTACTGATGCCAGTGGCGGCCATCCATCCCGAGCTTAATCACTGGGTAGGCGCCTTACAGTGGGCAGCCGAATCAATAAGAGTCTAATGGCCGACATCGCGTTGGCCCAGAATTAATCACGACAACGACGATGTGCGATATGCGATACCCGAGGGCTGAAAATGATTGAGTGAGTCTGCGAAACGTTCATTTTTGTGCAAGTAGGATTGAAGGATTGATGCAGATGCCGCCCGTACCCGCGCAACGTTCAACTCTAAAATAATTCATCGCGATGCGTACTGACTCGGAAAGTGCAATCTTGTATCATCTGAATCCATCGACGCGGATCCCGACCAGTTCACGAAGACAGGGACGGATGGAGGCGAGCATTTATCGAAGAGAAAGAAAAAAGAAAAAGAAAAAAAAGGACACACCAGTGACGACAAAAATACGCATCCCGCCCTATTCCACCCGAGGATGACATGAGTTTTGTGACGAACCGAACCGGCGTCTAAACGGCTTGCTTGCGCGTCAGTTGTTTCCCGGCCATCCCCGAATAGGTTTTCTCCGTCTCTTAGGAGCTTGCCGCTGACTCATTCAAAGGCAAAACGGCTGCGCGGGCCCGTGTATTGCAACGCTTAGCAGTCCCACTCTATCAGCTGCGCTTCCGCCGTCGGGCCCCCTCAAGATATTCATCTGTCCAGCGCTCAAACTCTTGTCTTGGGGAACTGATTCATTGCACTTTAACACTCTTGGACAGTCTTGGACCGGCTCGCCCAGGCCAGGAACGCATCGGTGCCAAGAATAGATCACAGATGAGATTAGATTTTGCAGCGGGCATCATATGGCTGTGTAAGGAGCATTTCCGAGATTCCGTTACCACGCAGCAGAGACTAAGCGGACCCTGACTCATCTCGCCCGATCCGGACTCCATCACAGCACAGTCAGACGCAATCTACGCCGCAGCCACGACGGCACATATATATAGGAGCGAAAAGATGTCTGACACCGCAATTTTCTGCACCAGCACTCAGCCCCGGACAACATGTTCAGCTCGCCTGCCTCCAGCACCTCGTCGTCTGAGTTCTCCTCTTCGGGTTCCATGACCAGCTCCCGCAGCTCGCCGGTGCATGCAGCGTCCCTCGTCGACCCTGCCACACACGCTCCTGCTCTTATGCAGCTCATCGATATCAAGCTCGACAGACATGTCATCGGTGAGTTTTCTGCTCTTGTCTCTTTGTCTTTCAGACTCTTACCCCCCTTTTAGATTATCTAGTTGACGCAGTCGCCGAGACCGTGGACTACGCTATGGGGCGCACCCACTCTACCACCGGTTTGGCCTCGTCGGTGACCCGCGGCCGCTCGACGCACTCTCCGTACCTGCAGAAGTTCACCACCTTCGTCTCCACCGTCCTGGCCCGCGCCGAAGTCGCCCCGGCCACCGTCCTCGTTTCTTTGGTGTACATCCACCGCGCGCGCCCGCACCTCTCCATCGCCCTCGAGGAGTGGGCCCTCGAACGCGTCTTCCTCGGCTCCCTCATCGTCGCCTCCAAGTACACTAACGACTCTACCCTGAAAAACGTCCACTGGGCACTCTGCACGGGTGTCTTCGGCAAGCGCGACGTCGGCCGCATCGAGCGCGAGTTCCTCGACGTGCTCGACTGGGACCTCAGTGTGGGCGAGTCGGATCTGCTGGCGCACCACGAGGGGCTCCTCGCTGCGTCCCAGCGCTCCAGCGCGCTCGCTTCGCGCCTCGTCAAGGTCTCCCCGGTGAAGCCGACAGTGGAGTACCTGGCACCGCCCCGCGCGCACACGCACCACCGCCGCCCGAGTGTCCCCGAGCTCGAGCCCTCGAGCCCGCAGAGCAGCCTCGCGAGCATGTCCCCGCGCACGCCGCTCTCGCATGCCTCCTCCCCTACCCCTGCACACGGCCACTCGAAGCCGGCAGCAGACGTCCCAATGGACGTGGACGCCCCCGCTCCCGCGCACAAAGAGAGTGTGCCCGTGAAGAGCGGCGGGCGGTTCCACGACCTCCTCCGCGCGTTCCCCATCCCCTCCCGCTCCCACGCGCACGGACACCATCGAGGCTTCCCGATACACGTCACGGCGTAGCCTCGGTGGGGCGCACGCCCTATCCTCATCATAACCGATAACCCCCACCCGTCATTCGGACAACACCCGATCCGCGCATAATGCGCCTTTCGACCTACCCATAGACCCGGACCCGCACAGACCTGACGATACGCTCTCGGGCTGCGGGGACGGAGTGTAAAAACGATGACGCCGCTCGTATGAATCGAGCGTGCTCCTCTCGTTGGCTTCGACTCTTCCGTACCAAAATACTACTCTATCCTTAAATTTTCATCTCATCTATCTATCTCGCGCATATTCGCGAACGTACAGCTACATTACCGGAGTTCGTTATGGATTCCATAGAAATCGGATCCGTTGGAATACAATCTTTTTTGGAATCTCCCATATGCATTTTTGTGTGAATAAGATCGACCGACTTCCGTTTGTAAATCTAGAAGAAGGACTCCGAATGTAGTCCCGACAACAAATGAAATTCGTCTCTACAACTCGATGCGTCTTAACGTTACTGTAACGATAAATTGAGGGTCTTCGTACGGGTAGGGGTTAAATTACGGGATAAATTTGTCTTGATGTGATTGATCCGGACCCGTTGCACATCCTGAGTTCGTCGTTCGACGAGAGGATCATACGATATATTCCTGGACGTCGATATCATACAATTTTTCGAGGACGTTCTCCACTTGTCGGGAGATAATGAATAAATTATTGGTAAGGTTGTTCTGAGACGTTCGCGGAGGTTCTCTGTACTCTTTGTAAGGACTTGTAAAGAGATGAATCAGCCATGGCGTGCGTAGGTGCGTAATTTCTGACTCGCTCGAAATCCTGACTCATCAAATACGTCGACGGCTGGCGCGCGTCGGCCTCGGCCTATTACCCGGTCCTGAACAAGTCCTGAAGGAAAAATATCGAAAAATCGATCACAGTGGCGCAACTCGGCCCACGGGCCCGAACTGACACGACTGCGCTGACACCATCCTTCCTTCCTTCCTATAGCTCAAGATCCGCGCTGATTTTACATACGGGCTTTTTCGGTTTTCACGAGCTGCTAAGGGTTTTCGGGCCGGGCGCGTGGTTTAAGTTTCGCCGACGCAGCGCGTACCTGATCCGCCCGCTTCAATTTTGTTTCGTCTCAAAACATATTTTAATGCGACCTCGAGGCGGGCGGTTCATCGATAGCGCGTAAGTACGATGCGCGTGTCGAATTAAACAAAGGCTGACTGATACCCATCCATCAAGTACTGCATTCGCTACGTGTCTGTCGCAGTTTTTTTTCCGCGTGGTTTCCGCAGACAATGTCAAGTCGTAAGTCGGGTCTGCTTTGTGCCCGACATCAGCTACAGCTTCAGTTTAAAGAATAAGCACTGGTGCGAGGGATTTTCGCCTGTCCGATGGAGTCTCGGCAGCCTATTTTTTTTTTCCAACATGGTATGTTCTGGAGGTCCTCAATAAAAACGAATTGGGTGGCTGCGAGTGAGCAAATCCTGCTTCTAATCTAATCTGATCCGATATGATCTAATCTAATCACATCTTATCATGATAATCACGGCTCGACTGCGCAGTTTGAAACTGTGATCTGCGCGGACTGCGGGCCAGACACGTCGGCTTGTCGTGTCCGCAACACGTCTACGGCCCACACCTAATACGTGTCTGCGATCGGCAATGCAACCTGAGCGCAAGATCTGTCAAGTCTGCGTCGACGGTCGTTATGCCAGTGCACTCAGGGGGCCACTGCGTTCCGCAATCCTCCGTCGGCGCAGTCCGACACAGTGCTGATGAATCTCTCTCAGTAGCACCCTTAAGCAGGACGATCCAAACGAATCACCAGCAACCAGTAACTATTCAAGGCTCCGGATATAATGTGCTATGTGCGAGCTCCGATGATTCTCAACCTCAACCAGCTGTGCACGGGGCATATTCTGCATCTTTCAAGGCAGACCATTTCCCGACCCAAACGAGTTCGGATCTTTCAATACGGATTGATATTGCGAGTATTCAGTGGCACTGTAAATTCTGTTCGGTGTTCCGCTGCCGGTCGAATTCTGGTCCGCCGCATGCGCAACATCCGATGGTACAAATCACAGCTTGGCCCACCCCAAACACTGGCAGCGCATCTGCTTCAGAGTTTGCTCGTTGTCCCTCCACAGCTCCACGCACAACTCCAGCGTTTCGAGCCGGGCCCGACTTTGTGAAATTCGATCCGATTCCCTCAGACTGACTCTTTGCCCGGGGTCTCCGATACGCTCCGCGTCAGCTCCTTCTTCTCTACTTATCCCCGATTTATAAGACGAAATTTCTCTGATTGCCTTGCACTCTTCACTCTCCACTTTACGATACAGTATCGGTTGCGCTGATTTGCGTCCGTTTCCAAGTTGAAGTTCATTTTCCCAACCGACGCCACCCGCGTGACTCGGATGGATCGCAAGTTCAACTTTCTGGCCGGGATCCACAAACCCGTCCGACGCGACGCCTTTTCTCAATTGCCCCGCGTCCAGCTGGAACGACTGGCACGGATGACTGAGCAACGAATATTCGAGGATTCGGAGTCGCGTTTCACCCCTCCAAGTAAAACGGGGAGGACGTGCCGGGAAGGAGCTGAGATGAGCGGTATATAACACTGGGCGCGGCAATGAGAGACACACGGCGCGATGTCGGTGATATATTGGCTCAGGAATTGCGAAAACGTTCCCAGAGTCGGATTTTTCAAGAGAGTCTTGAGAGAGTTCCAAAGTGTCAAATATTTGCGACTGTTTAGATCAGAGTCAACAGATTGCCATTGGATTGCCAACTTTTTGGGACCTTGGTCTGCACATCCCCTTGGCCGCTGCCTTCACCGCAATGCGTGCTCACAGCGCCTTTCCGCTCGATGACGATATCGTGGACCGCATTCTTACTTTCTGCCATACCTTTTCTTCCCTCCATTCCATGGTATTGGTCTCGAAAGCTTGCTACAACGTCTTCCAAACGCGCCCGAACGTAAGTAGGTTTTTTTGTGACGTTTACGCTGCCCTTGACGTCGTCTGTAGTCCATAACGCGGGCGGTGGCATACAATATGGTTGGACCCGCCCTTCCACAGGCTTTGAGGGCTATACGATATCCGCTGCTTGACGCCGACGGGGTTTACAAGGATACGAACAACGATGATCCTGATACGATGGCCACGACTTGCCCGGAAGAGCACGGTGCCACTGTTATTACCCCAGAAGAGAAACAAAAATTGGAGGAAAACTCAGAAGTTGTCGATACTCTGGAGTATATCTTCAGTTTAACGTGCGTCGTGAGGCCCCTCTTCACGGCGCAGACTATATTTTCAATTATCGTACTCTTTTTAGGCAGAAAGACCGGACCTCCCCAAAAAACATCCTTACACCGGAAGAATCTTGGCGCTTCCGACGGGCAGTGTACAGAATTTGGTTGTACACCAGCATATTCTCCGGAGACCGCTACTCGCTCGACGATATTAACGAGTTGGATGATGACGAAATTGGCCTCATTCAGCGCCAGCGTACGGCTGTGCTTAATGAATATCCGACCGACGAACTCTTTCAACTCTACGCTGTCGTCCGGTCATTCCGCGGAATTTTAGAGGACGTGTGCGATGAAGACCACAATAGTTTTGTTTCCTTGACTCCGGCTCTTCGCCAGCTCATATATTATCTTCAGAGGAGAACGCGATCGACATCCTTCTGTCTCTTAGACTAAGTGGGGACCGGCATCAGCCGATTACACAACGGCAGCTTTGGTCGTGTTTGGTCCCCAAATGGGGTCGGTTCCCGTTTTCAAAATCCTAAGGCTTTCTTCCACAATTGTTATAGGAAAATCTGAATTAACAGTTCGTAAGAAAATTGATTGAAAAACAGTTTGACGTAGCTTTATCATTGAATTTGGTTCAATACATGAAATGGTAGGTGTTTCCATGTCGGTTTGTGCACTCCTGTGGCGGTAAAGGCAAAGTTGAACAATAACTCTACGTCATTGTATTGGAAAAGCATTGTACTGCAATATTTGCCGCGGAGACGAGGGAGTCTACTCACAACTACAATAGTTATAAGCTTTTTGGTGTTATTGATATGAAATCAACAGGGAAATCCAAGAACACCGAAATACCATACTGTTTTGATTCATATGGACATCCATATGTTATTGAAAATTTACTATTTTATTATTTGGGTCAGAAAACTCCGGGAAACCTCAAACACAACTCAAACACATTGAACAAAGTGAAACGTGACACGTGTCACACGATGTGACGGTTCAGCCAGCGGGTGAATATATGGAATAAATAGAGGGCCTTCTGGCCCAAAAATTTAATTATACACAGTATAAAGTATAAAGTGTTAAAAAGGAATCTGGTAGCTCAGGTCTTCATGGATGGTCCGGGTATCCTTCAATTGGCCAGAAATGCTGTTAAGTATTGTGTTTTTGTCGTGTTTTAAAAAATTGCAGCCAAGGGAAAGCAGCGAAAATAAACCTTTGGAGATTTCACAAAATTTACCTCTGTCAATGTTCTTATTCGAGACAATAGAACCACCGTATATCCAGATTTCGTGGCTGGGACTCGGGAAATAGACGAAATACAGATCTCTTTTCATGTTTTTACTTGCAGGCTGTGAAGATATACAGCTATAAAACATTTTCTCCAGCCAAACTATGTCCATAAAGTGGACCAGGAAAGAGGTAGAGAGAGGAACATCAGAAGCGAAACCTCAATTGGGAGCAAACACATACAAACATGCCGTTCGATCAAGGGCGGTGCCGGTCCCCAGGACTCTCTAGGGCCGGGCGGCATCGCAGGCGCATGGAAAGAGGGCTCATACATACCCCTCGAGGACGGCCTCGCCTTCGGGCTTTATGAGACCGACGAAGAAAACCGCTGTATTAATGGTTACTTCTCCCTCCCGCTCGAAAACATTTGGAACGAGCGCGAGGTAGAGCCACCTGAAGACGACGAGCCCGGGATGAAGTTCATTCTGGATACGATTAACGGTGTCAACGATACCTGTGTGCCCGTCTCAATTATTACGAACAGCTTCGCTCCTAATGCGTGGCACATAGGCTCGAAATGCGCCACCCCCGGTGGACTTACACTCCTCACCGAAGCCAGTACGCGCACCCTTTCCTTTCTCGTACTCCAACCTTCTTCTGACTCAATTTGTCCAGACTGGCACCGCCTTCGCATATGGCCCGGTGATCTCCTCAAGGGTTGGCTTAAAAACGACGGCGATCTTTCCTCCTCCCTCATGATGGCCGTCCTCGAGCACAAAGAGACGCGGTGGGGCCGTGGACGCTCGGGCCGTGGATCACCAGTATCTTTGACGTGCCCCGAGCAGCCCGGAATGGGACTCCTGGACGGCGGCGCTGTCGTATTGCCAGCCGTGCTTGGTCAAGTTTCTGGAGGAACACGTGTGGAGGTGGTTCCTCGACAAGCGGGTGAAGGGTGGGTGTTTTTATTTACTGTTATGGCGTACAGACTGACGATGCGGCACATTGCAGATGGGTGGTCGCCGCCGGAGAACTGCCCGTACGTTTTGCCTACGATTTCAATTGTGGGCGCTCATGACAAGCACACCAGGTTCGGATATAACTGTCAGGGGATAGTGGTGCTCAAGTACCATGCGAAGCAGAAGAATGTGCGTTTCATCTCATCTTCCTTCTCCACCCACCTCCCAACACCGATTCTCCTTATCCTTTATCCAATCCCCTTCCCCTGGCCCAAATGTCGGCTAACTCAATTCGCGATCTATAGCATCTGTTGTGTGCCAATCATGGGCAAACTTTAGCCGGACGTTCCCAGCGCCGAGTGCGCGCTGAATTCGTGAATGTATTGCCGACTAGGAGCAGGCTGTTCGCTTCAATGTGTATTGCGTTGTTTCACTTATGACATTTGTGGGCGGGGTTTCGGATAATGCAACGCCCGCGCCGCGCTTGGTTTTCCCGCTGCTCGAGGACTCGTGCGGGCGCGAGTTCCATGCGGCTGTCAACTTTCTAGCTGGGGTTCACAAAAGCGCCCGACGCGACGGCCTTTCTCAATTGCCCCGCGTCCAGCTGGCACGGATGGCCGAGCAACGAATATTCGAGGTACGAGTCGCGTTTTACGCCCGAATTTAGATATCTCGCGCATATGTTGGAATCCTCGAATGACCTTTTACTCTGGTGCGGGAAATACCGATTCGCAACGACGCAATAAATGACGTCCTCAACTCGATATACTCCACGACGCGACGGATCAGCGTACCTCGGTCTTTGATACGAAATTCTGGGATATGGCATCGTGATCATGCATATGAACTGACCTTGGCTTGGTTTGGTTTACCGTTTTCATCTGCTTGGCCCGCTACATAGCTGGACACGGACTCCCACTCCACTTGCCAGTGGCTGGTTTCACAGGTTCACACTCACAGCCTTGGTAATTCAAGGAAGGTCACCGGAGGCGAGTCTGCTCCCTTTGTGAACTAGTTCAAGTTCCAGCGACTTCCAGTTTGCATCCACGAGCACTGGCAATTATGTGTCTAGCACTCATGATCTTTCCCCCTTGTCCAGCGTTAGTTCCTTTGGACCTGTTTTACACGATTGAACTGCTGATACTGATTAGTTTTCAAAGAAGCACTGCATCTATTCGCAAAAATAATGCAAGTGCCACCCGCGTTCCAACTTCTTACCATCTACTCAGGGACACCTTATCTTATATTACTATTTCGCCGGCAACCTTGGGTACGACGCATAAATGAGTCCTCCGAGAAATCAAGAAAATATTTTCCACGACCGCCTAAATCGACAGGCGCTGATTCAACTGCCGCGGCGCCACTGCCACTGGGAGTTGCCAAAACTCGCCGTTGACGGGTAGATGCTTGAGTTTCAACTTGAGTGGAGGCTTTATTATTGATTATCATTCTCCTCGCTCGCGTTAGAGTGGATGCATATTGTATACGGGGCATCTGGAAGAATTCAACCACAGGCAGTGTCTGACTTTGTCCATATGGCATACATATTCGCAACGTTGCGCAACGTGTTGGTTCTCATATTGGACGGAGATCGTTTCCGCTCATGATCGGCATTCCCTTGTACGCGGATGTCTCGGTTGAACCCAGATTGATGCGCTGGGGTTGATGCGCCTGTTTTGTTTTGATCATTGGTCGCATCACTATTAGCGCCTACATCATGCTAACTAGACGTCGGCAGTCAACTCACTTCAGGCACGACAGCGGCACGGATCCTACCAGGCACGACAGACGATTCGACGCTGTCCTCCCGACGTCGCCTTAAAGCATTTGGATTGGCTCAGTATGGAGGCGCGACTGGGCCGCAGATCTCCGATATGGACTCGGTTCGATGATTAACAACGCACCCATGATAATTTGTATTATTATGACATTTTCGGAAGTATCTGGTTGAGGCGGACTCTGCGGGAGCGCTGTAAATGCGCAATTGAAACTGGGCGTTCCGACGACTCGAGATGATTATACCCGAGCCATCTTTTTCGTCTGGAATTTTTTGTCCGTGGCTGAACTAGAATTTAGCTTATGCACCCTGTCGTATTTTCCGGGCGAGTTTGTTTAGGGTTGGACCGCAGATCTGAACAGATGGAGAACGGCTACTGTTAGCAATTGAGTTGCGTACACGGTGAATGGATGTGCAAGGGGATAATTACCGACCATAAATCATCAACCGCCTGACTCGGACTCGAGAGTCTAAGCGAGTGCCTTCAAAGAATTTGCCCAGACCAATATTCCACAATTTTGCGACTCGCAAATGTGGAATTATTCAAGGCTTTGAGCGACCAGCGGATGCAAACGAATGAATTTTCATCCGAGAAAATGAAAAACAGGCCCGACGCCAACTCGGATGACGTGAGTGCGGTGACGAACCGAACCGGCATCTAAAAGGATTAGACTGGCTTGCATCTGTCTCCGCAGCGGAGATATTTTCCGTTTTACGAGTTTGTGGCTGAGTCAACGGACCACCAGCCGCCGTCTATCCGTCTATCAGCCAAGTCGCGCGCTCGCTACGAGCCCGTCGGAATCGAAACAATATTTTAATTTTAAATTCGTTTCGGCGCTCTTGGTAGCTTGGCTTCTTGGCTCCTCATGGGCGACTCATTTATTCTTCACCTGAACTCGGATATGCAGGATCATGCATGTTCGAGTAGCAGCTTTTCGATGATTATCGCAGCTCAGGAACACCACGCCAAGAATAGACTTCTGAACATCACGTCATTGACAGGTGGCTGTGCACCTCTGAGGCTTCTTCCCTTCGTCCATTACCACGCTTGAGTCGCCGATGAACAGAGCCGATCTGGGTTGCAATTATCTGGATAATGTCGTCCAACTCGTCCAAGGGTGCCTTTCATATTTTTCTTCTCTTTTGAATCCAATTTGGATTCATTAATTGACTGACAATGTCGAGCAGACAGTGAAGCAGCGGCGAATCTTTGATCAAGCAAATATGTATACTCGAGGGCCAGGCGCAATTCGTGACGCCACCCAGGCGCCACAGGCTGCCAGGCACCTCCTCAAATCAAGCTCAACTTCTGTATCATACGTCCACCGAGTCTGATCCTTGTCGCTCAAATCGGAACCGTTCCTGGTGTTCCTGGACGGTGATTCGCCCATCGTTGTTAAGGTTGCGCTTAACCGCGATGTTCGACACTCGCCACTTCTCCATCCGGCCGGATTGGGTCCACAACTGCTATCTTCTATTGAAATCTAGGTACGAGCCTCTCGCGACAAGATTAGATTGAGATCTCCTGAAATCTCTGACGTGGTGTATGTCTCCGTTTATGGATGCTTTCCTGACGAAGTTGAGAGGCTGCTACGGTTGACTCGGGAAGTCCCATGTCCGAATTATTTCTTATTGTCTGAATCTACTCCTAGCAAATATGCTCACCAAGCCAATTTCACAGTAGAAGAGATATCTCGGACATGGTGTACGGTACACTGCCTCTCTTCATACGAGACTCCAGCGATGATCAGGAGGCCGCTGGGGTTCGACTCCCGTGCCCGAATATTGTAGCCTTCCTAAAAGTCTTTTTACCTGCCCGCTCTAAAAAACATTGCAACATCTGCAGGTACAGAGAGGTAAGCAGAACTCGGGCATGGTGTACGGTTCTGCCTGCTTGATAATGATTTGTGATGTTGGCGAGGTTGTTGGGTTCAATATTCAATAGCCCGGGTCCGGTTACCAAATTCGACTCTCTTGCAGTTTTTTGTTGAAACCCAGCCCGAAAGCTTACCTATGCACTTCGCAGGGACAAGAAGAACTCAGACATGGTGTACGGCACACCGCCTCTTTATTCCAGCTTCCTTTGGAATTTCGAGGCTGCTGGGGTTCGGCTCCCCTTGTCTAAATTGTCAGAATTTGTCAGTTTTCTTCGTGTGCCCTGGGGAAAATTACTATGCAGGTCATTCACTTCTCTGGGTGCAAAGAACTCAGACATGGTGTACGGTTACCGCCTCTCTTCATGTCGAACTACAATTCTTCGACGAGGCTGCGGGGTTCGACTCCCCGTGTCCGAATCCATCTTGGTCCTACCTTTTTTTCCACAGCCCAGAATTAAAAATGCTCACGCAATCCACATCGCAGGGTACAAAGGAACTAGGACATGGTGTACGCGTACATTGTCTCTCTTCATTCCAGCTGCCTTTGGATTTCGAGGCTGCTGGGGTTCGACTCCCCGTGTCCGAATTAGAATCTCCTCCACGTGGTATTTTTTTTGCATCGCAGCATTTAAAAATGCTAACGCATCCACTTCGCAGGATATAAAGGAACTCGGACATTGTGTACGGTTCACCACCTCTCTTCATGGACCTGCTGAGCGAAACGACGAGGCTGCCGGGGTTCAGCTCCCTCGTGTCTGAAATTGATTAGCTACTTTTTTTGCATTCCGGCATTTATATAAAAATGCGTTGGCATTTTTACTTCGCAGGGTGCAGGAAATCGGGCATGGTCTACGGTACCGCATCTCTTTATTCCAGCGCCTCTGGATTTCGAGGCTGCCGTCTTGATATAACGTCACGGTGCATTGACGAGGTTGCCGGGGTTCGTTTGATATGCTGGACACTACAGAACTTTTTCGTGTGCTATTGGATAAATTGCTACACATGCAAGCTCAGGGAGGTAGGACTCGTAGGAGGAACTCGGAATGGTTTACGGTACGCTACCTCTCTTGATAACACCGCACCACAGCTCATGTCGAGGTTGTGCCTATTATCTTATCCTTCAAACCAGCATTTTTCACATCCCCAATTTGACTCGTCTCGATTCACCTTGGTGCGCAGTCCCGAAGACGCGTACAGCCTGCGGGTTACACGTCGGAATGTCTTCCCCGCACTCCGCAATCCCCGTCGAACTGCGCCTGCGATCTGCAATAGCCCAAGCAGAGCGCAGTCTGTCAGCGATGGCGATCATCCGACGCAACTCACCGCATTATGAATTCAACCTGGAAAAATCGGCAGAAATGCGTTCCGTGTACGTGTGCAATATTTGTCGCGGTCCGGTCGGTCGAACCCTCAAATTCGGGTGTCCCACGCTGCGACGGCGACGCGTCGCTGTTCCTGTCTCCTGTCTGGCGGGACCAAAAAAAAAAACCATGCACGCCCTGAATTCAAAGCCTTCGTCGCCCTGAATTGCCTCCTGTCTTTTTTTTGGATTGAATAGAATGTACCAACTAACCAACAATCAACTTTCAACTCCTCGCAGCTTCCGAAATAACCGATTCTACACCGAGCTCGATCCAGTGCGAAGAAAACAAACAGAAATTGGTTCCGACGGAGACTCAAAGGGGCTCCTTGAGAGTGGTTGTGGCGGGTACGGTTCGGGAATTCGCGAGGTGTAGGCCTAAGAAAAGAAATCCGAGTTCGCCCAACTTTCTTTTTCTTTTTTTCTGGGCCACTGAAAAGTATATGTTTCTCTACAGCACGATCCAGCCATCCCCAACTGCACCTATGATGCGGATTCGGATTCGAATTTCGAACTCAAACCCCAACCGGCTGCGCTTGGGTTCAAATCCTCCTTTATTACAACAGCCGTTGATATAAATCCCAAACTGGTTTGCCGCGCAGTCCGGAGTTTGCTCAGTGCCTCCCAACTCTGGACCTCCGCTCCACAGCTCCAAGCGTACATCTCGCGGATATCTCGGGCCAACGTGAAGCCCGACAGTTCACTCGCGATTTGCTCGCGATTCTCCACAGCGGCAATCGCAAAGCGATACCCGGGTCCCTGATGGACTTCGGCGGCCGCGTAGCCGTGCCTCCCTGTCTGCATTCTCGTTCTTCACTAGGAAATTTGTCTGATTTATTCACAGCCAGTTCCCATTTCATGGTTGCGTTTTCAAGTTCAACTCAACCTACTTGATCGATCGCATGCAAGTTCAAGTAACTGATAAGTTGTGCGGATGGGCTGACCTTCTTCTCAGAGACCTGGGCTCAATATTGTGTGCCGAAAACAATTGCTCGGTGTCGCGGAACAGGTAAATAAGTTGGACACTGAAGTTAAACTGGGGTTCAAAGATCTAACGCTCTTTTTCTTGTCCACCTGCGAGTCAATTCTTTGCAATTCCAGTACTGTTTTGGTAGGTTTCGATTATCTACAGTGGCTCGTTGTGCTTAACATTGTTCTGGCTTTCTGGTTCAGGTTCAAGTCTCCTTGCCGATATTCCAAGTTTAACCTCCACACAGTACCTAGCGCGAGATAACTTGCGTTTCAATGCATTCTCCAAGTCTCTTGGACTCCGCTTGGGACTACAACAAAGCGAGGTACGAACTCAAAAAACTGTTGTAGCGTCTGTTTATAAGAGACTAGCTTGGGACGGGTTCCCTGTGTCTCCCCACGGTGTGCAATGTGGATGACGTGGATCGGATTCGCCTTACTTTGGATGTGGATCCCGGCCCATAGCATTTTGGTATTTTGGCGCGTAGCGAGCGGCAAATATCCGTGTAGGTTTCGGATGCAACTTGATTACGGCTCCCACAGACTAAGCTTTGAGCGTCTATGGCTGCGTTGACTCCAGAATCTTGATCTAGAAGAGGACAACTTGAAGCGCTCATGGTCAAATGCCAAGACGCAAAATTTCTTACGTAGCAATTTGACGCCGACCGACGACGCGTGGCCTTTTTACTGTACTGCCACCTGTCCAGTGTCCTCGCCACACAGGTGCAGTGGTGACTCAAGTTGAATCGCGACTCGGAGCACGGTCCGCAATCGGCTATCAGGTCGCTTCTGCGCCTCACCTCAACAGCTTCCACACGAACAGCGACCACATTCGGTTAATACAGCCGCTTTGGCCATTGCGCCCTCAGAAATAATCACCGAATTCCCCGCTTTGTCTATTTTCCTTGTGTAGCCTGTGCCTCCTATACGCCAGCATGCCCAGCATGATCTCCATTTCAGTTGGCCACACTATACTCAGCCTTCTGTGTGTGCCCGTCCCCTGAATGACGTTTCCACGTGTATCCGACTCGGAGTCAACAATACACCCATTCGAATCCAATCGCCACTCGGGAAAGCTATATTAATTAGCCCGCGCTCGTCCATACCTCAAGCTAAATTCTCCGCGAACCTCCTTTCAAAATCTTATTAACGACGACAATGTGCTGGTTTAGCTGCAAGCATCGCTGCCGCTGCCAGTCCCCTTACTGCAGTTGCAGTATATGCAACCCCAGGATGGCTATCTGCGTGCGCCACCTACCTATCGGT
>JARJLF010001232.1:0-90039 GCA_029378395.1 Mycena leptocephala | reverse complement strand
TGCCCTTTAAATATCCACACTGTAAGCACCTTCCGCCCCCGGCCTCTTGCAACGTGGAAAACGTTTGTACCCGCAGCGATCAATGCCTCGAGGGGTAGCAACTCGCCAGTCGATGAGGTCGTTCGGTTCTCCAGAGATAGAGAGGAAAGGAAGGGCAAGGCGGGGAGACGGGAGAGTAAAGAACGGTTAATAGCGCGCTGTCGCGGCAGAGCCCACTAACCCAGCTTGTTAACCAAACATTGTCCGCAATCAAAGAAAACAGCATGATGTTTCTGTATACCGTGCTCATTTCTCAGTCGATTGATGCATCAACCCGCGCCAAGGACCCAAACAATTTTTTTTTTTATTTTTGCTCCACAGTGGGTAACAGAAGAAAAAATTAAACAGCCACCCCATAGCTCGTATTTCAAGAAAAAAAACATCAGTGCACAATGACGCCTGCAAAAGCTGCAGCGAATTTGAGTTAATTAATATTCTCTTTCAAACCCAGAATTTCAGACTCGCGAACCGCCGGACTACAAAGACGAGAACACTGGCACAGGATACCATCATCTGAACCGAACATCGGACTACAATGTGTGAAACACATCGACATATTGTCCACCAGGAACACCCGAAGGCAATGCTCGTCGAATCAACTCAATGTACATGTAAATAAAATGCTAGACACTGCGTTCAGACCCCCTGTAGGCAAAGGTCTGCCAGATCCTGATAGGCAGATGTGTAGGCAGACCAGTGTACTGACCCTGCCCATCTGTCTGCCCATCCCTGCCATGGATGGTCTAGGTATTCCGACCAGAATAGGCACACATAGACTGACGTAGGCTGATGAGCCTAGCTAAGCCTAGTTAGCCAAATTCAAAATCCGATATGGTTTGTACGGGTCCAGCCATTCCAATCGACACCAACCTAGACCCAGGTTGGCCAAGGTTGGCCAAGATAGGCACACCACTGTCGGCGAAGATCTACCAAGGTGGGCAGACGACTTTGCCTTGGTAGGGATGCTAGACCAACGTAGGCCAACACCTATTAACGTCGACCAACGTCGGCTTGAGTGGGCAACCCATAGGCAGAGATCGGTGAGGGTGGCACATCTGTGCCTATGGGGGGGTCTGAATGCAGTGAGACTGAATGAAAGGCATCAGGATAAAAAATACACAGAAAAAGGATATACACACCGGATACATCCATGCTTAGGAGAATGGGAGCACTTGGAATGAAATATAAATAGGCACGGGGCGACGATTGACAGTACTATCCAATTGGACAGCTAGAAGAATTGAAAAGATCAAGAATATCGCCGGTCCGAGGCGACTGCAATTCATATGCAGAGGAACAGAACGTGAAGACACGACTGTGGTCAATTACGAAAGTCACCAAGTTAAGGTTCGTCGTTACCGAGCAAGCCGGTCGATTCTGCGTGCATGTCTCCAAATCTACGCAATAAATGTCAGAACATGAACTGGAGTCACACCTACCACATCTGGGGTGCGAGGCTCGAGATCTACATAATAGTGATCAGCGCGCACTGGCACCAGCACGGGAGCAAAGCACAATACTCACCAAGGTGTGATGCTGCATCCACAGGTCGACGTTGGCTCGGCACTGAACACTGACCCCCAGGAATATTGAGGTGCAGGTGATCGTGCAGAACTTAACTCAGCACAAGAGAAATTTGAGAGGTGGTTTGAACAAGCAGAATGAGTAGCTTGAATGACTTGACTGACTTGACAGGGGAAATGTATACTGAACATGTGAGGATATAGGCTGCTGGTGCCGCAAAGAGCTGTAATCACCGGCTGCTCGGGACCCCGTCACCGGGATCAAGCAAAAAGACACCTAGGTTGAAAGCTCTTGGCAGGGGTCTCTATGCTCATATTCGCGTGGAGCAGGGGAGCTACCGAACTTGCAGTGAGGCAGAATGAGTTGACCGAGGTGGGGAGGAAAATGGGGTTGAGATGAGGGGAAAGAAAGAAAGACGTCGTCCCCGACGTGGCGGGATCAACATCGGGATGGGCGCTGATTTCATGATTGGCGACAACATCTAGACAAAGAAAAGTGAATTTAGACGACTGGAGAGACTCGAAAACACGGCGCCAAGGCCAGGATTACAAACGAGAACCAAACAAGAACAACTTTATAAAAATTTAGCGGAGACTGCAAGGAGACTGTGTTAATTAGGGCGCTATAAGACCCACTACCTAAAGTTAGTGGGCATTCTACGACTTGACTTCCATGGAAAAGTAAGTACTAGTAACACTTTTTGGAGGGTAAGAGAACTGATACTTCTCCTTTGAAATATTTTCTGACTTGAGCCCGTGATTCCGTGATTATCCGGCGACAGATCCGTGATAGTCCGTGGCCAGTCGTGATTGGTGGCATTCCCGTTACCGCGACTGTTTTTGCTTCCTGCTACATATCTCTCGATGCTCTTCATATGCCCTCTCTATATATTAATCCAAAGCACCACATTGTCTTGAAATGACTCTCCAGATTCTTTTGTGGTCTGGCACCCAAGCTGGAGTCTGAATGATGGTGTGTAGCAGTACAGTGTTGATAGAACAGGAATGGAAGATAAAATGTCTTGAGAATCCCGAGCTGAAAATTCAAGAGTTGCAAAGCCTGCCTAGAATGCCCGGGAGTAGGCGAGGAAACAATGTAAGAAGAGAGAACCGAAATGCATCACCATGGCCCATTGGTACTGGGGATCATTTCAAATTACTCACCCACCTCAGAATCAGAGGGTTGAAGTAAGATTTTAAATTTAATGTTGAAAAAAAGGCCAGACTTGTATTGCCATGTGAAGCACTGGCCTCAAAGCCCATGTTTCTTTACAGCTGTTGTCAGCACCAAGGCGTGAATCAGAAAAATGCCATTTTGGGCATTTTCTGATCCCAGCAACCGATTTGCCCATATATATATCTCGATGGTTCTGCACGGATTGAGATGGGAAGTAGCTAGCCTAATTAATGCACCATTATTGATAGAAAGAAAGTTGCAAAAATATTTTATACTCAATGAAATGGAGCATCTAGGGATGTCGTAGGATTTCAAGCTCGAGACGATGGAGAACAAAAGGCGAAACAGCTTGAAGGGGATAAAGCCAAACACATCCAAATGAATTAAGCATTAAATCGTAAGTATAATAATAGAATGGTTAACTTTGATAAAGGACCGCGCGAAGCAGGTGCCGGGGTCCATCTCCCGGGACTCAAAGACGGCTTTATCAAACTCGCATTTGGAAAGACTCGCCCACGGCACCCGGAACGCAAACTATTTTTGTGGTTCTTCTCTCACGAACCAACATATATAAGGGCCTACGTATCAACCCCATGCCTCATTCTCCCTCTCAAGTGGATATATATATCACAATTCCCACAAGTCACATATGACAGCACAAGCTGTATTCTTTCCTACTCTTTTAATATCTGAAGGGAGCTGACTAGTTGCAGCACACTGGGCACAATTTAGAGCCTAGTTCAAATATTGGTCAAATCTGTGACACCCCTTCAGGCCCAGTAAGTGCATAAATGAGCTCATGACAATGGAACTGAAATCATAACAGACATATGAAAACCCAGAGTTTTATGAAGCCCTTGAGCTCCTAGCAGACGAAACACCGCCAGAGAACCCAGATCTCATGCTATATCGACAACTTTTGGGCATGTTGTATCAACAGAAATTCGGGAAGTCAGGGAACCTAAATGATTTCCAAGCTTCATTGAACAACAATGAAGCTGCTCTTGATCTAATGCCCCAAGGACATGAACAGAAACCACAGTGCCTCCACAGCATTGCTGTATGTTTTAGAAATCGGTACCTGATGTTGGGAGATGTGAAAGATCTGGAGGCTTCACTGGAAAAGAAGCAAGAAGCTGTAGTTCTGACACCAGTAGAAGATCACCATCGAGCATGGCTCCTACAGAGTCTTGCAACATCTTTCACAGATCGATATCGAAAATTTGGAGATCTGAAGGACCTTCAAGCTGCTCTGCTACAGTCCCAAGATGCATTGGCCTTGACACCAGACAACCATCCTGACAGACCTGAACGCTTACATAGCCTGGCAGTATCTTTCATTGATCAATATCATAGGTTGGGTGACTTGAAGGATCTTGAGGCTGCATTGCAGAAATTACAAGAAGCAACAAACCTCACTCCAAAGGGCCACCCTGATTTGGCACGCTATCTCCAGAGTCTTGCAAGCTCACACAGAGATCGTTATAAGAGGTTGGGAGGCCTGAATGACCTTGAACTTGTGCAAGCAATGAACCAAGAGGTAATTAACTAACTCCAAATGAACATCCAGACAAAGCTTCACGTTTACACAATCTTGCTTTGTCATGCATGGATACCTATCAAAGGTTTGGAGTTTTGAAGGACCTTGAGGCTGCATTGCAATTTTCTCAGGCAGCTTTGACCTGACCCCAGATGGACATTCAGAAAAAGCAGAATATCTACACAGCTCTGGGATATTTTCCAGAAGTCAGTTTCAGAGGTTTGGAAGGCTACAAGATCTTGAAACTGGGCTCCAAAAAATTCAAACAGCAGTGGATCTGACTTCAGAAAAGGACTCAGAGTGGCCACCTCGTTTACATAGCCTTGCTGTACTCTTGACAGATCGATATCACAGGTCAGGAGATCTCAATGACCTTGAGGTTGCACTGCAGAAAAAACAAGAAATAATGGACCTCATCCCAGAAGATCATCCTAATAGGACAGGCTATATGCACAGCCTTGCCGCATCTTTCCATGACCGATATCACAGATTGGGGGACCAGAGGGATCTAGTGACAGCATTGGACAAATTTCAAGAGGCAGTGAATCTGACCTCATCGGACCATCCTGTGAAACCACGGCTACTAAAGAGCCTTGCTATCTCATTTGGAGATCGATACAGAACTTCCGGCACACTCAAAGACCTTTGTTCTGCACTTCAAAATCATCGAGCTGCTATTGATCTTATCCCCGGGAATCATCCAGATAGAGCAGAATATTTACAAAGCTTTGCTATCTCTTTGATGGATCAATATCAGAGATTAGCAGAGCTGCAGGATCTTGAGGCTGCACTAGAGAAATTTCAGGAGGCTGTGAATCTGACCCCTGAAAACCATCCAAACAGAGCACAGTGTCTTCAAAGTTTGGGATGGTCTTTTGCTATCCAATACAACAGGACAGGGGATTTGAAGGACCTTGACAAAGCTATGCACAACTATCAAACAGCAGTCAACTTAGCTCCCCAGAATCACCCTGCTAGAGCAAGGTGTTTACAAAGTCTTGCTGAAATATTTGTGAATCAATATAAACAGTCAGCAGATCTAAAGCATCTAGAGGCTGCAATCAACACAGCTCAGGAAGCACTTGAACTGACCACAAATAATCACATTGACAGACCTGGGTGTTTGCAAAGTGCGGCTCTGTGCTTTGCACAACGATATAAAAGGTTAGGAAATCTGGAGGACCTCACAGAAGCTGCAAAAGAATTATGGTCATCTGTGAATCTCACTCCAAAAGGTCATCCAGCGCTTGGAGGACGTTTGTATAATCTCGCTGATTGTTTGAGAGAACAATATTATCGATTTGGGTATGCCAAAGATTCTGAATCTGCACTACAAAAATTTCGGGACTCTGTAGAATCAACTCCAGAAGGGCATCCAAAGCAAGTGGAACGTTTACAAGGGCTGGCGGTCTCTCTTTTTGATCGATATCAAAAGCTTAGAGACCTGCAGGCTCTTGAAGAAGCTCTACACAACTTTCAGAAAGCCATTGATCTTTCATTTGAAGGGAACCTTGATTTAGGTGGATATCTTCGAAATCTGTTGTTTGTTTCAGAAATTGGTATCAAATATTTGGAGATGTAAAGGATCTTGAGGATGCAGTGCAGAAAGGTCTAGATGCAGTCAATAAAACTCCAGACGGACATTCTGATAAGCCTGAACGACTCCAAAGCCTTGCTGCCACCATTTCTGTCCGATACCAGCAATTTCGAGACCCTGAAGATATTCAAGCGATCAGAAAGTACTATAGCACTTCATTTCAAACAGTGGCCTCCAGTCCAGAAAGGTCCTGGGATGCAGCTCTGGACTGGGCTTTTTTTGCAAAGACATATCAACCTTCGGATGGTCTGACTGCTTACTTGGAGGCCTTCCGGCTTCTGCCGGATATTCTATGGATCGGTCATTCTGTACATGTTCAGCATGCTGCTGTCCATAGGCTTGATATCCAACAAGTTACTTCAACAGCGATCCAAACTTGCATCAGTCAGTCCAATCTGATTTCTGCAGTGGAAATTATGGAACAAGGTCTAGCTACTGTATTTCAACAAATGCTACAGCTTAAATCCGATGTTGATTATCTCCCACCTGCTCAGGCAAAGCTTTTCAAACGGCTTTCGTCTCAGCTCTACACCAAAACATTCACTGATCCAATGAAGATTGTAAATGACCGAAACGATCTCCTACAGAAAATTAGGACACAGCCAGGTCTTGAATATTTTCTTCTTCCAAAATCATATCACGCACTTTGCCAAGCATCACATGGTGGACCTATTGTTATCCTGAATAGCCACAAATATCATTGTGATGGAATAATAATTTTGAATCCAATTTCAGAGCCAGTTCATGTTGCACTCCCAAATGTTACTATTGACTTTGTCAAATCACAACGGACTATGCTAAAACAGTTACTTGGTCGCTGCAATGTCAGAAATCGAGGAGAATCAGAAGCTACTAGACTTTTTGGGCAGAGAGAACAGTTTTCATCCAAAACATCAGAAGAATGTTTTGCAGATCTGTTGTCCTGGCTCTGGAATTATGTTGTTCATCCTGTGTATGCAGTTCTCGAAGTGGTTCGTAATTGCTGTACTTCAACTGTTAGAAACTGATGTCTGTTTATCCAAATGGCATTTGCAAGGGGAGGATATGGTGGCTACCCACTGGTGCATTTACGGGACTGCCTTTCCATGCATGTCCCCCAAACAATCAGTTCATCCACTCATACACAGTAACACTGGGCTCCCTTCTAGAGGCTCAAAAAAAGAGTTCACTCAATAGTCCTACAGTTGGGGTTGTTGGAGTAACTCATACTGGTCCAGCTGGAGCGAACTCCTTGAAAGGAGTGGCTCAAGAAGTCAAAGACATACTTTCTGTTATCCCCAAGCCTCAGGTAGAGTGTCTTGAAGGGCAACAAGCAACAGTGGATGCTGTGAAATTTCAACTACAGCATTGTTCCTGGCTCCATCTGGCTTGTCATGGAAAGCAAGATCTAGTTGAGCCCACGAGAAGCCACCTTCTCCTTTATGGAGGTAGCTTGGAGTTAGAAACAATTCTTCAGATGAATCTGTCACATGCACAAGTTGTGTTCCTCGCGGGATGTCAGACAGCCATGGGAGATAACGAACTCGTAAATGAATCGTTTCATCTTAGTGGAGGATTTATTGCAGCAGGTTTCCGAGGCGCAATTGGAACAATGTGGTCCATGGATGATCAAGACGGACCTCTGGTTGCGAAGATGGTCTACTCTCATCTTTTTCGAGATGGTCAACACCCTAGGGCCAGTGACGCAGCAGCGTCTTTGCAATTTGCAGTCAGAGAATTAAGGAACAGGGGTGTTCCTTATGAGCGCTGGATGCCGTTTATTCACATGGGGATTTGATATAGAAGTCTTTCTGTGCGTGCTTGGGCTCTATGTATCTTTTACGGGAATTTGTTTCGAGAATCCATTGGTTTGTCGTTTGGGATTAGGTTCAACGATTTAAACCATGATACTCCAAGTAAGTATGAGACAGCTGAAGACTTATCATCAGCAGTACCGCCTATTAGGTATAACTCCAGAGAAATTGGAAAGTATCTATAGGCTCGAATCCAACCTGTCTATGAAGGTAAACCTATCGACAGGTTTACCTTCATAGCTAGACAGCCACTGGTCTACCGTCCATCCCGACTAATGTCTATGGTCCAGCAGTAGTGAACCCGGCCAACGAAGGAAATCAGGAGTCGATAGTGATGTGTCCAGACGGTGTTTGAGAACGGTCAGCTAATGGGACAGTAAATGACCATGCACCTTGAGTGTGGTCCAGTACCAGCTACACGGCAATCAGAGGCACTCAAATGGGACGGGAGGGAGAAGGAGTGAAGGAAGAGGGATGGGAGGGTTTAGACTTCGTGTTGATGTGAAAATATACCGTTATAGAAGAAACAGGACGCACCAAGATTACCGAAATTTCGGCTGATTTTAAATTAGACTCAAAACGTCAAATTTTGAATTGGGAATAATTTGGCCCGAAACCCAAGATATCGTTTGGCTTGAAATGCTTCGGGGTCAACGGAAATGCAGAATATCAGCCAGATTTCATTCTTAATGGGAAACCTGACGTTTTGAAAATTGTCCGAAATTTGGCTAATTTCGGTATGGGAGCCAAGCGACGCGACGCGACCATGTACACGGTCGCGTGGTGGCGTGTTTGGTTCCAACGGTGATCGGGCCGAATTCCGATTCTTGCTAAGTAACGTCATAGCCCGTAAATTTCTCGAGTCCTCTGTGCAACCTCCACTCTCTGATACTTTCTAGAATGTCTCACCTATTGAACCACACTCCGCCTCGCCCTTCTGCGACGTGTCCCGACATTATCCTGACCGCACGCATGCCACTGGGCCAATTCCAAACCATCCGAGTCTTCGACTAAGCTCTTGCATAAAGTTCGTGCCCACCTCAGGGCTCTTTATTTTCTCAAACCCCAGTGACCCAGAGATCGGGAACAAGCTCAAGATGAGCCAAAACTTGGTGCAGAAAAGACAGAACTCCTTGCCGACTTGCATTCTTGAGTCCGAGAGAAGCCTGTGAGCAAAAATCACCGTAAGCATACCGTAACAATATGCGACAGGATATGTGCGATCTTGACAGAATGGAACACTCTAACTCTGGATGAAAGACCAGAAAAAAAGAGAAGGTTATCAGTTACTTAGCCCGTCGTCCGTCGACAGTAGGGGTTTGGAAACAAGGCCGGACGCTGGTCAGGAGTGGGAGAAGAGGATGAATGGGATGTCTACAACGACTTCGATTGGTCACATATTTGACGGAGATGAACACTGCTATCGGTAACGCCTTCACCTCACGCTCGTACTCGAAGAATGACGTGCCGGGCCCCGATTTCTTCCACAGACAACGTTGAACGGGATATGCGTTGACCTCTGAGTCCTTACGCACACCTCCCTAGAATCAGACGTCTGATATATGACGTTGAAACCCTCAGGTCTCGAATCTATCCCGTGTCCCGCTCTGACACACCTCGAGCTGGCGCATCTTGAGTCCGTCTCTACCTCTTTCATAATTACATAGGAATGAATGTTCCTCCTCAATTCCTTCGCCACCACGGAGAGGGATGGGTGAGTTGCCCTTGCTGACATAGGGTGCATTGCTTATTCCCAAGTCTAAACCATCTTGTCATCTGCACCTCCATCTCCACCTTCCCCTTCGTCCCTTTCTTGGAAAGATTAGCTGCCCCTGGCCTGCAATCTTGATAGTTGAGCAGCCACGCTCCAGACTCTACGATGGGCTGAAATCTGTGGATCCTGAAAACGCTCGCCCAATATTGGGCATCCACGATCGTAGTTCTCCAACTACACAAATGCCAACTGGATGTGGAGAATCTCGGTGTCGTGCGGACCTCTCCAATCTGCGTCAGCTCGTACTGATAGGATTTATCATGGAACCGCCCGTTTTCCAGATCTCTCTCTATCCTTACGGGACTTCCGCACTTAGCGTTGCATGTTCGGAGGATATGCGGTCCCGACCTGATAGACCTCACAATCGCACAACTGGCGACCCTCGCCCAGTGCCCTGAACCCATTTCGGCTAATTTCGGAACTACCAAAATTGAGACTAAAATGAGCTATAATAATTATACACAAATCCAAGAGGTGCAGGTTCTGCTTACTGCGAGTACGCTCGGCCTAGGTTCGGATGCTGTTTCCTACCGCGTGTGGAATTTGCATATGTATCCGATCGATGACAACATAAATGCTTTCGCTGTTGCTTCCTGCCTCCATAAAACTTTTCCTCGCCTCAGCACCATCACCTGTAAGTGATGGATAAGACAGTGGATGGAGGGAAGCTGCGAGATTAATTAACCTTTTACGAGCGACAGACCGCTCCTTTCGATGTATTAATTAAATTAGATCACTAGACAGAGTGACATTGTCTGTAAACGATATATATTGTTCTCTTGTAGTGTGGTATACTCTTGAATTCCGTTCATTGTACTCCTTTTGAATTCCTGAACGACATGGGCACAGAAAATGTAGGATAACAAATTGAAGCTAGTAGGTGCAGGGCTTCATTTCCAAGCGGGTGTCAGACAATTGGATCAACAAAAGCACGATAGTTGGAAGGACGCGAATTTCAAGGTACTACTGAGAAAAGTGCCTCATCGGGTGAAATTGTCTACACCACACCTTCTTGAAAATGTAACAAGTCCTGCCTCGTGAGCTCTCGGTAGCCCCGCTCGTATGGATTCATGGAAGAGGGTCCCAGCCACCTCTTCGTCCATGAAGGAAACCCTGAAATGTGCCTCGCGCAAACGCACGAGTTTTTCCAGTGCTTCCTCCACATTGGCATAATGACGAGGGTGTACAAGGGCTTCCTCGAAGTTTGCATCGATGACAACAATAAGCCTCTCGATGTTGAGCATACATGTCGGGAGGTCTGAGATAGCAGCACACACTGCGACAGGCAGTCGCGACGTCCGTACGGAGGCGCGAAGGGTCAGGGAACGAAGCCTGGGTAGATTCGGAAGATGAATTCGCTGGTCGTGCCGATCTAAGAAAATTTCAGTAGGGGAGATGAAATCGAGAACGAAGAAGCTACCTCGAAATGTATCACCAAGGTCTGCAGGGAAAAGGAATAGAGGTGTGCAATCCCGAGGCCATAGAGCGACTTCTGCATCTGGACGAATAATTCCAGGTGTTCTACTTCCAGCCGCAAAAGAGGTGATTTATCTTTGCTAAGCAGGATCCCATGGAGAGAGACACGATCCTTTGAGGAGCCATCGAGAACGAGGCGGTCAAGTTTCGTAGCCGGTCCGGAGATGGGCTCTACCTGGAGCCGATCGGAGTATGTGGAAGGATGTCCTTCGCGGATATCGATATTGATCAAAGCGACTTCCCGGTATGACGAAAGTGCAAGGCAAATGAAGGAGGAGGGCACGCCAAGACAATTAAGGAGGCCGAGACAACGTAGAGTGGGAGTGCGAAGAAAAGACAGGAATGCGGTCTGGAAATCACCATGGAAGGGCGTCGTGACCCATAACGCCCAACCCGAATCTACCACCAGCCGGTGAACTCCATTGAACAGCGGAGGATGGCTGCCAAGCCAGGATCGGCTCCAAGCCTGAGATTGATACGCAGATCGCGAACGTAAGAGGGTAAGTGGGGCTGTTGAGCAAGTCCACTGACTGCGTCTGCTTTTCCTCGCAAAGTGAGCGAGCGGAAAAGACATCGTTGGCTGGAGACCAGAAACACGGGAGAAACCAACGCGCACGCTTGTAGAGTGCTACGATCCGAAGCCCATTGACCAGAGCAGCACGCGGCATGTGCGTTATCGCAGATCGAAACATAATCAACGATTATGTCGATGAGTTCTTGGGCCAACTCGACCATAGAGTCCTGGAGTGGGAGTAGGTGGAACAGGCGTACGCTCGTGAAAGCTCAGCTGCTTCGGTGTGCAGAAAGCGAATGTTCGAAAGGGATGTATACTAAGTGACATAGGAGCATCTCAGGGCGCTAAATTTGATGATGCGAGCATCGCGGCACTAGGGGGAGGATCATTTCGGATTGGTCATGACGGGAGAAGATCAAGATCCCTGCAGCTCCGCCCTGTGGCGATGATACTATCCCATCAAAGCCCCTATGTATGATCGTGATGCCGAACACTCTCCCGCCATCGTTCTGCGCCCCTTCCGTAAACTCGTTGTTCAGACATTTGGACCACGCGAGTATAATCCTCGATGCCGCCACAAAAAGTGTCCACTTAATCCTCGACCCCAGGCTTACAGTAGTCTCTCGTAGACAGACGCTACAACAATATTAGTGCTCGTGCCTCGCATGTTGTAGGCTTACAGACAAGAAGACTGAGTCTTAGAGTCTGCTAACTCGTCCTACTCTCTTACACTCGCTGTCGATCTGGAGGGTGTGGCACTTAAATCTGTCGTTCTGGAACTTGGGTCTGGTGCAACTCATGGGAGCGACATGATTTGGCCTTTTCGATACGTACTGTATTTTCGTCCTCCGCGTCACGACATTCGAGGAGGGCAAACCTAATCCTCCTCGGTCAAGCAGGTATCGCTAAATCTAATTTCCCTCCCCGCAAAAAAATCAGAATATTGGAATTGATTTAGAGGAGACTGTTTTTCGACATCAGGAACGACTCCACGCATGGTTGGACTGCATGGTCAGCTACTCTGCGTCGACACTACAAAAATATTATACCCTCATCGGCGACCAAAAAGAAAATTTGTCGCGCTTCTACATATACTCTGCCATTCATGAATGAAACAATTACAAGTTGGGTAACTCCACATTGGTCCTGGGGTCAGTGAAACGTGTAAACAATGAATGAAAGGCGCTCAGGGAATCCAAAGCAAAGGATAAACAAACAAACACCGCTGCCGCCGACCATCTCGGCGGTTCGTCATTCATTCCTTCACCGGGTTGAATTAATAATAACCTGGTTGCGCACAAGCCATACGAGCCATCTGGTGGCTTTTTTGCTGTGCGCACCATATGGCTAATGGCTCATATAACGTATGAAACTGTGTTTCATTTGATCATTCTAGCCTTCATTTCGGCCATGTATCATCTCTAAATTTCAGTTGGCGTCGAGCTTCGGTGGCCAGGCGCCAACTTGAACCCAAAATCAAACATTCCAGCCTTTTTGTCTTGATTTAGGAAGTATTTAGAGCTCGAAGTGGATTTGGAGTAATGCATGAACATGTACTACAAGAGCATCATTTATGAGCAAAAGTCATCAGGGATGTGCAAAGCCATACGAGCCATTAGCCATACGTTTGCGCACAGCAAAAAAGCCATCAGATGGCTCATATGGCTTGTGCGCAACCTCTCTAATATCCACTACTAATCCGTGTTCAAAGGGAATTGGCATACATCTGAGCATATTGTTTATTTACGACGACGAACGTGGTCAGGATTCAGAAGGGCGGAGGCGGAGAGGGAGCGGTTCAAGGTCAGTGCTGACGTTGAACGTTGAACATATCATGTAGGTCAGTCAACCAGTCGGCGATCACCAATGTCGCCATATCAGTTAGACCGGTGACCGATCTGTCTACGAGACAAAACTGTCGGTAGACACATATCAGTTAATGGGTTGCAATGGTGAAAACCCTGCGACTATATTTGTCGAGCAAGAAGGCGGCCTCCGTCTCGACACTGAATTCAGCGGTGATTTTAATTGATTGGTCCTGAATACCACGGCGTGTTCCAATTGAACACGAAGGACGGCCTCCGCCCGATATTGTCCATGGTGCTTGTTCAATTGACTGCTCTTCAATCAGCGTTTCCAGTCGAACACGAAGCGCGGCCTCCGCTCGATATCGAATTCGGTGGTAATCTTTCAATTAAATTGCCCGAAATGTAACGCGAATGTGGGTTATTTTCTGAATTATCAGATGTTCACCCGCGTTCCCGCACTGCGATGTTTTTCTTGAAACGAGCTCATCCAATAGTTCACGGCCACCATTGTAGATTCGAGGCGCTGGGCTAGCAAATACAAACTCGTTGGCCAGAAAAGAAGCCGACTGAAGCCAGGGGCGAGGACAACTACACGCGGACGCCGCGATTTATCTCCAAACACATTGCCCGGGGCCGCTTGACCCTCCTTCGCTCATGTTTCATATTGCTTGCTGTGCCCCGTTGAACTTTGAATCCCCGTAAACTTCACCAAACCCCCGGTCTAGCCCGCATCTCTAGTGGGTCGTCTGGAGGCGTCTATCCTATATAAACTCTGCAGCTCAGGTTTCAGACTCCACCGCCAAACTCACAAAGCATCTACGTTTTAAAAATGTTCTCAGTCGCCTCTGTCGTTGCCTCTCTCGTACTCGCGCGCGTCGCACTTGCCACTCCTGTCGCTCGCGGCGCGTGCAACCCTGCTCTCGCCAACGGCACTGGGATCAGCATCGCAAGCGGAAACTTGGAGCTCGGATACGCCAGCTGGCGCCCCAATTATCTCGCAGGCACTCTCCGCCACGGCCGTAGAATTTATCAGCGTGGCTTCGACTGTATCCAACGGGGGTTTCGTCTTGAAGTAATTCTTTTTTTGTACTTTCTCCGACACCTCTGACCTTGTCGAAATTCAGGGACTCCAATCAGGATAACCACTCCGCTGGACTCTACCCGACCTGGGTCAACGGCGCAATTCAACTCGAGACGCTCGTGACTCCTAGTCTGTAGTTAACCGCGCCACCGTGTATCGGTGGCCTGCTTATTACAAATCATCGGAGTTTCAAATTTTGCCACGCATATTTAGCACTTCTAGATGCCCCATTTTCAAACTTCCAGAGAGAAAGAGTATTCAAATGTGTGTCTGACCCCAAATAGCTCTTCAAATTATTCTTTTTCAACTTCCATTCTCGTGGAATGAAAAGAGCAGATTTGTCAGGATTTGTCATCCGTTGATCCTTCAAATTCGAATCACTCTGCCGCCGCACGAGTTGGGTGGACAACTTGTTCAAAATTATGCTAGTAAATACTATAGGACTTCGTATTTGTGAAAAACACGTTCTGCAATGCGTACCAGCATCCAAATTCTTCCCGTGATTTGTAATAAGCAGGCCAGCGATCACTCGATCGAGCTTATCAACAGACTACAACATGCGAGGCATGAGCACCAAAACTGTTGTAGCGTCTGTCTACGAGAGACTACGTGACTCCCGAGGATGGGTAAGCCCAAATAACCCACTGGAGATATCGATGCTTATACTGCACCCAATAACAGAAAACAGGGCTGGGGCTTCGTTTGCTCAGCGTGCCACGATCCGTCTACGGTCGGCGCAGGCGGCGTTATTACCTCCTCCTGCGCCGTGGTCAACGGCTGGACGGGACAGTGTCTGCAGATTGGAAAGGCTGCGGGAGATGCGGTGACCATTGCCAATTGCGCCAACTTGGGATCTGGCCCGCAGTACTTTGACGTTTATTTGGGTTGATTTGTATTGTGTCGACGGTGGAGAGATGGTGGTTAGAGGTAAATAGATTTCGTTCCTGTAAAAGCTGCTGCTTCTTGTTCAAAGATGATCATTTGGCTCTATACACATATGCTGAAAGATATAATAATTAAATGAATATTTCACAAAGTTTGCCATCAGAATGCTTGGCGTGACGGTGTCCCTTTGTTTTTCAAACGATGTCTTCCATATTCGCCGGTCGAGCTTATTATCTATGACGCCAGGGTTGTATTTCGAGTCACCGACATGCCCACTCCATGGCGCACTGGATGCTGATCAGTCGTGACTAGCTAAATATTGTTCTCTCTGTCGTCTTCTGAGTCATCTCCTGCGCTCACATCGAATACATTGCGCGGATATGCCTCTCTAATGGAAATAATTGGGCAAACCTGTGCGAGCGACCCATTTCCAGCATAAAAAGCGCCTGTTCCGACCGACGTTCGCCGAAAACCATGGCAACAGTTCGATTTCCTTCCGCGATCCTTTTCGGAAGCTTCAACCATTGGAGCCGGACGCCTTCAATCCCAAGAATCACGATCGCAGGAATTGCTTCAAGTTTCAACCCCGCCAAACCTTCCGACCACCGATGTGCAATAGGTTTCATCCAAGTAATTTACAACTCAAGGAAGGCCCCCAAGCTTACCCTTCAGCTAAATAAACCAAAGCTAATTCGAAGCTCCAGCAGGATCCTGAGTCGTTTACGCGCGCACAGGCCTTTGAATTGGATTTTGCTGCCGCCCTTGGCGGCCTTCTTCTTCGGAGCGCCATATCTATTTGAAATTCAAACGCATGTCGATCACATTTTCAGCGAGTTCGTAGTAGTATTCGGGACCGTTTCAGGTTGAACCGTCTGCCCCAACGATTCATAAGTCTAGCTGTACTGCTTGACAGAAATGTGCGCTTGGATTCTCAGGCGATTTTCAAATTCTTTCCACCGTACACCCAGATCTGGTCTAGATCTCCAGCCTTCAACAAGACAAGAATTAATAAACCCTGCACCTGGCCTGCAAGTTCACGATTATATTGAGTTCATTTCATACGGCCCGAATCGCCGATGCAAATCCTGCGTCACAGATTCTTACCCAGTTCCATTGAATCCCTCGTCTGCACGTTGATATCTGGGAGGTTCTCCGGTTGCACCGTTGTCGGGGCTTCAATACAAGCCAAAGCATCAGATCCAAATCCTCGTCCTCGGGCCTTCATTTTACCCATGGGAAATATCGTCCTGTAACTTGTTTTCCTGCTCATTTTTGCTTTTCCTCGATCCAGGAGGCAATTTATTTTTTCCGACCTCGTCCAGAGCAGAGCAAAAGTGTGAAAGTCCTTTTGGAACTCTTGCTTTATAATGTTGCTAAGTTTCATCTACAGACAAAAAAGACGTTCAGACAATGACACGACTCCCGCGAAAGGATCAAGATCAAGATCGCGGAAAGACGCAAGATAATTTCCCCCGCGATGTCTCCCCAAGACGAAAGCTAAATGTGTAGCTTTACTAACGACTCGTAATTTTTTAAAAAAAGTCGAGCTGCCCGCCATTGACACTGATCAATTGAAGAAGGCGGCTCTGGTACATGATCTAGCGAAACACCGACACAAGACACAATTACAAGGCAATCATGCCCCTCCACCGACTACCCGATGCGAAAACATTCAATCCTTCTGTCCCCGTTAGTCCAAAAAAAAATTATACTTGCGTGGTCCACAGGCTGAACAGTGAGTTTACGGAAGACAAACATGGCAGCGTACAGGTTCCGGCGACTTCGGGGCTCCGGTTTGTCGTTCGCGTGCATCGAAGATGCCAAAACTCTTGAACTCTCGCTTGCTTGTCTCCTAGGTGTCACAGAAATCATGCCTAGATACCAATGGAGTGGGCCAAAAATACTATTTCTTTGTCATTGGGATTTTAAACGTATCTTGTGGTCTTGCCCAGTCTCGGGAATATTAGGGCTGTCCACGCCGTCCAAGACCAAATAAAAATAAAAACGCGATGTTTCGCACTCGTCTGTATAGTAATTCTTGATTCAGATCCACCAGCACCAGGTAGTATGCAAGTCTGTTGTTGATAGAAGACATTAGAGTGGCACAGGCGTTGGCTTGTACCCGGGCTATCAGCTGCCACAATCATTGTGATGCATTCATGTATTCCGTCACGGTTAATCGACTCAGCGTGAACATGCGGTACACGCGCGCAATGTCTGTTCAGAATCCGTTATCACCGCGTCGTTAGCCGAAATCTCCTCAAAAATAGGTCCCTGCATTCAAGTAATTGAAGTAATACTGAGATTATTTTGCAGGTGGCCTGTTGGCATGGATCTTTAATGTCAAAAACAACTCTAGTAAGTCTCTAGGGAACAAACATGCATTGGAGCGAGTAGAATAGTAATTTTCAAATAAGAGGTAACCGGTCTCGGTTACGTACTGTATACGTTCAACGGGAAACTCGGGGTATTAAACGTGACTTATCTGGCCGCGCTACGGCGCGTCTCGTCGTCTAAATTCAACGCAAATTCAGGCCCTCTACCAGTCCCGTAGACAGATCGGTTGCCGTTATATTTGTCAAATCGAGCATCGACTGACGCGCCAGACGGTGGCAACATTGTTGTTCTTTACAATCTCCAACGCCAAGAATGGATCTGGACCTTGAAACCCGCGTTGTCCGGAGCGTAAGATCGAATCTACTTTACAGAGGTCGAGGCGAGGATAAAAGGACTGAGAATGAGATGAGAGGTCAATCCAAATCGCCCTTCCTTTCATACCTACCCAACAAAAAATGTGCCCGAAGACCCAACACGCTCACTTATGTGCAGCTCCTTGCACGGCGACGCCCGTCTGCCTGTCCTCGCCACAGGCTCCAGTCATCCCCGGGGCTCACACTGCTCGCGTCTTCCCCGTCCTGGCTGCGAAGGACGGCTCCTTTACGGACTTCCCACCGCAGCTCGCAGCCAACGCCGACGAAGCCTTGGTGCACACATACGCCTCGTTCAAGGAGGAGCCCGCCATCGCCCTCTCCGCCGCTGCGAACACACGCCGCGACGACGCCTGGACGCTATGCCTCCCCGTCCCCGCCCCCTCGATCCCCAACCCGACGCTCCGCTCCGTCACATACCTCATCAAGTACGGGACGACCGCGGATGACGGCAACGCGACACTCCAGACCGACGTCCTGCTCACCACCGCAGCGCTCCCCGCGGACATCGTCTCCGCCCGGCAGCACCTCGGCGTGTATCGCTCCGGCGCGCCCGGAGCTGTTGGGCCCCGCATAGTCGACCAGGCGGCGGCGCGCTGCCTCGCGACCGCGCTGGCAATCAAGTGCAACGCGGGCGGCGAGCAGTGGAGCCACTTTGTCGATGCGCAGCACGTCGCGGCGGATGTGCGTGTGCGCGATGGGGCACAGTTGTATGTGGTGTTCAATGTCGACGAGAGCTCGACGTTCCGCACGGCGCGCAGCCTGTCGGTGGAGGTGAGCGCGACGTGGCAGAAGGAGGAGGTAGAGCTCAAGGCGCGGGCGGAGGAGGCACGCAAGGCGAAGGAGGCGGCGGACAAGGAGGCGAAAGAGCTCGCGGAAAAGAAGGCAAGGGAGGCGGAGGAGAAGAAGGCCAGGGAGGAGGAGGCTGCGTGGCGTAACGACGAACGCCAAGCGAGGAAGGCGGAGGCGGAGGCGAGGGCGGAGGACAAACTAGCGAGGAAGGAGGAACGCAAGTTCAGAGAGGAGGAGCGCAAGCTCAGGGAGGAGGAGCGCAAGTTCAGGGAGGAGGAGCGCAAGTTCAGGGAGGAGGAGCACAAGTTCAGGGAGGAGGAGCGCAAGTTCAGGGAGGAAGAGCGCAAGGCCTGGGTGGTGGTGGCGGCAAAACCGAGCGTGGAGGCCGCCCCTGCCGTGGCGGACGATCACATCCAGAACACCATCAAGGAGACGATGGAGAAGCTCAACATGCAGCCCTGCCCTCAGGGATACGGTTTTGTGAAGGAGGCGACTGGTTATAGGTGCAAGGGTGGGTCGCACTTTGTCACCTTCGCGCAGCTTGGGATGAAGTAGTCGGAAAGGGTTAAAAGTAGGCTCCGCCAGGTGGCACGTTCCTCTCCACATAAATCTGTTTGCACTCACTGTCCTTTCTATATTTCTTTTGTTAATATTCCGAGCCGACCGGCTAGAGTACCTTGTCTTATCCTCCAATCGTTAATTCACCGTATGTATCACCAGTGTAGCGGCGACGCTGAAGCCTGAGGCCAAGCATCTTCAGCGGTCCTGGACTTGTGCGGGAAGACCGGATGGATCCGGATGTGCGCCATTGCGGAGGGCAAGCTGGCAATCCGATTCCGAACCATTATTGAGACTTCTGCGACTCTGGAGTCTCTTGAGCAGCGTTCGCCGTCGATGATCAAGGACAAGAGAGATCAGGCTGGATGGGGATGGACATCAAAGCTTGAGCCAAATACGCGCTCACAAACGCGTCGCGTCAATGCATCTAAATCGCCGTTTCTTGACAGTTAATATTTCTCCGAAAGATTCACTTGATTGAAAGTAACAAGAAAATACTTATTAGCTGTACATGAGAACAACACGAGAAGCAATTTCGCACTCTTGGTAACCGGGAGAGACGCTTTGAAACCCAGGGGTCCAGGGCAAGAAGGTGCGATTCCTTCCCCCGGGAAATGATCTACGACTCGAAGGTTTAAAGGGGTTTCCAGAGATGTATTTAAACAACAATACGCCCTCAAACTTCCCTTCACTGAAAGAGAAAAGAAGAAGAAATCGGCGCGCGGACGTCTCGTAGTCCTGCACTACTTCCGCGGTCATTCCCGAGTTGATTATGATTGGAGACAAAATAGCCGACGGATTCAGGTCAAGAGGAAAGGAACCACGGGCTCACTCCCCACTAGTCCGCGGTCCTCTGGAGCCTCCAAAAATGGGAAACGAGTCCGAGGGCGAGCCAGCGCAGAGTGAAATTTCTCGATGTCTAATTCTTGCAGGAGCACATAACGGGCGAGTCTGAAGAAAAGAACAAATCAGCCCAATCGCAACCGGCGTAAGCAAAGGTAATATTGAGTTGAAGAAGAAATACGCTACAAACATCTGAGTGCCCGAGTCGGTCTGCCTAATAAATGAATTATTAACCCGTCGGTAAACACCGGAGCAATGAAACAGGATAGAATCCGAGTTACGTTTCACTGGTAATACGATACTACAATTTCCGACGCACCGTGAACCATAATAGTGCCTGTATCAGAGATCCCTGCACATGCGATTCGTCTGGGTGAAAGGGCACTATGACAGGATTCTCCATGCCCATCTCGTCTATTCCGTAAACGGAGAGCTTTCCCCAATGAAATGGGTCAGCCCGGTGGAGAGACGCATCACAACAGAGCCCGCCGGAATACAAGCTGAATAACGAACAGGTCGTTGAGTTCCGTAAAGGGGAAACCAGGGTGGGCTGGGGGAGTGATCCGGTATCATTGGGGAGTGCAATGTTGTACCGGGCTACCATATTATTCTTCATTTCAGGAGGGTCGCGGTTCCCGGAGATTCGACTCCATATTCGGTCCACCAGAGAGGGGTCCCGAGGTTTCGGAGAATGGTGATCCACGACGAGAACCACAAGCTCGTAGGTCGCTGAGTGCAGCCGGTTCTCCGCAATGAACAGCCGGGCCTGGCGATTAATGCAAGTGCTATCATCATCGTTGCTACCGGCAACATTGAAAGTGGTCGATTCAACGCGCATCGGGTGAATGATAGTACTGAAGCCAAATTTATCGAGCGGCTTCCAGCGGTGGGATAACGAGGAGATAGAGAAGAGGTGGAGAGTAGCGGCGGAGAAATCAAAAGATGTGGGGTAGGCAAGTATGAAATGCCCAGGGAAAAGCGCGAAGGCCGGCTGTGGATGATCGTGAATATCAACAGTGTGAAAGAATGAATGATCCTACCCTATTGGCTGGGGCGTCAAATATAATAAACTCCCGGGAGCGCCAATTTACCAATGCGACTGGTTTTTGGCTCGTAGCCTGTCGTATTCGCTACGGTGTCCCATGCGACATAATCTCCGCAAATATGTACCCCCAATCAAGCCGGATTTCCGATGCGGAAATGGAAGAGCTCACACGAGACCCCGGTGAACAGATTGACTTCGACTAAGGTGATGTCGTAGTGTTGCCCGTATCTAAGGGTAGAAAATCAATAAAATGGCCGTTTAGATTGAAATCGAGGAGGAAAACGGACTGGTGCAGCAGAGACATTACACCTCCCCATGGTTCACGAAAATCATACGACACGGAGGTTACATAGCCGCGTTGAGACCGCTCCTATACACGCCGCGAGAAGTAGACATCCCAACACGTCAAACTTGTGGCGGGGAGGTCCCCATCGGCGTACCAGCTGTAGACGAGTACGTGCCTTCCCCCGGGGAGGAACTCGCTATATAGATGGCGGTGCATCATCGCAGGTAGACCTACCCGCCGAGAAATTATCGGTGGTAACTTCTGCCTCTTGGACCATGTCTGTGGGCCGCATATTGCGCGTTTGACCTCCACCATGATGACCTCTGTCTCGAATGTCTCCAGGATTTCTGCGGGGTGGTCAATCATCCAACGGGACGATAGATCGCGGACGACTGAGATCCATGGTGCTTTGTAGTCGTGATTGCGTGGAGAAATTTGTTCACCTGCAATATGTGATAAGCACAAGCAACAAATCCCGGGGAGCGGAGGGAGATGCACCTGAGAAAGGGAAATGATGGTGTAAATGTCGGAAAGAGTCAAGATGTATAAGAGCACGTCTGGATCCAGACGAAGCATTTGAGGACGAGGACTTAGAGATAGATGGGCCTGGACGAGAAGAGCGCGAGCGAGGCTGTGACTGCATGTAGATCTCTCACGCCGCCTTGTCCTTGCACTGCTTCGATTGCCAGATTGGTATCACCAAGGTATCACGGTTCACCCAAAAAACTCACCGCCGGAAAGCCAAGGGACAGGGAAATGACGAAGATTTTTTTTTTTTTCGTGATTACATTCCGACACGCACCGAAGCAGGTCCGAGTTTAGAGTAATTCGCTGGTAATAGAATGCTATAATTTCTTCCAAGCTGGCAATCGGAACCATTGTTGCGTAGTTCGAAGATGACGGTAGTGGAAAAAGAGATCAGGCTAGATGGGGATCCGGATGTGCATCGACCAAATACGCGTTTACAACGCGTCGCGTCGTATGTAAGGGTTCCAAATAGATTCTTGGCAGTCAAGAAGTCACACGGGATTAATTTGGTTAATATTGAACGGAACTCAGCGAAAAATGAATAAGCCAGAAATAATTTTATTGGTTGTAGGTACATAAGGAGCAATTTTCGCACTCTTGGTAAACTCTCTCGAGAGTCGCAAGCCCAGGGGTCCAACGACAAGGAGGTGCGAAGGGTTGCGAGCCCATCCCCGGGAGACTATCTACGAAGGTGTAAAAGGGTTTGGAGAAATGTAATTAAACGGGAATCCCCCCGTAACGCTCCCCATGATACTAGAGAAAAGAGATCAGCGCGAGACGACGGCGAGAATAAGAGGAAAACATACGAGAAGTCGAAGGCGGCGTGCCTTCGGCTCAGTTTCGGCGCCAGCATCCGGACAAGCAGTCACAGTTTTAGTGCCTCCCGCAAGCCATCGACCGCCCGTCCCTTGCCGGCTCCAAAGCACAGCACGGCGCTCCGTCACCTACAGCGGTCGAAGCACGCACTCCAAGTTGTGCTCTCGCTGCAGGCGACGATCGCGCATCTGATTCTCCCCCAGAGGATTTTGGTGCGGAGCTGTTTGTGGAAGATTCAGCACCCAATGTCGGGTCGAAACGGTTGCGTGAGGAGGAGGACTCGAGTGCGTGCTCTACCCAGTATCTTTGAATCTCTTACTCATGCAGCGGCGTAGTTGCTTCGGCATCGACGGCGATATCACAGGCTGGTGCTGGTACCGCCGAAAGTATGTGCCTTCTTTCATTTCTCTTTCTACGGCTCATATTTGGTGCAGCAGATAGCATATCCCCTGAGCCGCAGGACAAGGCTAGCGAGGTTGTGGCCACGCCACGTACGTGCTCCATTCTCTTTTCCATATGTGTTACTCACTCATTCACTCGATGCCTACCCCTGCAGCTCCGAGTTCGGGCCCCGTTCCGGGCGAGAATCAAGATGTCCCCGCAACGAAGGCCAATGCTGACAGATCAGCTGCAGGCGCCGGTGGCGAGGAAGAGCAGGGGGCTCTATAACGTAGAGTTTTAAATAATTGTATCCCAATCGAGGACCATAATGAAGAATGATGTCTCTTTACAAACCGAAAAATACAGACATTACGAATAATAATAATGAAATGTGCTCCGCCTCACTATTTCGCTGGCTTCTGGGGAGGGGCCCGGGGTTGCTTCAGTCCCCGACGAACGGTGAGTTGAATGACCCTCCAGTCTGAAACTGACATGAGCGCGAAATGGCAGTCAAGATTGTACAGGTCGCGGTTGAAGGCGGTGAAAACCCGCTGAAGCATGGGCGACATCAGCAAGGTATGAACCTTCTGCTTTTCCTTACGACCAATCTCTTTCAAACTAGATCATGGTCAGCAGAGTGGGCGACTCGTGGAATTTATACAAGTGCGTACAAATCCAGGTTCTACTGGCGTGCGTTGCGCACGCATCGAAGATAATCCTCCGTCCAGGTCTCGACATCCTTGAAGATCTAGGAAATTCATCAGCTCCGGGCCGGCGACAGAACAGACATCCAAGCATACCGCCATTCGACATTCGGCGTATTCTGTCACAAGGGTGTCAACCTGGTGACTGTGAGAGACCGGATAAAAAATAGGGAGACGAGCACCGACGTAGTTAAACTCATCGCGGGTTTTACACTCCCGACCGAGAGACTTAATCCTCTGCTTGACAGCATTTAAATCGGTACGGTAATATATGTGTCCATCTGGTGACGGGTGAGGGACGAGCCACTGGATCCCCGGATGATTTTTCAGGTCAGAAGGCTTGATCTTCACCAGTAGGTGGCCGTGAAAACTGAGGGCTGGTTAACACAACACGACCCCAGATGTAAACCCGGAATCACCTGAGCACCCTGGAACGGCATTTTTTCTGCATCGGGCGGGTGAGTCGCAGCAGGAGTGAAAACGTGCATAGAAGACGTACGGAGCAACACCGAAACTCGAGTGCCAACGAGCACGGAATCTGTGCAGTCCAACGTCCACAAACCTAGAATACGCAGCAACTATCAGCGACAGGCTCGGGGTGAGAAAGAATAAGCGTACACTGCAGCTCCCACCTCCGAATAGATATCGAATGTAGGTCTCCTCTGAAGGTCCACGTTCCTGGAGCTCGAAGGCACCCGCTGTTGCACGGCAGTTTCCCACTCGACCTACCGGCGGTGCTGGAATTTTCAGTGTGGCGTGTGTATGTTGCCAACAACTGAGATTCGCGTCGAGAATGGACCGAAAGAGATAGCAGGCTGACCCAAGAGTCGCCAAGTCCGCAGGACCGGATAGCTGCAGTATCTAGTGCTCTAAGTCTGAGTTGCGAGGATTGAGTTATATGCCAGATTTGGATACGCACGGTCAGGATAATGTCGGGGCAAGTGGCGCAAAGGCGAGATGGAATGTGGTTCAATAGGTGAGACATTTATAAAACACGGAGTGGAGGCTGCGCAGAGGAACCAAGAAAAATTTGAGACTGAGACGTTGCTTGGGGCAAGAATCGGAATTCGGCCCGACCCTGGGAACCAAACACGCCACCACGCGACCGTGTACATGTCGCGTCGCGTCGTTTGACTGCTACTTCTTCCACTTTCACTCTCAATTATCATCTTTACTTTGTTATTTAATTTGCCTCGATTCTTTCGCGATGTATTTTTTTTTCCTCAGATTTTTTGGTAGTCGACACATACGATTCCGAGTCCTTTCCCAATGGTCTTTCTTGAAGTAGACCGCGTCTATTATTTGGGTCTTCCCTCATCGTCGCCTTGCTGAATGACGGTGTTAACGCTGTGACCGCCGAAAGAAGGCATTTGCAATGCCTCACACCTTTTGACCTTTTCCACTGGAAATTTCTACGCGGATCGCGGATCTTCTGGGCGGATATCTTTCCATTCTGCATCCGCGCGGAATGACGACAAGAGCGATGAAAAGGCTATGTTTTCTGGAATGGCGCACTGCCTTGGTAAAATACGGAAGTTGCCGTGGAGGGTATAAAAGTCAGCCGCGTGCACGGTTATGGCTTACCCTCTTCTCTCTTGACTCCCACCATCCCCAAGGTGCGCTCCTCC
The DNA here is from genome assembly GCA_029378395.1 of Mycena leptocephala. Lineage (NCBI taxonomy): Eukaryota > Fungi > Basidiomycota > Agaricomycetes > Agaricales > Mycenaceae > Mycena > Mycena leptocephala. The sequence goes on along the minus strand of JARJLF010001232.1, from coordinate 64,543 downwards.
TTCTCCATTGATTTCTTCCATTGCTGACCACCGTTCTTCAGGCTGTTCATCGCCCACGAGGTACGTCGCAGTCACTCTCCCCGCTTCACTCTCACCTTCCTTTTGCAGGCCTCGCCGAGTCCCGACATCGACCTCGACTTCGACTTCTACGACCGATTGGCAGGCATATGACGACCGCGCGATCGTCGCCTGCAGCGAGAGCACAACTTGGAGTGCGTGCTTCGACCGCTGTAGGTGACGGAGCGCCGTGCTGTGCTTTGGAGCCGGCAAGGGACGGGCGGCCGATGGTTTGCGGGAGGCACTAAAACTGTGACTGCTTGTCCGGATGCTGGCGCCGAAACTGAGCCGAAGGCACGCCGCCTTCGACTTCTCGTATGTTTTTCCTCTTATTCTCGCCGTCGTCTCGCGCTGATCTCTTTTCTCTAGTATCATGGGGAGCGTTGCGGGGGGATTCCCGTTTAATTACATTTCTCCAAACCCTTTTACACCTTCGTAGATAGTTTCCCAGGGGATGGGCTCGCAACCCTTCGCACCTCCTTGTCGTTGGACCCCTGGGCTTGCGACTCTCGAGAGAGTTTACCAAGAGTGCGAAAATTGTGTCTTATGTACCTACGACCAATAAATATCTTTTGGCTTATTCATTTTTGCTGAATTCCTGTCTTCCGTCTTTCCATCCACCACCTCCAAGTTAATCGCGCTTCTTGCCCTCGTCTTTCCTGATTCTTCTCATGGCGCCGTCTGCGGTCGCGGCCCTCGTCAAAATGTCCAAGATTCCCGCAGCGTCCCCCCTGATTCCTTCGTAATGCCGCCAGAACCTCCTCCGCCCTAAACCAAACTTTCATCGGACGCATCGAAGAACATCTTTGGGGCATTCACTTTTTGCCTACGTCGGATTCACGGGTCGAAGATGTTATATACAGACCTTGCGGGTTTGCAGCAACCCAAAATGGTTGGATCAGTGCAAATGGAAATCACGATGAAGCCCCGCATAACGTATTTGTGCCTGCTACGCATTGTTGCCCCTCAGCATGTCAAGATTGAAGGCCCGAGATGATTCGGATCAGTGGCCGGAGATCATCAATAGTGACTGTGGTTGTTAGCGACAAAGTCTATGGTGGTGTCCACTGTGAAGCTATCCTTCTGTTCATCGGAGAGTTCAAGACAAATATCTCGGTTGTCACCGCAAGTGTTTGTGCACCGGCAATAAAAGCACAGACGGAAATTTCAGGGCTGATTTGTTGCAACCGAACAGAGATGATGCTCGTATTGCACTGCAAGAGGTCGTCCTTGGCTAGGATAAAATATTAGCCGCCGAGCTTCTCAGATCAGAAATCAAGTGTAAATCTGGGATGCATGTTGAACTTGTGAAGCCGGGAACGCTCGAAATTGCAGCCACTTCGGGAAATAATCTTGTTCAACTAACACTTCCAGCGAATTCCCTTCATTTATTATACGAAACTGGGATTCCAGGCCGACGATCACGATGTGCAAACGGGTAAACTTCTCTCTTCTCCCTCACCGGGTGCGTCCATAGATTGAATGACAGGATGTCCAACCACTTGGAATCGGCAAGGATGGCACTTATGCCAGATATATTATCGTAACTGGCGACCACCTTGTTCCTGTGTTACTGCTTTTATCGAATATTTTGATCGTCTAAGTAGTCGTCCCTGGTGGCAGTCGGCGTCAATTGTCCAGACTCGAGAAATAAGTAAGTTGTACCCAAGGAAGGTAGATCTTATTTCTTTACTCCCAATGATTTTGAATTTAAACCTAGCGCTTCTGGCCTTTCGTCTTCCTGGAGGGAGGATTTCAAGGAGGATTTGCGGTGCAGCGGAGGATGCGGAAGTGAGAAGGGAAATGAATGAGAGCGTTGATCCGGCGCAAGCGCGATCGTGATTTACGTAACTTCTCCTTCGACCATGCTCTCCCCTCTCGAGGCCCAGCCGGTCGAAATATTGGACCAAGTGTTCGAACACATCCCCAACCAATCCGATTTGTTGTCATTGGCTTTTGCCTCGCCTGATGTGGTCGCGAACGCCATCATTCCCCGTCACCTCCCCCGATGCTGTCTGGATGTGCAAAACATTTCCCTTATTCGAAGGCTTTCCGTCTCGTCTCTACGTCTACGAATTTTCTCCCTGGAACTAGTCTCCCAGGGAGATGATCACACCCGAACTCACATCTACGGCGATCCAGCACAATCTCTACCCGACACAGAAATCGTGAAGCCTGAAGTTGTCGAAGCCAGTGATATGCTGGTTTCAGATTCGGCTGTTGTCAGTCTTCTGCGGGGGATGACGAACCTTCGAAATTTTCACTGGAACGTAGCTGGGATCCAACCTTCCAAGAACATCTTCATCGCCTTGCGATCTATCACTACGCTGGATTCCGTCAAGGTCCATAGCCTGAGGACCTACGGAAACAATAATGTACCTGACAACTGGTTCTTGCGTGGCTCTCCGGTGAGTTGCGGTATTAATCGCCTATTTCTTCCACTAATCGTCTCTCCCAGCTTTGGACGTTCTCGAATTTGACCAGCTTTTCCTTCGCGGTGTCGTCTTTGACCAGCTTTTACCACACCAAGGAATACATTCGCGAACTGGTGGCAATGTTGCAGCGCTGCATAAAACTCCAAGATTTGGAGTTGATGTTGGCGCACGACATTCCCAGCGACCTTCAACCCTTATTCCAAGGAAGATGGCCTCTGCTGAAGAAGTTCCTCTTGGGGGGCTCCGGTCGCAGGAGCTCTTCTGTGCGGATCCCTTTGTCTTCCAAAGTCGACGTGCAGAGTTTCTTTGATGCACATCCAACGATCGAGGTCTTATATCTGAATGTACATCTCGAAAACTGGCCGAAATGGCCAGTCGATGTAAACGGTCTAACAGCAGCATCCTACGGTATTGACTCCTTGCCCAACCTTGAATTCCTCCACGTTGCACAGAACGTCTTCTCCCTCATCTCGCCCGCTACTATCATGCCCAAACTGAAGCACATCCGTTTGGTGGAGATCGAGCCGGTGCAGCTGCCTTTTTTCCGCGAGCTCGGCCCCGGATTGGTGAATTTGACGTCGATCTGGATGGTCCTCCACTCGAGTATAACCATCTCCGATATCAAGCCCTTCTTCGCCTGTATTCCTCAAGTCAAGAGCTTATTTATGCGTGGAAATCCGCCGGAACCATGGGTACCCATCGTGCGCATGCCTCCCGATTTCTACCGAGAAGCCATACCTATGTCGATACCCATCGTCGTCTGGGCATTACCTCAAGTATGCCGTGGGATTATATTGCTGTGACAGCTTCGCTGACTGCATTTTTCCAGCAGACAGACCCTCTCGACGAACTACTCGATACGGTCTCCGTACTGCCCCATCTCACCCATCTGGGCAACTTTGTTGTTTTTCACGCTCGCGACAACTTTGACGATCTTGTGGACCCGGTTGTGCGCCGGCTAGCAGACACCCTACCCGAGTTACAGTATCTTGAACTGCTCATCAGCACTGGCCATGACGATACCGCGGTTCCCAGCAAGCGCGGCCTTGTTGCCGATTATTGCTGGATCGAAATCAAGCGCGATTGGAATGGTGATTTCCTTGAATGGAAGCCTGCGGAAGCTGAGGACTTGGGTTTTGATAGTTGGGGTTCATTGAAGTGGCCGGTTTGTTAGGTTCGGGATATTCTTTCTCTACTGTTGTTCCTCTTGAATTTCAAGTCGAGTCGAATTCTCGACACGCAACACCGTAATTCGCACCTAAATTTCCATTTTATTTTTTTGGACACCTGCAATCTACCGTTTCATCTTGCATATGCTGCAGCAGAAGAACCCTTCCCACCGGAGACCCCGGTCAAGCCGAGGTTAAACTCAAACTCGAAGTCTCCAATTACACTTAATTCGGTCCAAAAATCAATATGATACCTTGAATTCTAGGCCAACTAAAGTTAATTGAGGAGGATCGAGTTGCGGTTGCATCGTCAGCTGTCGGAACGAAAACCCCGAAACTTTCCGTATCATTTTTTGGAAAAGGTACCGCCGAAGCTTGACATCTTAGGTGCCCTGAGATTAGCCTTGAACTTGAGTATTAGTTCACGTTGGATTTCCCACGAAACCCAGAGTTTCGGATTGGTTTTCCTAAATTCAAACTGGGGCAGCGGCAGCGAGGCTAATATCATTGGAATTCAGTTGCGTGTGTGGGCGAGGAAATTGCGTACACATCTTCTCTTGCTCCAAGTGGACTGTTAGCTTTCTTGAAGCCTCAGTTCTTGGCATCCTTGCTGATATTAAATATCTCCTGCCGAAGCTGCGGATGACGAGAGGATGACCAGTGACATCCATCTCCCTTTCCCTCGTATAATTATTGATAACGCACGCCAAACCCACGCTTATAATTCATTCTCAGGCTAGTTTCCCGTGGCCAAATGCTCCAACAAATTAAGCTCGTACCTCATTTGTTGGTTCTCAGGCATATCACCGCCCTAGATCCTCCACGCGAAAATGACGCATTTCAAGCTCAAATTGTACCCACGCGATGGACAGCGATGGACTGTATATGGATTTCGACGCCAAGGATTTTGTTAGACATTTTCCCGCAGCCCCGCGCGCTGTAAGACCGCGTTTTAGAACGGCCATGATTTACTTCAGTTTTACTTCTCACGCACGGAAGGCAGTTGTTGGTTGGACGGATCTATTGCGGAGCCCGTTATTATCTATAAAAGGTGGCGTGGAATCCTGATCTGTTCGTGGGAAGGCCTGTCATAAATAGACAATTCGTTGTTGTCTCCATGACTGGTCCCGCTCTACCGCACGACTTTCGGGAGCGACGGTCATCTGGCCGCGGGGCATATGTTCCGAGGCGATGGACTTTATGGAGGACTAGTGGCGACCCAGAGTCAATATTTAAATACATGTTGGCTGAACAAAAATAAAGCCCAAAGAGCAAAGGAACAAGGCTTATTTTGAGCTAGTACCCTTGTATGGCAAACAGTTCGCACCCCTGGCCTGGGCGCCGATTAGCGGGATCAATTTCCATATATGGTATATCTGATCTTATCTATAGCTTATAAGGACCGTCCTATAAATCACGCCAAGCATAACGCTGTCTTGCACTCTCTGGTCTACCGTCTTGCAGCACATGTACTCGCAATTTCTGTCCCGTACATACTTCTTCCCGTCGTTCGCCTACTAGTCCCATTACGCCATCCCTGTCAGATCTAATGGTCACAAGGGGCAGTGCTGGTACCCGTTTGCTGGTTCAATGCGACCCCTCGCGCGACATTGGTGGTATTCGCGGCGCGCGAATAGGCGCGAATACGAGGCATTTGCTGAGACGATGGCGTCAATCCTCCTGTGTTTATTATGACCACGCGGATTCCGAGGACCTAGCCTCTTTGTGGATCTCTGCTATTCTCTGGTTGGTCCACTAGGCGACTCGGACACAGGCAGTGTTTTTTTCCTCCAAAGTTTGGGCTTTTGGCGCGACAAATGTACCGAACAAAGTCTTTTCGCCTCCTTGCAGCCTTGCATAATATCATACTGGTGGGAAATATCTGCCCCCATCGGCGCCCCATGATCACTGTCAACGACGGAAGATTGGGGTTAGAATTCGCTGGCGGTTCTACATACAAGCACGTGCAGGTATTCCCGCATTTAGGCTTGGTCCATGATTCTGTGCTAGGTGAAACAGATGTATAGCACAACATCCTCTTCGGAACTGCCGCGAAATGTAAATAATGTCTATTCCATTGGCTCTGATCTGGAAACCATCATTCTGCACAACGTACAACGTAATGAATATTTCCCTCGCCGCGGAATGTCCAAGAATGCGTGATGTAGGCTGCCAAATCCCACGCTTCACATTGGATGTTAACTATGTTTTAGAACAGCTTGACCTCCATTGCATCGTGCGCCAGATTTGCCTTCATGGACTGCCCCACAGGAGATCATTTCTCCCACCCATAATGTCAGGAATCTTCGCAAAGGCGTCAAGGTAATTGGGCCTCGGCACCGCAACCCATAGTTCGGGTCTGTCTCTTTTTCCCTCCGTTATTCCACAGCTCGCGCTTGGTTTGCCAATTGTGACACATCTCTCGGCGTATAAAACGTGCAGGCAGGAGGCATTTCCTCCCTCGTTGCTCATCATGCAATTTCCTCTTGCCCTCCTGGCGCTTTTGGCCGTCCCTGTATTGGCGGCGACAGGCCCGCCTGACAAGCATATTACGCTCGACATTGTCAACGGACCCCTTGCACCTGATGGCGCGTTATTTTGTTTCGACTCCTCTCATTTATTTGACTATCGACCAGGTTTCAACCGAATCGGAGTTCTTGCCAATGGAACGTGAGAACGATGTCTGTCGACTTTCGGATGCAGATGTACTAACAAGCTTTCATATAGCTTCCCTGGTCCTATAATCACTGCAACAAAAGGACAGAAGCTGATAGTCAAAGTGAATAACAAACTGGCAAGTCAAAGAGAATTTCTAAGGAAACAGTTTATCTGACGTTTTCGTTTTTATTTGCATCTAGACGGACGGTAGTATGCGTCTGTCGACGTCCATCGTAAGATCGTCTCAACTCTCGACACAGGGTGCTTCCTGACTTCTTGATGCTAGGATTTTGATGGTGTCTTGATCGATACCCCCAACGTTTTCAACGAAGGGTCTCCATTTGTCACGTTCGTCAAATTAATTACGGCCTTATACTTTCCTAATTCCATCCATCTTAGAACGTGCCCCTTTGGTCCCAACACTTCCTACACCTATGGTAAGTGGTCTCCGGCTGCTTCTCTAAGGTGCCAAACAAATCTTGGAATCAATAGAACTCCCTCTGTACGTGTTCTGAATTTGGGTTGAAGTTGGATTCGTAGCTAAATGTCTGTGAAGCGGCCAGCAGACCGGCACTTTCTGGTTTGAATTCATCTGATCGGGTTTTGCTTACTCCGTTAACTTCTGCTTTTGGAGTATAGGTACCACAGGTATTTTCTTTTTGCTTATTTTCTTTGACTTTTGCTGACACCTTTGTCCATAGTCAGCTAAGCCTCCAATATGCGGACGGGCTCCGGGGTGCGGTCATCATCTATGGTGCGTGAATATATTTTTGTCCAGGTGATAATTAGCTGAAGTTCGATTATCCAGACCCGAACGATCCCCTGGCTCACTTGTACGGTGAGTATCTACTTTTTTTCCGAAATGTCTTCGGCTTGAACGGACACCTCATCAGATGTCGATGATGAGAGCACAGTAAAGTCGATATTTCCTCCCTTCGTCCTGACCTCACGAGTTGCTCCACCCATTGTAGATCTGGACCGTTGGCAAGTCTCACTTGAAATCTTTGACGAGTTATGGGATGCTCATCGATTTCATAGGTGACTGGTACCACAACACCTCCGTCGCAAACATCGCTTCTTACAACGCCACCGAACTCATCCCGTACGATATATCTACCTTCTTTGTGGTGTCCTATTCTCATGCCCTATTGTGATTCTCAGCGTTTCCGACTCGTAAGGACTGGACTTGATTGGTACAAAATTGCAATCCTCAATAATGATCGACAGTGGTCTGTTCAACGGCGCCGGCCGTTTCAATGGTGGTCCCTTAGTCCCGTACGCGGTATCCAAAGTAACCAAGGGCACACGCTACCGCTTCCGTCTCATTAACAGTAAGTGGCTGGTTAGCTACTGGCAGCGTTTATCGGTACAAACCGTATATTTTTCAGTATCCGCCCGGACTTCCTTCATCGTGTCAATTGACAACCGTATGTCGATTTCTGTCCTGTCCCGTAAACGCTCCGTACTCAACCAAACTTCTAGACACCATGACTGTGAGAATGTTTACAAAGAATGGCTCCCTTTTAGTGTTCCGAGCTGATGCTTTCTTGCGTAGGTCGTTGAAACTGACGGTGTTGCTACGTCTCCGATCAATGTCAACATCTTGACCATCCACGCTGGCCAACGCTACTCCATCGTTGTGCGTAATGGTCTTGATCACACCAGGCTCCGTTATTGACATATTCAAAGGTCAATGCCAACCAACCTGTCGGAAACTACTGGATTAGTCTGTGATATTCCGCAAAGATACCCGCCAGATCCTTATATTGTATTCATTCCAGACACTATCCTCACCGGTGGAAACCCAGCGCACAACTTGAACCTCAACGTAAGGCTCCCGGCCTAGCTAACAACTCTGGCCGATATTTACATTTGCACTAGGCCACCCTCGGGCGCGGTATTCTCCGCTATAAGGGTGCTCCCGCACAAGAGCCAACGACTCCCATGACGCAAGGCCCCGCCGTCCAGATCCCGTTGGAGGAAGTGAATCTTCATCGTGCGTGTCTTCGTCACTCATTCGTCGTTCAAAAATCTCATCGAGCATCTTCAGCCTTATTCCCGATTCCCGCAAGTATTTCGAGCTCTCCAAGTCGATTTTTTGCTGATGATGGATGCTAGGCGCCGACGCCCGACTTCAACTTGACCTTCGTCACCGCCATTTCCGCCGCCCCCCCAGTCCACTGGACCATCAACGGCATCGCTTACAAGTCGCCTGTTATCCCCACCCTCGTTAAGGTTCTAGATGGCGCGAACAGCTCCGCGGACTTTGATCAAAGCGAGAACACCTTTGTTTTCCCAGCCAACAAGGTCATCCAGATTGAGTTCCCGCCCGAGTACGTGGTGATTCTGCGCCATCGTTTGATTCATTGACTTACCTGCAATCAACACCAGCCCGAATGATGAGCTGCACCGTGCGTAGCTCGCTTATCTACTCTTTTTAACCCTCATGCTGAAGTTATTTTCGTCTCGCAGCCTTCCACTTGCACGGTAACAACTTCTGGCTGGTCAAGAACAACGATTCCGACGTCATCAACACCGTGAACCCTATCATACGAGATGTGCGTGCGATTGATATCCGAGTTGAAAGCATTGGAATGCCCGCTGATACTCATTTACTTAGACCGCAGGTACCGCTTTGGGAGGGATGATTGTGCGCTTCACGACCGACAAACCCGGTGAGTGTTCACTTTTCCAAGGTCCCAATGTCGTCGCTGACCTGTCGATGCAGGCCCGTGGTTCTGTAAGTCCAGTCGTCCTACTAACGGAAATGTTAACTCAATCTAATCTCTCTCCTCTAGTCCACTGTCACAGTGAGTCTAAAAGGATTCAGTGTACACCACATCCGAGCTGACGACGGGGATTTTCCACTCTAGTCTTCTTCCACTTCTGGGCGGGGCTCGGCTCGGTTATGCTTGGAGGACCCGATGAGATCCGCAAGCAGGTGCACCCCACCGACGCCTGGGATGACCTCTGCCCTGCGTACAACGCGCTCCCTCCGAGCCAGCAATGAGACGAGCAGTGATTCACGCTAGCCACTATATCTATTCGGCGAAGGTAGCCGCAGCTTGTGAGCCCTTGTGCGAGTCGGACGGTTCCCGTATTACCTATCGCGATTCTTTTTTGTGCTGTAAGACAAAATATGATCTTGAATTTGCTGTTCAATTACTTCGCCCTAAAATTGCGAGGGGGGGAGGGCGCAGAGCGGGCTGCAGGATGCGAAAAGTGCTGCGGTATTGATAGATATGGGAGAGCCTCCGGTAGATGTACCGCGCATGCTTTGGCCTCGTCCGGGGTAGTCTGTGTGGCGGATGTGAGCTTCCAAACCTACAAACGAAAGGGGGAGCAAATTGAAAGGAGGAAAAATAAATTCAAGAAAGTGCAAAGTTCGTGCTATATGCATGCATGCATGCATCCAAGTCAGCTTGCAATTGAACAGGATCCGCATCACGGCGCTCACGCCTTTCGAGATCAATGAATATCCAAGCAGGTGAAGAGTCGTAAGCTAATGCACTTTGATGCATTGATGTTGAAGCGAATGCATTCGGGTTTAAGGGATCTATCTAATACGGGCAGGTCAGTTCGCCTGGTTTGGATGGTTCAAATGAATCAATGCACCTTATAGTTGGGATTTAAAGCGAATTCCGGCGAATACAAATGACACTGTGCCAACCCGATTCAATGAAGACTTACCTCACTGATGACGCCCAAAGTTTCACCTCCCGGGAGAATCACAGTGGCCTAGCTTGGAACGTAGCCGCATGTTAACGGCGTCACCGAGCTATGAGAAGCCGCTGTTGGAACTACTGCGGAAGACCGGATGAAGTCAGCAATCGAATAACAGACCGCAAATTCGTAACTTGCCTCGGTTTGGATAGTGTTAAGCTCTGGTAATCGTGTGAATGCTGCGGTTAAACCGGAAATGTAAGGTCAAGTCAAGAAGAAAAGACTTACGGGACCAGTGTCTTCAGGGTGCGTGCAACTTGGCGTCAGCGAATCTAGGATGCACCGGGAAACCAGCAAGCCTCACACAAAACCGATACGCACCCATTCTCTGCGTTCAATACAGTACTCGGGGCCAATAACGAAGTGAAGAGAAAGAGATAGACCTGAGTGGCGAAGCACTAGCCGCGGTGGATATTGATTCTGAGCACCCAGCAAATCCTTCGAGTGCAGCGGAAACTCATAAAAGTGAAAGAGCCGATGGCCGTGAGGCTGAGTCAAATAACATTGAGCGAGGTTAATTGTGGAGTCGGGATAGATTGGAAGTGGGCCGTTTGGGAGATGGAAGTCCAATTCCATTATTGTCATGATTGATGACTGCGGCGTTCGATTAGGGCGTGTTGAAAACAACAAAGCAAGAAAAGGGTAAACCGTTGCCGAAATGCTTGTTGAAATATGAGAAATTGCATGTCAAATAATACTGTTGAAAACTGACCTTGGGGCCGTAACTATTTTCCACGGTTGTCCAAATTGTTAAAGAGGTGAATCGGATGGAATATGGGATGTTGGAGGTAAAAAGAACGGAGATGAACTAACACGGAGACAAGAAAGGTACAAAAATCAATGGATCCCAGTGCAGGACTCGCGAGACGACGACAGTACGTTTGGCAACGATAAGAGGGGAAGGAGCGGCGGAATACGAAGCCGAATGCAGAGTTTGTAGCCCCAGATTAGAATAGACACTCACAAAAGGACCGTCAGGTAAACGTTCCAAAACCGCCCAGGAAACCCTTTTGATTCCAGGGGATTTTAACGCGATAGGGAAAGAATTGGGTGATTGCCCCTGAATTCAAAATCCGAATCTCAGGCAGACACTACATCCGACGGGGCCAGGTCTCTGAGATGCGGAATTTAAATAAGACTGGAAGGGTAGTCTTTTAGTTTGCTGACCTTGGCTGTGTCCATTCGGTTCTCCATCGGGGTCAACCTCGCGAAAAGTCTCGTGGGATTCGGCCATTGTAAGTTACAAAGGGACCATCGAGATCGTGGGTGGGTCGCGAGGAAAGGGGAAATATAAAAAAGGGATATAGAAAAAAGGCGAAGAGAATATTCATAGATCTATATGTGCATAACCCCCACAGCAGCAGGCGCAAGTACAAGAATAGACAATCAGGTGGTGCGAAATTGGGGTTTGGACCAAGTAGTAGAGAACGAAGATGGAAGTAAAGATAGTGACAACAACAAGAACCAACGGATATTGAGAAAATTCTGCGCCGTAGATGAACAAGGTAAGGGTATAATATCAAGAAAGAAAGCGAAAGGGAGTGAGTTTGTACAAGGGAAACGAGGGAAGGGGGAAAGGAAAAGAAAAGAGAAAGGACTTACCGATCTGATTCTGGGATTGTGGGCGACGGAAGATTGTCATCATGTAACCTTTCATAAAAACGTTATGGTCAGTTTATCAGCTACTAAGTTCGGAACTTACCATCGGACCTATAGCTTTGGTCTTTTCTTGTTGCGGGCGGTCAATGATTGCACAAAACAGCAATGTGGAGAAAAAGAAATAGTATTGATACTAAATGATACAGTACATTGAATCCTTCTCCTCACACGGTCCCTGAACTTCGTCATCACATCCTCCGTGTGAACCACCGCGATTGGCATCCACTCCTCCTCCTGGTCCCATACCACCTCCAACCTCGCCCGGCCTACCGAGATCCACGCCACACGCGAAAGGACCCAGATGTGATGACGAGGCGAGCATGCGCCGGTGCGTGCATAGCGAGGATGGAGGGGCTGTAGCGGTGGATAGGGGTAGAATGGGCATCGTGCGCGCTGGGTGCTGGTCAGAAGAGCGTGCGATGCGCTGGCTGCGGCAGTGGACGGTAGGGGATCGGCGGGAATCGTAACTGGCACGGACCGCGGGCGCGACGAACCGCTGAACAGCAGCGGCGGTAGGCGCGGGTGGTCTGTGAGAGGCGCAGAGCGAGGTGCAGGGTGCGAGGCGTGAGGTGTGAGGTGCGAGGGACGTGTGGCGAGCAGAGCGAGGTGCGGCGGCACGTGATGTGACCATTGTTTATTTCAATGGCCAATGGACGCGTCACTCTCTTGCTCTGGTCTCCTTCACCAGTCCGCACCGCGGGCCTGCCCTTCACAAACACCATCAACCTACCCCCGGTTCCCGCAGATCCGCCTACCCCACTAGACATCATTCGCGCGAAGCAGTATGCGCAACAAGCCCTCATTGCCGGTGAGCTTTATGTCCCGTATATGTGCCTGCCTCACGATCTTGCAGAGTTACAGACTAACTCTATTGATGACGAGACTCTTGCATCTTCCCTTGTCTATGCAGACTCAATCTTGTCGGCTGCATCGCAGGGAGGTGCGTCTGCTCATTTCTCAACTTGATTTCTCCTTACCACTGCGAGTAGCAGCGCCACCCTGGTTCGCAGATGCGATGAAAACCGCTCTGGATCGCCATACGGAGGACATGAAGAAACTTTTAGACGAACAGAAGGACGACATAGTTGATCAGCTCAAGGCCTTGGAACGTAAGATCGATAAAGTATCCATTTCAACCGCAAAGGTGAGCAACGTAGCCATGCTGCCTTTCTTGCTGACAGTTCTCCATCACAGGCCTACAATCGTACCTTGTTAGATGGCAAAGCCACTCCATTCGTGCCTGTTCCTTTCCCGAATGGCGTGGAACCATCCGCCAATGACAACGCAAGCATCATTTTTTTTGCCTACGGCGCTTAAAATGCTCATCCTGATCACAGAAGACGAATACACCCCTGATGACTACCGATGCCATTGACGGTTTAAGTTGCAATGAATTGAAAGAGTACTCCCTTGGTTACTACCCCGACCGCAATTACGGTCCGGGTCAGAATCTCGCGCAGCGTCGGGAGTCCGTCCGTCATGCCATAGGTTGCACAGTTCGCGTTGTGTAGCTGCACAGGTAAATACACTGTCTACGCAGCGTGAATACCTCTAATTCCCGTCACAGCACTCCCTCCGAGCCAGCAATGAGAAGAGCAATGATTCGCGCCAGTCACTATATCTATTCGGCGAAGGTAGCGCCGCAGCTTGTGAGCCCTTGTTGCGAGTCGGACGGTTCCCGCATTACCTATCGCGATTCTTTTTTGTGCTGTAAGACAAAATATGATCTTGAATTTGCTGTTCAATTACTTCCCTAAAAACTCCAACGCGACGGCTCTTAACTTCAAAGTCCTTGTTTTAAACTGTACTCTTGCTGTGGCCTCATGCGTGATGGCGGTTGTTTCTCCAGACACTCGCGAGTTATTATTTTTCCTGCGAACTTTCCAGTTGAACTCTCCGGTGTTCTTAAGTAGTAACCGAAAGTAGCCGAAGGCGGTGACCTTCCTAAACGGGTGGGGCTGTGTGGCTTTGTTGTGCTGGACCTTGGCCACAGCTCCGTCTTCTGTACCACGGTCTATGCGCCCTCTCAGCCTTCATACCTCTGCGCTCAACGATGCGGAATACACCGTCTTTACCGAGAACCTGGGGTCTCTTCTCGACTCGGATGGCGATGATCCCGAAGCACAGACGTTGAGTATTCGCGAGGTCCGTGCATGGATGCGCGGGCGTTATCCTGGAATCCTGCTACAACTATCGATAGGGTACGCTGGAATACTGTGTGCTGGGAATCGTCTAACCTCTGCGATTGTGAAGATCTTGGCTCTTTTTCCTTCGAAGGACGCGATTCACGGCGGCGAGTTCTTCGCAGCCCTTCGCCTCGTGTTACACGTCGAGGCGGGAAAGGACGTCGACAGAGCTCTTGCATTCGTTCAAGGTTTCTCTCTCAATTCCTTCGTCGGAGAAGCTCAGAGCTAACCTATCGTGTAGTCCATCCAGGTTCCGCAGTAATTACAGGACCTCCAGTCTCCGCCCCCGCAGCAGCACCAGGCATCCCCCCAGCACCTCGGGATTTACCGGAAGCGGCTCCAGCACGGACTCCTCAACGTTATAATCCCTTCCTTCCTTCCAACACACCATCGCCATCTCTTACTCGCTCCAAAACCGCCCCCACATCATCCCCGGCTCCCGTGCTTCCTCCACGTAGAGTGGCTGCTCCCCCTTCTGTGCCGATACCACCACCCCGGCACCCACCCCTCCCACCGCGCGCTGCTAGTCCGCCGAAGCCGTCGACGCCCGCGCACATTACCTCCACGCTCATGAAGCAAAGTCTGCAGGCATCCAAAACAGGCCAATGGCTGAAGCAGGGGCAGGCACGTCTTGAACAGGAGCGCGTTCTACAGGTTCTTCGCAGCACCTCCATCACCCCTCGTCCTACAGCTACGACAGAACCCGACTATATGTCTGCATCCTCCGAAGGTAGCCGAGGCAGACCTCCCCCCTCTATCCCCCCCAGTGCTAGCTCGCTCGAACAAGTTGCACTCGCCGCCTCTCCTTCCGCGTTTGACGATGCATACCGGGAGCGTAACACTGCCCTTCCCCCACCCATGCACCCCGACCGCAGGTCGGCGCCTCCTTCCGTGTCTTCACGCACTTCAGCGTCCTCCGGCTCGCCCTCTCGCGTCCAGCCGTCGCCTGAACGCGACCGCGAAAAGCCACGGCCCCCGCCGAAACCTCGGTCCCTAACCGCCGCCTCCCAATCACCCTTCGCGTCCCCCCCAGTCCAGACACGTCTTACGCGGTCCCACTCCCTGCGGCCGTCCCCACCGCCTCCATCCCCCCGCACGGGCCGCGCGCGCCCAGAAAGCGTCCATGCCCTCCTCAACGGCCTTGGGACCCTGCGCTTAGCCGAGTCACCGTTCGGGGATCCCGTGCGCGCGCATGCACGTGCAGAGGAGCGCGAGGCGCTGGTCGCGCGGCGGCCGGAGGACGACTCTGACTCGGATGGCGACGCGGATACGGACGCCGATGGGAGCTGGGTGGGCGTTGGGCATTTCGACGACTCGGACGTAGACGCGGACTCGGATTTGGGCGGGCGACGGCAGGCACGGGGAGACACTGTCCCCCTTGAGCGCGACTCGCTCAAGTGGCCGGTCGACGTCGAGGGGGAGGGGTGGCGGCCGCTCTAGACCTGGTGGTACGGGGCATTTGTCCGTGTACAAAATAAAGCTATAACCATCGCAGCTGTACTTATTGTCCGTTACTGATGTATCTTATTCTGAAGTCGTTTGACTTCCTCCGTTTGCGTGTCTGTTTCAGTCGTTAGGGTGGTCGGATTCTCCGCTCTGCGTCTCGGATTCTCCGGTCTGTGTCTGACTTGTCGCGGTCCTCGATGCTCCCAGGCTGCCGGTCGAAGGCTTCGTCGCCTGTAATTTTCGGCCGATCTTCCTCCGAGTAATCATCTCTTCATAACTGCGCACTCTAGTTTCCACTCCTCGTCGACGTCCACACCGCCGCTGCGACGCAGCGAGTGTCGTTACAACATTCATCAGATCTTTCTTGCTGATATCGTACCACCAGAAAAAAAACACCTCCGCTGTACGTTGTCCGTCTCGTTTGAATGCGTACATTAATCGCAAATTTGTGGCAACACTGGATAACTTTCCACGCTGTTCCGACTCTTGGCGTTCTCCCTCCTGCCTCCTTGCTTCCTCCTATCACGGTAATTTCCTCGCCACACATTGTACGACGCACGCCAGCACCAGCTCGGTATTAGGTTCCTTGATCCTCTACGAGATTTTAGTATGGCGATCCAGCGCGACTCGGGGCGGACTGGGACGAATCATCGTGCGGTGTAGGGTCATGATATGCACGTTAATGGCGGCAACCTGCAAGCCTGCATTCAGAAGTTGGTTAATGGCGTGCATGTTTGAGGGCCAAGTCCCATTGGTGACGAATATCGCGACGGGGGACCGCCGTTTCACGGTAAATCTCATAATTCCAGCCCGGCATTAAATTTCCTCCGCTATGTGAGAATTCCCGTCGATCGTGAATACACCGCTGTATTCAGCATAGTCCAGTCACGCTGTAATTGACCGGTATCTCCGACACTTGATAAAACGGCGTGTCGAGTGCGGATCATTCAGTTGACTGAACTCTCATTACAGTACTGTATGTACCGAATTATTATAGCCGGCTTTGCAGCAGGGGAGTGCACAGGTATCACTGTGCCATTCTGTCCATCGTGATTCCCAAGTTCCAACGTTGATTTTTGTCCGACAGGCTTGGCCGGTTAAATCGGCGCATATCCTGAGGACTCAGGAGCCAAGGGAATTGGTAAATATGGTCGCCGTCGTATGTACAACTTGGCAATGGCCATCTTGCATCCTGTATCGCCTTACATAGCCTCACTATTATTTATTATGTCCCATGTCTGTCAAACTTCTGCCGAACAGTCCCACGCTGTGATCATTTGAATCCACCCGCTAACCATCCGCTGTTTACCAGAAAACCGTATGTGCTGTGCGGCGACGGAACTGCCTTCATGCTTCCCCAGGGATTGAGGATGGGGCCAAGTGCGGGATGCAATGCTGCACCAGCGGCACAGAGGAGTGCTGCATCTTTTTCTGCATCTTCACGGCCGTACGCCTATGGCACATGTTAATAAAAGCATGAGTTCATCACACGGACATACAGTGATCAGGCTCGGTATTTTGCGCTCAACGAGAAGTTTGAAGGTGGCCGGCCACGTATAGCCCAAGGCAGCAGAGTGGTTTGCCCCGGAGTTGAAGCCGATACAGAGATCGGGATGTTCGAAATCGCTGCCTTGTTTTCGCACAAAGTCGTGGTATGCCCTGTAAAGACACTGGATAAGCCAGTTCAAGACATTGTAGCAAGGACCAACTCTGGGATAAATTCAAGCACATATGAACGACCGCGCTTAATGCAATCACTAGAAGTTTATCAGCGAGAGGACAATTGAGCGAGACAGAACATGCCGGCAAATTTCAACATCAAGAGAGTTGCGATCAGGGGCTTCCGGACCGCACATGATGATCTACTGCAGATTCAATAATGGCTTGATCACTTCGGAGTTGATCGCACCTTGAGTGTCTTCACTTGGGGAGTGCGATGCAGAATTTCTTCGAAGACACGGCCGCAGCTGAATTCCCTGGAGCTGGCACCGACGATCTGGCGAAGGGTTCAGAAGCACCTAGGCAACCAGGAGAGAAAAAAATACGGACGTGCACCATCAGCATTTGCTTCCGAGTCCACCCATCACCATCTCTCAGCTTACTGAGTGCATATAAAATCGTCATGGGCATAGTTAGAGTATCGGAGATTGCAGCCATGATGAATGTGGATGGCTTTGACTGTGGCATTCTAGAGAACTTGCGTATCTCCACATCGAACTCGTCTTCCCAAGATTGCCCCTCCAACGACACCCACTTGGGTTTGACGCGGTCGGGGAACCAGACAAGATGTCCGGAAGCATCAAGGGAGGAAGCTGCAATCATGCTCTGTCCATGTGCCAACTTATTCATGTAGCATTGAGAAGGGCTATCGCGTAGATCGTTGCATGGTCCATAATGCAGCCTGTCTGCGATTTCCCAATGCGCACGGGAGCAGCAGAAGCTGAGCTTGCATTCTGGGCAAGGAATCAGGCGCATCGTGTCATCCACCGTTGTGCCTTTCAGCGCAGCCTCCATGCGTATCACCATATCTGTGCGCGTACTGGGCAAGGGAGAACTATGAGAATACGAAGAGATGGCAGCGGAAGGGGCCAACCAGACTATACAGCGCGGTTCCCGTTCAAGCCAGGAAAGCTTCATCTCAGTTGTCTTTGAAACGTCAGCACACGGGCAGAAAAATTATAAAAGAGCGATACCCGTGCAGATAATCACAATAGACATCGACTTGTTGGGCGGCCAGTTTGCGTAGTTGTTGAACATCGGTGGTTGGCTCCTTGGGAAGTAAAGATACGAGTTTCCTCGCCGCGAAGGGATTTTTCTCGAGCGAGCTGAGAGCCTTACACATGACTTTGTGCGATTCCCAATCTGACTGGGGGAAAACATGAATGATGTGCGCTCTTTTCAGTTTTGTAAGCGCGCACATTTTGGCACTCTGCGATGAGAGTCGAGTCAGTTCACAGAAGACAAATGCCACCCGAGCTGAGAGCTCGACGCGCCTATATCACAGTAACTGATCCGATGGCATCTGCTGCATTTGAAAACCTTGACATTTACATGCATCCCCTTGAAGCAATAGTGGCAAACCAATCCCACTAAAGCTGGCCATGGTCCGCGCTGCATGGTGGTCAGAAGAAAGAAGTCGTGAACAAGGGGTCGTTGATCGTTGGATTCGACACACTGATCAGCTTTCGTAATAAGTCACGTTCTGACCGTTCGTCAGCAGGAATGGTCAACCAACTCAGGACATTCGGGGGGAACAAGGCCTCAGTTTGAGCACCTGAAGGTGCGTGTCTTAGAACACCGCTCCACCCGTCCGTTCGAATTCCAAAATTCAAACGGGGGCGTAACACGTAACACCCTATTCAAATTGAATGGGATGCTACAGTATATTCTGCAGGATTTAAGGAGAAGTGACCAGGTCAGCCTAATAATTGAGCACCCCTATTGTTGCAGATTTCGCATGCTCGTTCTGGATCAAAACCTATGTTCGTTTAGCCCCAGTTTCTGCCCCCAGAAACGTGGCTATACGCCAGTTCGCCGTTGTTTCGGCGAGCCATTTCGAGCTACTCGTCGCCGTTGCGCGTGGTCGATCCCACCACTGCCGTCGCTAAGATGGCAACAGCTACCTCGACGCGGCGGCGCCCAGCGGTGACCGGCGCTCGCACCGTCGCGCTTTTCGAGGTCAGCCACTTTGAGCCATTCGCCTACCTATTTACCGCTCTGTTTTGCAGTACAAAACGGTGCCTGGGGCCATGACGCCCAGCCACCTGTGCCACAGCCACTGGTTTGCACTACAAAACGGAGCGGCAAATAGATAGAGCTCGCGACCGGATAGCCTGGCTTTGGTTATGCAGGATCAGACCTCCATGGTATAATTCCAGAGGTGCCCGCATATTTTTTCTTTGGTTCCGCAGAGCCGTTAATTGACACTATAGGTTCTTGCTTCAGTGCGGGGACTTCAGGCGCCGCAACAGGAAAAGCAGCTACGGAGAGAAATTCGCAGGTGGGGCCTCGACTTGGGTGCGTGATTGTAGATTTTATTTGTTGATTTGGTCTCAGATGAGAACATCCTCCATAGACACGGCCGACTGGGCCTCCTTAGCATGGAATGCAGGGCGGAATACGCACGGGACGCAGGTGCGTGATTAGGGACTTTGATGTCGTCGCCCGCGCTCTTTTCTCTTAGTTCGTCATGATCATCGCCGTCTCAGAACATCACGTATGTACGCCTTCATCTTCATTTTTCGCATTAGTTATTACCACCGACCCCAACTCGATTTCCCAGTACGCACTTCGTCTTCGGCGAGGTTGTTGAGGCTATGAACGCCGTCAGGAACATCGAGGGCTCCGCCAAAAAATCGTGATCAGCGAAGCCGACGTTGTCGAGTAGATTACAGCAACCTCGTAATTCAATCCCAACTGGCATCCAAGAAGTACAGGAAGATGCAGCAGTTTCAGATGATTGGGAGATGGTAGCTGTGGAAGACTTTGCCATGGCCGCTGCTACTGCTGGTGCTGAAGGACTCGAGCCGACGTTCGAGGAAGCGAGAAAGAGACCCGATTGGCCTAAATGGGAAGAGGCAATCAAAGCTGAACTTGCCGCGTTGGAACGGACCGGCACATGGTCTCTCACTGAGTGCCCACCTGGCGCTAACGTCGTTGGCTCAAAATGGGTTCTGCGCATCAAGAAAAATGCCGCCGGTGAAATCGAGAAATATAAGGCTCGATTGGTTGCCAAAGGCTTCACCCAGATTTATGGTGTTGATTTTTACGAGACTTATGCACCCGTTGCAAAGTTGTCGTCCTTTCGGCTGCTCTTAGCTATTGCAGCACGCAACAACTGGCCCATCCACACGGTGGATTTTGACAGTGCATTTTTGAATGGAGTCCTAGCAGAGGACGAGTCCATTTATCTCGAACAACCACCTGGTTATGCCACAAAGGACCAAAAACATTTTGTGTTGAAACTCCACAAATCAATCTACGGTCTTCGGCAAGGTGCGAAGAATTGGTATGACTTCCTTTGTGAAGCTCTAGCCGATCTTCAATTCAAGCGATCCGAATCGGATCACGGTGTATTCTTCAAAGAGGAAGAAAACCACCTGCTCATACTTGCAATTCATGTCGACGACTGCATGGTTTTGGGAAGTTCCCTCACGCAGATCCAGAAATTCAAGGTCGAAATGAATGCAAAGTACAAGCTCACAGATCTTGGTCCAATCAATTGGCTACTTGGAATCAAGATTACCCGGGACTATGCGGAGCGGACAATCACATTGTCGCAGCATGCCTATATCGAGGCAATTATCACACGGTTCAACTTCAATGATTTGAAGCCTAGTGCGATGCCTCTTGACCCGAACCTTCCTCTCAGCAAATCCCAATCGCCAACGAGCATAATGGATATTGCCAGAATGAAGAATGTTCCATACCGCGAAGCTGTTGGATCCCTCATGTACACCGCAATGGGTACTCGGCCCGACATTGTGTTCGCAGTTTCAACTGTCTCCCAGTTCAACGATAACCCCGGCTGGCCTCATTGGGAAGCCGTAAAACACATCTACAAATATCTCAACGGAACGAAGAACTTGGTGTTGGTTTATGGGGGAGACAAGCGTGGTTTACTTGGCTACGTTGATGCCGATGGCGCCTCGCAAGATCATCGCAGGGCCATTACTGGGTATGTATTCATGGTTGATGGAGGAGCCGTTTCTTGGTCTTCAAAGAAGCAGGAACTTGTTACGCTCTCAACCACCGAGGCAGAATACGTCGCTGCTACCCATGCCGCTAAAGAAGCTATGTGGATGCGCAAACTCATTGGGGAAATATTCCGCCCTTTGTCCTCGCCCACTACACTGTTCAGCGACAGCAAATCTGCAATTGCACTTGCACAGGATGGCCATTACCACGCCCGCACAAAGCATATTGATTTGCGATACCACCATATTCGCTATATCATGGAGGCCGGTGCTATCAAGCTCATTTATTGTGCTATGGATGAAATGACCGCCGACACCCTCACCAAAGCCCTCCCGAGTGCTAAAGCTAAACATTTCGCTCGCGCTCTTGGATTATCCACGGTTTGAGGGGGAGTGTTGGAAATACAACCCGTGGTCATGTTGACCATGTGAAATACATGTGGAATGCACATGGACTGCTCCATAATTTTACTTCTTTTATTGTCTTTTCACCGTTGCTATGTTCACTTTAGGTTTAGCATGCTTTTTGCCCGACTACCATCTTTTTCACCATATGCTTTATTGTGTTTCACACAGCCTTGGTATCATTGCTAGTCTGACTCATAGATAAGAGACTTGTATTTATACCGAGCTGTCTCTGCAATATATTCAGTCTGTTCTTTAGTTGCACCCCCATCAATTATATCTTCCCATATGCATGCGTTCACATTCAATAATCCTTCGAAGCCCTGTCAGGGACTCTTCCTCCAGGATCCGCCACCGTTGCGAAGCGTTCGTTGTATCAGATCCCTCTCCCTCTGATCCCAGAATGTGGCACCGCATTCTGAGATTAGACGGATAGTTATATTCATATGGACCTACCAGAGGTCTCAGAATATGAAGGCCTGTTGAGAGCATGATTCTATATCCATTCAAAGTGTTTCTACCAACAGGGTTGAATATTCTAGTGCATCCGCTCACCTCCACCAAGATATCCCACCCCCCCTCCGCGGATTTGCCAACGCTGCCGGTATCGGCAAACTGATGAAGCCAAATTTCAATTTCATCGCAAGGAATGAATGAACTTGGGCCCCCACGAAACGCGGCATGAGGAGGACCGTGAGAGTGATTATTGGGTGTGAACGTACCTGTATCGCTCCACTGACATCGATCGTGGACCTGCGGAAGGCTAGAAACTGTATATTAGGTGTCTCTGACCTTGATAGAAGGCATAGGCACCAAATGCCGCACCCGATCTAAATCAAGACGAACATGCTCGGGGAACGTTCAGAGTGGACACCCGGGTATCTTCGTCCAGTATGTACTGTTATTGGTTAATGATGCATGGCTTCGTTATCTGTTACACGCACGTACCTCAAATCAGAACAGAACATGCCTTACGTTCATGATCTCGGGTTTGAGCACGGGCCCTACACCCGCTGATTATTGTTGCGTAGGCGGTCGGTTCCGGCCAGAGTAAAATCGGATTTACCCATCCATCCGAAGATATATGTTGAAAAAGTGTCGTTTTTGATGGGGCTTGAAAGCTGGTGGTATGATAGAGGGAGCTTATAAATGTTGCCTCGCAAAATATTTGATCACCCCGTCATCGTGGGCGCAGCAGCAGCGGATGCATTCTACTCTCTTCCATCACACTTGGTCTCATAGATCTGTAAATATGTCTTTTCCTTCTACCCACACCTCGCTGATACAGTGCGTTTCAGGATCAGCCAGGTATTTGCTGCCCGCCAGTTTATATTTATTTCTACGTGTCGTTGAACTCGATGGTTAGGCATGATATCTTGGAAGATATTGGAGATCCGGCGGAGAACCAAGTCACTCAGTAGAATACCCCAAGGCATACAACTCACGGCACGTCTCCTCTCTATTCCTTCTGGCCGGCAGGAATCTCCCATAGTTCTTTCTGGCGATCCTCGTCGAAAGCGCGGCCATACAAATGTACGTCCAGCTTTGGTTTCCGAGCAAGATGGACATTGGAAATGTACAATGCGGAGTAGCTACATAGGACGAGGTTTGATAGGAAAGAATATTATGTGTAACCTTACAACATACATGGCCTACTACATATCTCTCTTTTTTCTTGAGAGCCTCGTTGGTTCCGCCATGATCACGGCCAGATCGACGAGCGGCGCGAGCTGGGTTCCAGGCGGAGCGCCCCGGCCGACTGCATTTTTTCCTGTCCAATTGGGCGAAGCAGACTCACAACCTACGCGTGCGTAGATCAGCACCGTCGAAATGCCGAACACGACGGGTCCTATTCCGTCAGCACTGCCGCGGGGTTGAACCCGCTCTCGAACACAGCGAGTAACGCGACCGCGACCGGCCTGCAGTTAGATTAATTTAATTACTGAACTGAGGCATCCGCGTCGGAATAAGAAAATCACAAGTGAAGCCCAGTCTCAACGAGGGACCAACGTCAACCAACGATTAGCCATTTGGACCAGCTCAGAATCTAATGATCGTACCTCGGAAAGTGGACAAGTAATGAGGTACGCACGACTTTTACCGGAAAGCGCAGATTTTGGGATGCCATAAACCCTGCTCGAAAGAAATATATGATGGCGACTCGGACAAGGAGAACACATAGACCCCGTAGAGAAAAATGTTCTGCCGAGGACGGAATAAAAAAGAGGGCATTGTAATATGAGGAGAAAGACTCAGAGCTAGACAGAGAATGTCAATGAACTTGAAGTAAAGTATACTATCTACCATTATTTAGCCGCTTTTATTGGTTACTTAGTATCAGGGAAGTCGTGCCGTCATGCACCATGCAGTGAATCCAGCGTAACCACTGTTCTGTGGTAAGCGAGGACGGCGAGCCGAGGACCGACAGAGGCAACTGCCTTAAGCTCCAAGTTGGACTGAACATAAACGGAGAAGAAAGAAGACGCATCGCCACTGGATCGCCACACATCACATCATGATCGCCAGGCACTTCGGATCAGAGACAGAAGTAACTGCCTCGTCGACTTGTCCTGTCCGACTTGTGTACTCCTCAGTAAAGGTAATCGTGCGGAATTGCACTGCACTGGTTAGATATGTATGGTGTCTTGACGTCTCAGACTCGTTCTTGGCACTGACGAAGCGGTCTCCAGCTGTTTTTCCTCATCGATGAGCATGAGCGATGAGCAATCAGCTGCCGTGGATGTCCTTGGAGGCAAGTGTACGAGTCATGAATGTCTTCGTTGCTAAACAGCTTGCAACAGTGGAGCAAAGCGCACACTGGGAAAGTCGCCGTCATTTGGGTCGGCATACCTGGAATCTACCTGGTCCATTCGAGTATTATGCCATTGCATCTTCAAGTTATGAAATCGAGTACGGACCTGAGCCCAAGACGGTAGGTTCTCATTCTGCACAAAACCGGGCAGTAATCCAAAGCTGTATTAGCTTGTGGAACTCCGGATGTACGAGCTGTCGTGGACGATTCGAAGCAAGATCGACTGGCAACGCAAAGCTTCTGATCCGGAAATTCTTTCCAAGTGGCGCAGAGAAGCATTGGAACAGCAAGAGTCGGGTGATCTGGACCTCGACGAAAAATTGACCGAGAAAATGGTCAGCCAGAGTACTTTGATCATGCGAGGCATTTAGCTCACGATTTTCTGTTAACAAGATCGACTACGTACTCGCCGAGTTGAATGGATATGCCAATATCGCTGACAACGAGCGCGGCATCGAGGTTGGAGATTTAAAACCCGGCATCCGAATTAACTGGAGAGCATTGAATTTACAGAGAGGCTGTTTCGATGCCATCTGGTACTCTGACCGGGCAATCTCGACTGACGTCGGTCAGCGTCTCCGTCACGCCGTGGAAATGCTAGAAAATGTGCCCGAAACTCACAAGGACTGGCATCCGGGATCGAACAGACAGGTTCTTGATCTCGTCCACCCATCGCTCTATTGCATCGTTTATGGTCGCACCCATGCATACCTCCCAGACGAACCCCGTGTTCCGGCGAATCTTCTTCCTGTCGTCGCGCCTACTTTTGAGGAGAGCGAAGACTGGACAGTCTCTCAGGCATTTTGCTGGATGCCTTCAGACTTTGCCATCCTCGCCGATGGATCCGTCAAGCTCGTTTCGCCCTATATCAACAATCTTCACGCGGAAAAACACCAGCCGCTTTATCGCATAATCGAGGATCTTCTGGCTGGATTCATCCCGATGTTCGAGCGCGTTCTTGGTGAGATTGAGAAGACTAACAAAGTTGCGTTGAAGTACAGTGGCCGGATAGGGCCAGCAGATGGCGTTGACTGTATCTGGTCGGAGGAGGAGGATTGTCGCTCGCCATCCCCGCCGGAGGGTCTAGACGAGGCGGAGCAGGAGAAATACTACGAATCAAAGAAATGTTTACCCGAGGCGAATACCTACACGGGGGAGCTGGAGTCTGTTTTATCACCTATCTCGCTGCGTGGAAGGACCATTCAGTGTATCATCAAGCTCGCCAATATTCACCTTACTCCGGACCAACCTGAGTATACCGGTGGAAGTTGGCATGTCGAAGGTAAAATGCATGAAATTATCGACACATTAACTCATTGATGAATGCAGGCATGGCGAACGAGCATATCATTGCCTCGGGAATATATGTATGCACTCTCACAATCTCCGTTCTAATTTCTGATATGCCATAGTATTATGATGAAGACAACATCACCGAATCCAGGCTCTCGTTCCGCGTTCCAACTGGCCAACCGATATATCATAAACAATATGATAATGAGTGCATGCGAACATTGTATGGCATGGAAGCGTAGGGGCATCTCCTGAACTTCCCCACCATAAATATATTGACTAGCATTAAAGGCAGGATGATTGCGTCCAAGAAATTGGCTCGATGGTGCGAAGATTTGCTTCTGCGGTTCTCTCATCTCACCAGGAGCAGATCACGAAAACGGGCCGTGCACTTTCCTGGCCCAACCTTTTCCAACACTGTGTCTCGTCCTTCAAACTCTCCGACCCCTCCAAACCGGGCCACCGCAAAATCCTCGCCATTTTCCTCGTTGACCCTACGATTGACCCTATCGCTTCGGCGACGGATGTGCCACCCCAGCAGAGCGAGTGGGCTGCTGATGCATTGCAAGAAGCATTGAAGGATCCGGGGTCGCTGATTTCACGCCTTCCACAGGAACTTGGCGACACGATAAAGGGACAGTTTCCGTCTACTGTGATGACATTCCAGGAGGCAGAGGCCTATAGACTCGCGCTCATGAAGGAACGCACGTTGTTTGTGGAGGAACATTCGAATGCGGCCTACGGCGTAGCTTTCAATATGTGCGAGCATTGAATTATGATGATATAATACACTATTATAGGCCATGTCACCTCTGATCGCCGACCCCATTGTGGAAGTCTACTCGAGCTCAGAGTACTCTCCCATCAGTTGAGATGTCGGCACACTTTTTGCTGCTGTGACATTGACCGGAGTCTGATATTTTATGGACAGTTACAGTGCGAAGAGTTGAACAAAAGTGAATGTTCAATCCACTCAAGATCACTTATACAATTAACCACTCAAAGGTCATCGCTGAACCAGACAATTATACTTTGTATACCTACATAAGCAAATTTTCACACTCTTGATGAACTCTCGAGAGAGTTGTAAGCCCGGGGGTCCACGTCAAGGAGGTGCGACGGTTGCGAGCCCTCCCTCAGGAAACTACCGACAAAAGTATATATGTGAAAGGGGGTGAACGGTAGGTAGAGAATAAGGATGAAAAATGAAGCAAGAAAACAGAAATCGAAGAAGAAACTGTATATTAAAAAGGTTGCCGGCCGAAGTCGAGGAGTCGAGGCGGGGAGTGATAAATCTGGATGGTTGCGTCGTCAGATAATTCTAAGAATTAAAGCCTGGGATAAAACCCACCGATCGGTTCAACACGCCGAGGTACGAGGTTGCCCTGTGTTGTAGTGTCTGTCTAGGAGAGACTAACCGATCGAAGTTGACAATAGCTTGGTAAACAAAGCGTCAGACACGGACCCAGTCCTCCTCCGAAGACTTGGACATTGTTGCGGTACTGTGCGTCTCCCCTATGGCATATGAATACCTCCCATGTTCGGTGGGAGAACCCTCGTCAGACAATGCCTATGGCTCTGGCCTGGCAGTGGCTATGTAGAACCCGGCCAAGCAGGAATATAGTAGTTGATGGTATCAGGGTATGAGCCATAAATTACCACGCACCTTGTGGGCTGCTTTTTACAAACACAGAAGGATGGAGCGGCATGAGCTGTGGGAGGGAGAGGGAAGGTCCAACTTGTTTAATTCGTCCAAAAATTCGCCATAATGATATAAGACGTCAAACTTGTTGGCCAGTCGAGACCCCATAGAAGGTTGACCAGAAATCCCAAAGTGTTCAGCCTCGGCTCTACCGGAATCAGAGCCGAAATGAATTCAGCCATGCAGACACTTGAGCCGACGATTTCTTGGGTTGAAAGATCACGGCTAGCACTGATCCGCAATGCGATCAATTGATCCCTTGCCAACCGTCCTTAGCGCGGCGCCAGGAGTCTTTACTTCAGCAACTCAAGCAAGCTTAAGGGATTTTCCCTGCGGCGTCGTTACAGTAAGCCGCCGCCGATTTCTCTCAAAACTTATACTGCAAGTCTGCAACTAACAGTCCACGTATATGATCGCCGCGGCCCAGCTCAAGACACCATTTTGGCCCGAGTGCGCCATAAATAAGGACTGCGTGGAACAATATCCCTATAACTTAGGCACTCAAACGACTTCCTCTCACACTATGTCTCTCCATCCGGTCCGGATCGCGTGACAGTCATCTCTATAGATACTGTCCACATGGCCACCGCCCTTCGCTCTCGTCTACAGTCTACGATGTCCTCCGATCCCTCCGCGTCTCCTACGATTTCGCAAGATAAATACCGGCTTCCAACCAACGTCAAGCCTTGCCATTACGATCTGACTTTGTGGAGTGATTTGGAATCGCTCGAATTCGGCGGTTTTGTCACTGTTGAGTGAGCCTTGAACTGCAGCTTTGGAATACCAGCTTGAACGTCGGGCAGCTTGGATATTTTGCAAGAAACTTCGACGATCGTCCTTAACTGTTCTGATGATCTCAAGCTGGGAACCTCGTAAGTCTCCGATCGATAGTACCATTTCCAAGAATATTTTACGAAAGAAATATTCAGCTCCGTCTATTGCGGTGCTCTCGACGTCGACCAGAAATTGCAGTCGGCGCAAATTGTTGCGGACAAGGAACTGGAGCGTGTGACATTGAATTTCTTCATTGCTCTTCCTGCTGGATCCAAGGCGCAGGTGAAAATCTATTACAGCGCAATGCTACGCGGGAGTATGAACGGGTACTACAAATCTGCGTGGAAGAGAGATGGCAAGACCGAATATTATGCGTTAACGCATTTCCAGGTAGGTATATGTAATTTGCTTGTCGCCGAAAGTATGCCTTTCATTCAACCTTTATAGCCCACCGATGCCCGGGCGGCCTTTCCTTGCTGGGACGAGCCGCTGCTCAAGGCGACGTGGACTATTACAATGATTTCGCGGTCGGACACGATCAATATTAGCAACATGCCGGCCGAGTCCGAGCAAGCGTGGGATTCAAGTTCAGCCTTGGAGGCGAATCTCAGCGTCCTTCTGTCCACCCTGCCCAAGAAGGATGTCCTTGGAAAAATCACAAAGTTCCAGAAAACACCTCCGATGTCTTCCTACCTTGTGGCGTTTGCTAACGGTCCTTTCGCACACCTGGAAACAAAGGTTGTAATGCCGTTAAGCGGGAGGAGTGTCCCTCTTCGCGTTTATGGTAGATTTTCCCATCGTCGTCTTCAACTGCGCCCTTGATTATATTCCATCAGCGACGCCTGATATCATCCACCAAGCCGCGTTCTGCCTCGAGGTCACCGCCAAGGTCTTGCCGCTGTACGAGAAGATATTCGACATCGAATATCCACTTCCGAAACTGGACACTTTGGCTGTGAGTCTCCGTTTCGTAAATCACACCTAAGCTCATAGTACCTGATAGGCCCATGATTTCGACATAGGTAAGCTGTTTCTTTATTCACTAGAATCCTGATTTAACCAACGTCAGGTGCTATGGAGGTAGGATCGCAACTTGAATCAATCCGAGCGTGCATTAACCCACGGCGACGCCAGAATTGGGGACTCATCACCGGACGAACAAGCGCGTTTATGATGGATCCCCAAAAAGCCGACATTGCGTCTCGGAAGTCGATAGCCACAGTCCAAAGCCACGAAGTCGCGCACATGTGGTAAATTCTTCTCCCTAGTTCGCATAACGCTAGCTCAGCAGGAAAACACTGGCAGGTTTGGAAATATAACCACTATGGAGGTGAGTATCAAGCATCTTATAACCGAAGTATTGTTATCGATACTGTGCGAAGTGGTGGGATTATCTATATCTTAACGAAGGTTTGGCTTTTTTCTATCAAGTACCGTCATACTAACAGGAAATTGCCTTGAAGGATTCGCAACGCTGGTGCATTTTTCGTCCTCCGGTGTTTGTTCAATCTAACCTGTCTCCGTGCGCTTCTCGGTCGTATTTAGATGGGAGAAGCCATCGTTTTGAGTGAGCTCGCCTAATTCGAACGATAACCTAAACTAACTTAACCGACAGACAAGTAAGTCTTCGGGTCCAATGCCAGTCGCCTGTGTTCAAAGAATCAGAGTTTTCCCCGAATGGGAAGTCAACTCGACCTTCGTAGCTGGCCACGTCCATCGTGCCATGGTGCTTGATTCTAAACTATCCTCTCATCCCATCGAGGTCGAATGCCCGGACGCAAATTTCATCAATCAGGTGCGGATTCTCACCCATGTCATTTTTCGGGCCGCAATTCAAGTGCGCCAGATATTCGACGGACTTTCATATTCAAAGGCCGCTTCGGGTATGTGAAATTTACTTTTCGCTTCAGATTTCTGACTGCGCTTTCTACGCCAAGTGCTCCGCATGCTCTCAGAGTACATCGGGGAAGAGCGATTCCTGAAAGGTGTTTCTGTATATTTGAAGGATCATCTATACGGAAACAGTGTTACTCGCGATCTGTGGGACGGTGTATCAGCTGCTTCTGGTGGGTTTTCTTCGCGCGGTATTTTTTCAGTCTAAATTCCATGAATGATAGGCGAGGATATCAATCGTCTGATGGATAATTGGATCACCAAGGTGCTCACGATTATGTCTTGATCATGCTTCCTCTTGATATTTCCTTTAGATTGGTTTCCCTCTGATCACTGTTACGGAGACATCTACAGGGATCCATGTTCGTCAAGACAGATACCTGAACAACGGTACGCCTAGCGCAGATGACAACGAGACGATCTGGTTTGGCATTGCCCATTTTGACTTCGAATAAATGTTTACTTTTTATGTTATAGGAACATTCCGTTGGCAATTCTTACTGTTGCCGAGGATGGTCAGGTTCATGTTGACAAGACAGCCATCTTGGAAGAAAGAGAGAAAACCTGGGCCATCGATACAAGCAGGACTTTCAAGTTAAACGCCGGGACAATAGGTTTCTGTGAATCGCATCTTCTCTACTAATCCCCGCTTTTTTCTAACGTTTACTCGAGATCGCGTCTCGTACACCCCAGAACGGCTGGCAAAGATTGCGACAGAGGCTGCCAAGAAGGATTCTGTCTTCTCATTGAGTGACCGGATCGGACTGCTTTGTGATGTTTCGGAGCTGTCCAAGGCCGGATTGACCCAAGTCAGCAGTCTTCTCACCTTGATCGACATCTGGCGGAATGAAACCAATTGCAAGCAACCATTTCATTCCCTTTCTTTTGTCAACTTATCTGCATTAGATCTCGTTTGGGTGAGCGTGTTGAACAGTTTCGGGGGAATTATTCGCCCATTTGAGGAACGCCCGCAAATTGATACCAGCCTCCGGGCTTTTATTCGTGTGCGGTTTATTCAACCTGTGATTAGAAATGTATTAACACTTTCCCCCGAGGTAGACATTGTTTGTACCGTTGGTTCAGCGTCTCGGGTACGAGTTTCCCGAGGGAGAATCTGTTGATATCATCCAGTTGCGTCAGACCGCCATTTTGGGAGCCATAGTAGGAAGGGAGGAAAGGTGTGTCTCCATATCGTCCTCGCAGCGTATAAGTAGATAACGTGGGGCAAGTGTTAACCGGGAACTTCAAAGTCGCTTCACAGATTACATGAAGACCGGAGACAAGACAAGAATACCTTCCGATATCAAAAAATCGATATTCACAACGGTTTGTCTATCGGCTTTATCCCCAATCATTCCTGGATTGTCCTTGTTCGTTAGGCCGTAAGATATGGCGGTCAAGAAGAGTTTGAAGCACTCTTGAGAATCATCGAGAATCCGGCTAACCCTGCAGAGAGAGGTGCCGCCATGTACGTTCCGCTTATGATTTGTACACCATATCTTACATCCAACCAGTTCTTCCATTGGATGTACTCAGGACTTGGGTCTCGTGGAAGAGCTTTTTTCGTACATTCTCACGAAAGCACGCGACCAAGATGTCGTCCATTTTTGCTTTGGACTGGAGAGCAATCCTCTTGCCCGCCCATTGTTGGTAAATTTTTTCAAAGATAACTACGACGCTGTGAGTACTTGCAATTGTTCCCTGCACCTTATGGAGTGACGAAACCAAATTGCTCTCAGTTCAGCAAGAGATTTGCGACAAATTCTATGCTCAAGTATCTCGTTAGTGTGAGTGACGAGCTCAGGGCATATCACTCGATCTCTGACATGTATTCTGTAGGCCTGCTTCAGGGGTCTATCGACCCAGCAAGCCCATGATGATGCCCAAGACTTTTTCAAGGCAGGTGTCCAACCATTGTATCAGAACCTGTGCGAGCTAACTAACTGTGTTGCAGGACAAGGATACGACCCGCTACAGCATGGCCCTTTCCCAGGCCTTGGAGACTATTCGGGCTCGAATAGCCTACATAGAGGTACGTAGAGCAGATTGGCGAAGAACCATATTCTCAAAACGCCATTAGCGCTCGCATCATGATTTGTCCAGCTGGTTGACCAAGTGGGAACAACAACGGTCTACAGAGTAAAGATCGATCCTGCGTTGCATTTGCTTCCTTTTCACTTGCTGCTTGATCTATTATGCAAGGGTACATCTGCCAGATTTCAATTCTACGCCGTCTTCTCCGCTACTGCCTTGGCCTGCTTTTCGATACGAGTATATAAATTTCAGAATCAAAACCCCGATATTTTTCAACATCGAGAGATCCCGTCATACTCGAAGCCGACCTCGCACTGGAAATAAGACCAAGACTCAGCAACGACTATGGCCGAGACCATTCCACTTTCAACTGTGGATCTCGGAACTTTCCGAATGCATTCAAGTTGTTTATAAGTCACAAGAGAGAAATTGACGGCGGCTTACAGCTGTTTCCGAAAACCTTGAGACAAACTTTTTATTTTGCCAGCGCCGAAAATTTTGATGGCTGCTAAGGATTGCCCGTTTGGGTGTTGCCGAGCCTAACCGAGGACAGCCGAAGCGCCAGAATTTATCACTCCGCTCAGTTTTGCCTAGCCGCCCTTCGCGTCAGCCGATGCGCCTTCCCTCAGCTCTTTTGCAACTGGACTTTCCAGGCAGAGCACATTGAGATTGCATTGTGTGGACGCCGCAGAATTTTTGGCCGCTGGCAGATGTCTAAATATAGCTGATCCGACGCCAGATCTGGTAATCCTTAGCAGCCATCAAAAATTTCAGCGCTGGCAAAATAAAAAGTTTGTCTCAAGGTTTTCGGAAACAGCTGTAACGACGCTGCGGGGAAAATCCCTTAAACTTGCTTGAGGTGAAGAAAAGACTGCTTGCGTCGCGCTTCAAGCACTGGCGAAGGATCAATTGATCGCATTGGGGATCAGTGCTTTTAACCCAAGAAGTCGTCGGCTCAAGTGTCGGCATGGCTGAACGTTTCGGCTCTGATTCCGGCAGAGCCGAGGCTGAACACTTTGGGATTTTCTGGTCAACCTTCTATCCTTCTATGGTGCCTCGACGGGCCAGCGAGTTTGAGCACCGATGACGTATTATATCATCACGGCGCACTGTGGGCGAATTAAACCTTGAAGGAAGAACGAAAGACCGTAAGGGGACGGGAGAGGGAGAGGAAAAATGGGAAGGAGATGGAAGTATGAGGACAAGAAGGGCGAGGCCAGACAGGGCGCGGAAGCTCAATCTGCAGACCGCTCGTGTGGCTGACATCAACTCAAATTTGAACAGATGTTTGGCAGTTTGTTTGGTTCGGAAGCCTCGGCACACCGCATAAGGCAATCCCAGTTTTTGATGCGAAATTCTCCGAGATCACTTTGTTTTAACACAGACGCACGACAACGACGCGTCTCGCACGATGAACAAACACATTACTACACCACTCACCGCTCGTCTCCCGTCCGTTAATTGTGTGCCGAGCTTATTCTCAGTGCCAGTGCGTCGAGACTCACCGTGATCGCCTGCCTGGATGAAGTTCACAACGCCTCTAGATTCTCCGCTGTTGCAGCCCAATGGACTTGATCGCCTTGAAGCAGCGCGGCTTTCCCACTTCCGGTTCATGTTGCTGGGGAATCTCAACTGTTGGTGACCGCGCGCGACAGCTTGGGGATACCCGAGCTGGAATTTGGAACAAATGAGACCCAGCACCAACCCAGCACGCACTGAGACTCTTTGGAGGCGGACCTTGCGCAGCAGGTGGTGGGTAGTCTCAATCAATCAAATTAATCTATCTATTAAGGTTTGTGCTGCTCACACCAACGAACCTATGCTCTCATACTCGTTGGGACTCCGGTGTTGTTCGGTGAGCACTTGCATTCTTCAATCGTCAATCTTTTATAACCAATGACGATGTCAACTAATGTTAGGGGTGCCGCCCTACTGCTTGCCGGCGCGTTTATGATTTTTTTTCTTGAAAGTCATTTCTCACCAAGCTTGCTGTCGCAAATTGTGCCCTCAATATTCAGGATGTTCAAGTTTATTTCGGGGGCTCCCTGTAGTCTCTGTCTTGCGTTGTCTGAAGATGAGGGTACTGTATATCTTCGCTCATTACCGAAGCCTAAATTATGCCAACCGACATGTTAACCGATGGGTGTCCATCGCGGCGGTTACAATTTTGCCATTGACAAGCAGGGCGACTTCCGCCTTTTGCTTCTCCCTCCTCTTGGAACTGCTGCAGCTGTAAGTCGGCCAACTCTGAGCCGATTTCCTTGAACTAACCCACTTTCCGCTCCGCTATGGTCTTCGCTTGACTGGAAAGCTTTTCGAGCTGGTTCAAGCCTTAACGGGTCGGTCGTTTGCAACGGGGTTTGTCGGACTCCCAATACTCCTGCGAAGGTAAGTCATAACTCACCATTGTCAATTTCCAAACCACTGGATCCAAGTGACGTACCTCCTCTTTCGGATGGGTCTGCGATGCTCCCCGAGCTATTTACTGAGCCCTCACTTGTTTGGGGACGCGTCCCACATCCTACCTTTTTGGGACTTGTTGGCTGGAGCAAACGAAAGCTATCCTTTATTCAATTCTTTACCCAAATCTCTCGAACCGAGTTATATAACTCCAGAGAGATCGGTGCATAGGAGATGCCGGATTTATTTCCCGGCAGCCCGGAGGCCATCGCCGCTCTTTTCGACGACTAGATCGCCGCGCTCATCAACGTGGGCCCAACGGCAACTCGGCCGAGGTCCTGCGATGCAGTCGACTTTCGACAGTCGCGGACATGACCTTGACATTTGGGCTGGTAATACTAATAGGTATGCTCATCCCATCTTATCTTCGAACCTTGAGGTTCCTATCTCGGTGTCAGATGTGCATCAGGAGAGTTGGAGAGCGCCGACAACGCCGCCGACCCTATGCGCATCCGCAGCGCCCATCCCGGGGAGGAGGAATGGTCCGTTGCCCAATAGAATGTTGGGTGCTCTCACTGACCAGAGGTAGCTAAGTTCTTTAAATAAATTCACCTTCAACTATCGACCTTCAACACGACTGCTAGATCACAGCGGTCGGTGATTTTCTTTCGAGCTTCCGACAGTCTACTGTATACCGCCCGCGTGCGTCTTCATGAACGCAAAACCCGGCTCCCGGCTTCCAGTTTTCCTTTCCTCAAAGAATGCAGATACCGCTTTAAATTAAATAATATAATAACACGACCCCCGGTCGTTCTAGATATTAAATTATAAATACAGACCAGACATTCTAGGTGCCACACGAGAAGTCTTGCAAGCGGTTTTATTCAGCACGGAATCCTGTCCTGCATCTCGGGCAGGAGCATCTCACACCCCCGAACCAACCTACGCATATCATGCGCCATTATATCCACCATCTGCTCTCTCATCTCGCCCGGCACGCGCAGGGATACGACCGTGTGGGCGTCATTCCTGGACCTCCCATCCACCGTCGCCGCGGGGGAAGCGGAGGGGGAAGCGGAAATGCTGAACATGTGCTCCCCGGAAATCTAGACACAGACACAGATTACCCGCCGTTCAGTAATACCGCGGGATAAAAAAACACACCTCGTTAACCAACTGCGTATAATGCGGGGGTTCCACCTGTGCAAGGACGCCTTGGCCTAGCCTTTAAAAAGTGGGTGATGAATTTAGCGGAGTTATAGCGAGAGTATGATGGTAAGAGCTTTACGCACGAGAGGAACGACTGGGAGTTGACCCATGCGGCGCCGCGGCTCGGACTGGTCGAAAGCCCGTGAAGCTGAAGCTGCTGAAGTTGAAGCTGGCCGACGATTTGATGTGGACGCGCGCCGTGGAGCATAATATACGTCTCCCGGATGAGCTCCTGAGAGCGCGCCATAGCCGTGGTGCGCCGGATCGCGCGGGAGATGCTGGCGAGGTCGCGCGCCGAGGAGAGGTCGATGGTGGAGATGTAGACGCAGTTTTCTCCGCTGGCTGGCTGTGCATGCCTTTGGAGCGTGGCCCGTCGAGGGTCAGCTGTTGTGCGATTCCGATACTAGCGTGCAAATATCAAACTCCGAACCAGCGTATGAAGCCAATGGCTGTACGCACCTCCGTCAGGTTTACGAGGGTGTGGATCGGCTCGGGCAGACAGCGGTTTTGCAGCGTAACGAGATATGCGGACAAGGCGTCCTGTCGGGTTAATTTGAGGGCTTGCCCGTCGCACCAGGCGTCTTCCGGCTGCCAGTGTTGTGCAATCGAACGAAGCGCGTTCAGTTGCTTGGGTGTGAAGTTGAGATCGATCCCGCGTGAGTTGACAGCTTCGGAGAGGGAATAAGTATAAGTATTCGCAGGCAGACAGGTTTATTCTTCGGCTCACATGTGCTGCTAAAGGAACGTAAATTGGACTGACGCGGAAAAGAAGCGCGAGTAGTCCTGGGAATGAGAGATCGAAGAAGAGCGGTCATGGTCAACAAGTGGAATTGCCGAAGAAAACAAATGAGATGCAAGAAGGAAGGTGGTGGGGGAGCAAAAAAAGACTACTGTCAATGATTCTTACCATCACTGCTCGAGCTTCAATTTCGTCGGAGTTCCCAAACCCCATCACATCATCTCCATGATGGATTCTGCGCAGCGGCAACGAAAGGGAAGGGAGCAAGGTCCAAAAGGAGAAAACGAGTGGAGAAGTGGAGAAGCGCCAAAAGCCAGGCCACAAAAATAGCTAAACGAGAGAGATCTCGTTCTCCCACCCCGATTTGGCGTTCTTAATTGGGTAGGTAGGTAGGTAGGAACGCCGTGTCGGAAAGTATCCCGGAGTACAGACAATTTATGTATTTTGCCCCGAGCTCGTCCAGCTCGATACCTGAGGCAAAAAGCCCCGTCGAAACAAGGCACGGAAAGTTTGGGGATCGTGATCGATGCGGGTAGGTTACTAGGTAGGCGGGAATAACCTCCTTCGTCGTGGAAACGGTTTGATCTCTGGATGATCGGATCGAACATATCCATCAGCTCGCGTGGTTTTGATCCGACAGCTTTCCTGTTCGCAACTTTCGGAGCCTTGGGTTGGCCTTGGGCCCCGGGGAAACCTCACAGCCTTGCCCTGACCGCAAACGCATTGCATGCGACAGGGGCAATGGACCCTCCAATCTTTTTCCCGCATCCTTCGCTGCAGCTGAAGAGGCTGCCCAACGCGAAACCCGGACCGCTGGTTGGTCGGCCAGCGTCACGGTTCACAAAATAGGCAGTTTGAGGTGAAAAATCGCCAATGTGCTAGGCAACATATGAATATCTTCCGTCCCGCCAGGATCGGAGGGAATTAAAGGAGAATTCCCACGGTTCACAAAATAGGCAGTTTGAGAAAACAAGCGCTAGTGTTGATTGCGCCTGAGGAAGTCAGCATGAACGAATTAGTGCTCATTCTGAATGGAAAAACATCTGAAATCGCGCCGGGCACGCGTCATCTATTCATCTATGGCTAGTGTCCGTCTATTTTAACTCTACAACGCGACCTAAATTTATAAGGTCATCATTCAACGCCTTTCAGCGAGCTCGGTTGTGGCGCTCTGGCTGAGAATAATAGTTAATGTGATACATTTAAGGAAGGTGAAAGGAGTGTGAAAAGTGGGCGAATGAATGGCATCAGTGCCGCGCAGAAAGCTTGAGGAAGACTTCGGGGTCGGGCGGCGCGATGACCGTGTTGTTGAGCTCGGCGGGGGGCATCTGCGTCGGCTGACCGGCCTTGTTCACAGCCTCCATGTCGTAGGATGTTACCATTAACGCCGTTAACAGATAAATCTCGAATTTGGCGAACTGACGGGCGTGCATAAGTGTCAAAAAAGAACGTCGACATATTAGGAAGGACAAAACTCGCCTTCTGACCGATGCACTGGTGTTTGCCGAGACCCCAGCCGGCGAAGGACAACGGCGCCGAACTGTCCTCCCTTCGCTCGTCGTTGAAGCGCTCCGGGTCCCAGGTGGTCGGGTCGGTGTAGATATCTTCGTTGTGGTGCAGGAAGTTGGTGTGGAACGACAGGATGGTCTTGTCCGGTATGCGCATCCCGTTGAAATCGATGTCTTTCCCCGTGTCGTTTAGTCGATGCAGAGGCGTCGAGAGGCGCAGGCGGATCGTTTCCTTCAGACAGCGCTCAAGGATGGGGAGCTTCCCCGACTGGATCCAGTCCTCGTAAGACGTGATGGATTTGATGCGTGTTGTAACCGGGATGGATTCGTCGGGGTTGAAGGACGACAGGAAATCCAGCACTTCCTCCCGAACGAGGGCGAGGTACTCGGGATGCGCGGCGAGGTCGCATAGAATGTAAGCGGCAACGATTCCCGTGTTAGCTATCCCTGCGAAGAGCGCGGCAAGGGTGAACTGAGCGGTAGTAAAAGGAATATCTCAGCTCGGGCGGGGAGGAAACAAATCGGATTAACACACCTGCGTAATTTCGATCGAAGACAGCCCCGCATCGATGAGATACTGCATCGGGTCTTCGTCGTCCCGGCCCTCCTTCTTTCTGTCGTCAATCGCGGTCGTCATGATGTTATAAAACTTCTTCATCAAGTAGAAGCGTTGAATTCGCTCCCACCCGAGGAACCACGGGAAAAGAATGGTAAAGGGAGTACCGGACTGGTCAAGCTCCCGGAATATTGTCTGGAACGCGTTGCAAAGGGCAGGATTCGCAGCAACGCTGGATGCGGCGACAGTGTTGATCGTCATCCGGAAAATGGTCGCGTAAATGGTGTCGAACGGGTTTGTGGTAGCGGAGAGGCCCCTGATACCTTCCTCCGCGTATGAATAGAGGGTAGACAAATCTAGACAGCGTTAGTTATGTACAGCTGATACGATTGGTCAAAATACGCACTATTATTGATGCGCTCCTTGCGCACGAGTGCAAACAACAATTTGTTAGACCGGCCGCCCAAGGTGATGTCGAAGCCCATCGAGCTCAGAAAATCCTTGTTCATGCTGGGAGTAGCTCCCAACATCACGGCGTATGCCAGCGCGAAAGAAAACCGCGAGTCATTGAAGAACGCGTGTCTGTTTTCTGTCGCAATCGCAATGCATTTGTGGTGGGCAAGGTGGAACGAAGCACTCGAGGTGCCGTTCTTGGTCGCGCTTTGCAGGAAATCCCAATGACGCGAGAAGTACTGGAGAGAACCGAGAACTGGGTACGAAATAGAAGTGTAACTCGGAGTGGAAATGGAAGTCGATGTCGACTTGACACGCTGGAACGCCCGGCGCCTCCAGAGTGAGATAAACAAAATCAGCAGTATAGCAGTCGCTGCTGTTGAAAACAGAAACTCGAGCTGATCGTGTAAGGCCATCGGAAAGATGAAGAGGAAGCCTAACGGAAGAAAGCGGGCAGTGTTTTGCAAAATCTACTTTGATACACGAGCACCACGCTGCGGTCTACGCAGCCGGAGAGAAATTCATTGACTCGCTTCTTTATCTTACCGCCATGGGGATGAACAGCATTGCGTGCCTTAGGCTTTTCTGAAGTTTTTCATAAGAATCATAGCAGATCATAGCATTTCACAAGATTTCACACGGTTGAAACGATTCCCACCGTTTTAAATCCGGTGACGTACACACCTGGAGCAAGATCTCAGATTTGCCCTCCCGGATCATCAAATCCCGAGCAACTCACCTTAGGGCGCGCGCGCGGATCGATTTTTTTGTTTTGCCCAAAGGAACACCAGGTGCTCGACCCATTTGAAGAGTACAGAGAAACCGACAGTGAAATGCTGGAGCAGATTTGTGAACATTAGTGAAGCGAGCATGGAGAGTAGAGTAATATTAATGAACGCCAAAGTCTCGGGCAACCTGCTTGATGTTTGGTTTTCCCATTCTGCTTCTCTCGATGACACTGCTCGCACACATCTCCTCCGTTTTTTTTAGGCGCATACGCCGACGGCCCGGCATGCAACGCGTCGCCGTGTCTGATGGCTGTCCAAATAGGCGTTAATCGACTGGGAGAATTTGTCACCCTCACGAAACTCCCATCTAGAACGCGACGTGCCCGTCCCGGAAAAACATTCTGAGGACATAGCTACATGATACAGAAGGGCCCTCATTTTTTTTCATATTTATGGGGCGACCTGCAAGGCGCGAAACTATACAACGTCCAAATATCACAGACTTTGATGCACCGGGAAGTTCTTCTCAATATCTTCCTTTCGCCGTAGTCCTTAATTATTTTACATGGTTGTAGCCTACTAGCGCATGTAACTATCCCGGGGGATTCTGGGGGAAAGAGGAAGAAATGAAAGAAAAATGCGAAATCCAGACCCATTGTTGAAATCCAGAACCATTAATATTGGGTAGCAGCGTATTTCACCTCACCTTTGCAGTCGAAGAAACTGCACTCCGACCGGTTTTACAGGTGTCTTTGACACAGTCTTGGCTTTCGCCAGCATCGTGGCTGATATTAGCCTATTGGTTATCATTTGGACTCGGTGCATCCTAGGCTAGTACATAAGTCTATTTGGATTTGGGCAGGCAATTATTATTCTTGTGATTACAGAGCTGCTCATTTGACTACATCATTCTTTTAATCCCCAAGACTCGCAGGTAGGTAGGTAGGTAGGATTAGACGCCACGGTACCACCGGTTAGGAAGTATAGATTCAAGATGTTCTAGTCGAGCCCAGTTTGCTTGGTCGAAAATCAATCACCGATCTGTTCTCCCTCACGTTGATCTACGTTGATTGGGCCATAATACTTACGTTGTTTTAATTTCGAGGCCCCAGCAGCTGCCCCAGTCCCGCATGGAATGATTGCCCTTCCAACGAGCGAACGACCGGTGGAGAGACCAAACACGTCCGAAAGCAGCACATAAAGTTCCTGTGATGCGAGCCTGTCGGGATCATGATCCGTTGTTGGGATGTTTGTCTTTCCAAAAAGGGAATCCGGCGTACTTGCATGATACCGTCACGGTAAGTATCTATCCGTTATGTCTCATTGTGGGGCTAAATTCCCTGCACAGTATGTAGCCCCGGAGGATTTGTACCTCCGGAGAATTCACAGATATAATTTTTGGAGACGTTTCTGGAGAATTGATCCCCGTGCGTATTACGCGTCCGCATGGATACGGATGCGTCTGGATGCGTGTTTGTGCAGTAGAATTTCAATTAACTATCCATCAGATGTGTTTTGCCGATCAAATAGACGAACTTTCGAAGCTATGTCGCCGCCGGAAAAAAGCCGAACACAGACCTTCAAGGTCTGTGGTCACCTTGTATAATTGCTGTGCTGGTAAGTACGGTACCTTACGGTACCGCCGTTACTGCCGCGGCTAACATCCCACACAATCGAAATCCGTGTTCCCTGTTTCACTCTTCCCCATTAGAACAGTCGTACAACAACTGTTTTTTATATCAAGTAGCCACACGTTTCACATGGCTCCATGCCTTTTTTTTCTCTGAAAGAATCTCGGTGGGACCGGACACAGCGTCGTTTTACATTTGGACTCCTGGAGCTTGCCTGGAGCTTCGTTTCCTCATCTTTCGCTTAGTTATGTGTTATGCAACATAAATTTGTTCAGTTGCAGGACTGCTCTATTGACGCGTTTTGTGTTCGCTTTCGTCGTCCCTGGCAACTGGGAGCTCGTTGCCAGTCTCAACTACCGTAGCCTGTTACCACCAACAATAGAGTTCTCAAGCTCTAAAAACCGGAAAGCCGCAGTATAATCTCTCGCACAGTGAGAGACATAACATAGCGCGGAGCGTTCCATGTATCTTAACAATCCTGTAGGTCCTGATCGCTCGTAAGTATCTCGGAGTTATTTGAACGAGCGCGGCTGCCCTCGGAAAGAATGCAAACGGAGATATCGGATACAGGAAAATTGTTCCGAGGCTGAAATTGATGAACAAAATGATGGGGTAACGTTAGGCGGTGATCTCCACCCTAGCATCTACTGCGCTATGTGGGTAGGGCTGGTTTAAATTTGTTTCATCCATAAATACGGCTGATTTGCGCTGCTTTTCAAGTTCCTTCGCACTGACCATGACCCTCGCCTATGATCTTCGTGAGTACTCGCAGTACGCGGTACCAGCACTGCTGGCAATACCAAGCTTGGCCTTCGCCTGGCACGTCCTGTTCACGCGACGGTCGTATGCAGACGAGCCCCCCCTGGAAGCAGGCTGGATTCCATGGCTTGGTGCTGGCCTCCAAATGCGCAAAATGGAAAAGTTCGCACTCGCGAACTACAAGAAACACGGTCACACCTTTGCTGCGTACGCTGCTGGCCAGCGATTTGTCTTCTCGGAGGATCTTGCGGTCCACAGGTCTGTAGTTTCCTCAAAAAACTTTGGCGCCAACCAGATTATGGTGAGAAAACGCGCCTGCCTCTCTGTTTCTTGCCTTGTTGACCGGGAAATATACCAGGTCGAAGTCCAGCAGCGTTTCCTCCGTGCTGAGCGCCCGACGACTGCAGAGGAGGAAGCTGCCTGTGTGCGAGTTCTCCATACGCAGCTCGCCGGCAGACCTCTCGCGCACCTGCGCACCGGGTTTCTGGAGCATCTCATCACCACAATCGACGGCTTCAAGGACCTCGGCGTTGTCGACTTGATCCCGCTCATGCGCGAAACCATCTTCAAGTGCACGCTGTGAGTCCGGTCAGCTCTCACCGCCGCATTTTCTTCTTACTGAAGCTCGCATCTTTCAGACGCGCCATCTTCGGCAGGAACTTCC
Source organism: Mycena leptocephala (assembly GCA_029378395.1). Classification (NCBI taxonomy): domain Eukaryota; kingdom Fungi; phylum Basidiomycota; class Agaricomycetes; order Agaricales; family Mycenaceae; genus Mycena; species Mycena leptocephala. The sequence goes on along the minus strand of JARJLF010001232.1, from coordinate 21,954 downwards.
CCGCCGACAAAGCGCTTCTGCCCTTCGAAGCCTGGGACCGCGGCCTGCAGAATCTCATGGCGGGCACCAAGGACGACGCCGCCGTGGAGGGCCTCCGCGTGCTCGAGGAGCTTGTTGGCGATTATCTCAAAGACAACCTCCTTGAGACCGAACCGGTGATCCAGGGGCAGTGGAACAACCTCGAGCGGCTCGGCACGCCGTTCCACCTGCGCGTCAAGTTCGTTGCGCTCGGCCTCATGTGGGCGGCCGCTGCGAACGTCGCGCCTGTCAGCTCCTGGGCGATGGCTTTCATTTACAACGACCCCGCGCTCACCGCGCGCCTGCGCGGCGAGCTCGCGGCGGCCGACAAGAGCCTTGAGCAGGAGGAACTGTACGAGACCGGCGCCCCGTCCGCGCAGTGGGTCGCGCAGGAGGCGATCCGCCTGACAATGCTCGGGTCGATCGTGCGTCCCGCCGCGCGCGAAACGGTCATCGAGAGCAGCTTCGGACCCGTGCGGGTGCGCAAGGGCGATCTGATGATGTGCACTAGCTGGTCGATGCACCGGCGGTATGAGGATCCGGAGGAGTTTATCTGGGACCGCCTCAAGCCCGTTCCTGGCGAGGACGTCAACGGGCAGCTGTACATGGCGTTTGGAGGCGGATTGCGGCCGGTGAGTGCTCACTATCGTAAGATATATCGGCGGCGCGCTGACATGCGACAGTGCGTGGGCAAATCGTTCGCGTACACCGAGATCAAGATGCTGACGCTCTCCATGCTCGAGCGGTACGACGTCGGTTGGTGCCAGCTCTGCATTTCGTGGCGAGCACTGCTGATTTGTCCGCGTAGAACCCGTCACACCGTTTCCGCGTCTCGTTAAGACGGAGAGGATTGGCGTGGGCACCATGGAACCGTCACATGCGTGGAAAGTCAGACTCGTACCTCGTTCGTCTCTCTAGAATTTAGGCTGGTCAACACTCCTTTTCCGTAACATATTGTACAGCTCTCTAGATTTCTACAACGATATGATACATTCGTTTATACTTTCTTCCATTTCTCGACCTCGCTGTATGACTTGAAGATACGTCGCTGCCCTCGTCGACTCGATCACCCTCTCTGGTTCTTTTCCATCACTGCGCACTCCAGTATCCTCGTCCATGTCTACACCTGCGACTCAGCGAGGAAGTATTCGTCACATCTATTTTTTCCTGCGGAGCTTACACTATTCTTTTCATGGCCGTGATCTACCTGTACTTCGGTCGGCATCGGATCTCGCCCCAGGAAAGATCCGCATTCAATCTGGGTTACAAGGGGTCGCATTTCCAGTTTTGCTGTACGCTGTCCGTTGTCCGCCTCGTCTGGACGCGTCAATATTAAGTAGAATTTCCGGCAGCAGTGGATCAACCAGGTATACGGGACGTTCCACACTGCTGTGACTATTGGCGGCGGAGCAGCCGATGCATTCCACACCGTCTTCGATAACGCATATCACTCTCCTTGTGAGACGTTTTCTTGTCGTGGATTTACTTGTGGTAATATTGCTTTTGGCGCTGCCTCGATCCAACTAAGTACGCCGCCTCTTGTACTCGAGACTTTCTGCTGATGTATTTACAGGTGTCCGGACTAAATTTCTTAGGCATTACATTTCTTAAGTGCAACTAAGTTCGTCATCTTCCCCTTGATATGTCCACAAAAGTGGATCGCGGAGCGCGGATGGTGGCTCGAACAGGAGGTTGGATCGAGCGGTATGTCGACTCGAGTGGGAAATTGGATCGAGTGGGGGGTTGGCTCGGGCGGTATGTCGGCTCGAGTGGGAAATTGGATCGAGTGGGGGGTTGGCTCGAGCGGATAGCTGGCGACACATAGATATAATACAATGTATACAGTGCATTTGTGAAATATAGTGGGCTCGAGCCGACTCGAGCCGACTTCCTGTTGAGACGCTGGTGGCTTGAGTTTGGCTAGGCAGGATTCATATCGCCTCTGGTTCAACAAAGTCCCCTACGCCTTCGAGATGGATCACCCTGCGAGGGACCACATTCCCGGGAAGATTGTACCGCTTGGTCTTGTTGGGGTGAGCTAGATTTCATTAGATCTGATACAAACTCACATGCTGCGAGAACCAGATGTTCCCGCTCACGATGTACGGCAGTGCTTGGAGCCATTTCCGATAGTCATCACTCTGTCCCTCGCTGTTGAGGGCGTCCTCCAAACAGTCGTGTAATTGGGCCTCAATGCTAGCCACTTCTTGGCCGACATACTTTTTTACCGCCGCCGCTGAGGCAAAGCCATCACCTTCACTGCCGTGCTCCAAAAGTATTGCCACGATATTGGTACTCGGGAAACCCGACGCCAATTCCTTGTCGTAAGATACGATATCTAGATATGTTTTAACGTATGTCTTTCATGAGAAAGGTAACAAACCATTTTCCAGAGCACATGCATCTGATGCAATTTAGATTCGGGCGAAAATTCGATCATCAAATAAATGAACTCACCCAGGCAAAGCTTCTCGCACATCATCAACTTGGGGTCAGCAAGCTCCTCATCCGTCAAACGGAGATCAAGCGCATACTGCGTCACGAAAAGGATCCAATAACCAGCGGCATTAATACGACGGAAGTCCAGGTACGCTTGAAGGTTGGTGTATGGTGGTGCCTGTCCACCCACCGCATTGATCAACCACTCGCGTAACGATCGGGCAAATCGTGGGTACTGGTCGCCATTGCTGCTTGCCTCTATCCCGCGAAATATGGTCTCCATGATATTCTGCCACGGCAAGGATTCCCCTGCATCCTAATCAACATTAGCATAATTCACTGGCGAGTGCGGAATCGAAGGTCTCACTGTGTCACCTTGGAGAGAGCGGTGAAGACAGCGCCCGATTGCCGGGTTTTCCTATCCGGTCAATGTCACTTCATGAAGGAGCCTGGAAAAAAAAAAACGAACTTCGGCTTCCACGAGGTCGTCCACTAGATATAACAGCGTATATGCTTTACTGGCACAGAGCAGTCTGACATATGCGGCATCTGGAATAGCTTCTCCGAAGTCAGCTGATTTCAGGGGATTGGGAGAATCCCACTCACTGCATGTCGCAAACCTGGCAAAGTCCAAGAGCGGAGATTTCGAGAGCTCTTCCGAACTTTGCCATGGCCAGGCATCCGTGAAATAGGCTTCAGTTTCTGCGTGGATTTCGCCAGCGCGTGGGTGCCTGCGTGCTGGAGGGAAATGTGCCGCGTCGGGGAGAATATAAGGCATGGCCGTGGATGAGACCCACAAGGGTGCTTCCTCCAGTCTCATTTTATACCTATGTGGTCACTCTTCATGCGACCCGTCCAAGCTCCTTACACTTCGTTTGCCTTCCTTCCATCAGGCGACCCCATTTGACATGTCGTCGCCGGTGAATGCAATTTCCGACAGAAGAGCATCTATCGGCGCGCCCGTTCCGAACACAGGGACAAGATGGATTGTGAGAAAGACGAACCGCATTCCTCCGTGTTTGCCAGAGGAAGCGGAATGCGGTATTCATCGAACCCGGGGTGAGAAATAAGGGATGGTACGTGTTTTCGAAAATCCTACCCAGGGCGTTGGAGACCTGCAACAAGGTCAGGTGCCAGAGAAACTACTGCAGTAGAAGTTCGTTCTGTTCCTTGATATAAATATGCCGCGGCCCAAGATAACTTGAGCGTGGATCAGGGGCTGCATTTTAGGTTAATTTAGGTGAGGATTTGCTTCACACCGCGCCTATGGGACGAGGTGGTAGCGATCGGTTAATCATCTGCGCTGGGTTGCCGGAACGGTCAATTCGGTCTGTCATGAAGACATGAGAACAGTTAGACATAAAGGTTTGGACTGGCGGTAAACACAGCGATCTCGCCTCAGGGTATTTGTGTGAATTATCGGCCTCTTAAACGACTTGAGCTAACTGGCAAGCTCCGGCAAGGTACCTAACAAGCGGATATATGGAAATCCTGGCTAGAGGACCTGTTCCTCGCTATCTTGTGCCTCGGTGGGATGAATCCAGTAACATTTGGCAAAAGCTGGGTGGAAGAGGGTGGAAGTGTGAAAGAAAGAAAAGTCCGGGAATACGTCACGGTTTGAGTGAAGTGCAGATAATTCGGTCCGTGGTCCCGATTGTGCCTAATATGGCAACTTCATCAAAATATCTCGAACATCTTTGTGCCGACAAAAAGGCACTTGTGGGGGTCTTTTGAACGAAGCTGACAATTTTTTAACTGGAAAACGCTCAAAATTTTGTACATTTGGGAGGCCATCTCACAAATCCGAGGTTACCCTAGTATGTACGGAAATCAACCCAGACTGTCGAGCTTCTGCTTGATTTCCATCAACCGCGCAATCCGCCCCTCAAGCAGAGTTCGTTTGGAAGCTATGGCAGGGTCTTCGGTAAGAAGTTCCTGCAGTTTGGCACCCGCGTCAGGTCCTTTAAGTAAATTTTCGAAGAGCATTTCTTGGAGGCGCGCAGCGAGACGCTGGTTAAATTCATGCTCGATGAGCAACGGGACGTAGTCGATGATACGCTGAAGAGGATAATATAGGTATGAATTCATGACAATCGACTCGCAACTGTCATAAAATCCACACACCTGGTATGCTATTTGCCAGTAGGCCCGAACATTCGCCATGAGTGCCAGCTCATCAGCAAATGGATCTCGATTTTCTTCGAGCGCCTGAGTGCGAGTCAACGCAACGCACGGGGCAAAGAGGAGTATTAAACGAACTCCAAGGAGGTATCTCGTGGAACCGTTTCGAACCGCGTAATACCGAGCTAACCAGGCTTTGCTCTCTGTCTGAAACTGGTGCGTATTTTGAGTGAACAACGGCAGCTTCTCGAGAGCCAGCATTTTTTCGAGGGTCTCGAGTGCCTGGTCTTTGCATGTTTCCAGTTCGACGCGAGTCAGAGTTCTATGACGACCCTTGGTAAATGAATGAAATACGTGAAAGGATTTGTTCGAATACCGGATATAATTTTCCAGCTGGGTGAATTGGCCGAAATGTGTCGTCATCAGCCGATCGAGGAAGGTTGCGGAGGCCTCGACGACGGAATTGAAGCAGGCTACAGAAGGTAGGTGACTTCCATTGGCTGGTGAACCCCAACACAAGAGTTTTGGTCGCGCCGAAGGGGACGTGGTTCGGTAATTCCCAGCTGATCGACCTGGATGAGCGAGAAGGCATTAGCGATTGTTTAGCTGGAGAGAGGACCCGACGTACTCCGCAATTACTCGGCGTACATCTAGCAAATCCAAAGGAGCATTTTCGAGATCGCAGGCACCAGTCGTTGAGACGCCAGCGTCTCTTGGTTCGGGGTCTGTGATATTCGGATTGTTATAGTTCAAATAACCTGCGAATGGGCGAAAGTCCGGACTCGTGCTCCGAATGTCGGCTTTGAATTGAAGGTATAGGCGACGGTTTTTCTGAGAGACATTCTTGTTCTCGTCCCCGAAGACTGCAGCGTGGAATGCCCTGCAGAAAGCTGAGGTTCGGAGAAGTACTTCCGCAGCAGGCTCGCTCGTTGGTGGAGAAGGAAGTTGAAGGAGTTCCTGGTTATATTGCCCGAGAAGTGCTTGAAGTTTCTGTCGGAGCGTGGGGAGACTGGACGAGAATATTGATCAATTACAATTACAAGCAGGACTGCCGCAGTGGGACATACTTGGTTTCAATACGCGCCACCAGCAATTCACTCAGGAAAGTTGCTAGATTGGGTACCCCAAAACGACTGCGGTCGGTAATATCTCGCCAGGGCTGGGTGGAGTCGAAATATTCTGCTGCGCGACGCTCGGATTCTGCCCTCGAGATACCTCGCGAGCGTTCGTCATCATCCGGGAGGCGAACGCAATAGTATCCGTGCCTCAACTGGTGATCCTTGCCTTCTAGAATGTCTTTCCATTTCTGTCGTGATCCCGTCGCTCCTGGACCCAAGATGTCCGGTTTCGTGAGGACCGCTAAATTTATGTTGAGTCAGGAATGAGATTAATGGCTAGCAAGTGAGATTTACCAATCGTCCGCTCTCCCGCCGGGTCCGCTTCTTTGGCCAGTCGGGCGGCCTGTTGGTTTTGGAGATCATCTAGCTGCTATCAGACAAATCGGAGGAGGATATGGGAAGCAGATTTTACCGCTCATGGGAATAGTGACCAAAATCAAGGTATTCTCGCTGCTGATGCGAGAAACTGCGAGATCGCGGACAACTTCGATGACATCCGTGCGTTCATTCTGGATCAAGCCTGCACCGCGTTCAGGGAAATTCAACGAGCATCCGCGCATTTACTTACCTGGGAGGTCCACAAATGAAAGATCTATTCGCGCTTTAGCAGACATTTAGATCATTCCGATATAAGATTTACCGGTAATTGTGGGGTCACACAACAGCACAAGGACGGCGTTCTTGGAAAACAGCAAACGTTCGACGTCAGCAGGAGGGTTTCGCAACTCGTGTTCGGTTTTAGTACAGAAATCCTGGTGCGGCAGGTGAGGGCTTAGAATTGCGGCCTGCGCCCTGCGAAGCCAAAGTTCCACAGTGCTTTGTCGGTGATGGTGGGTCCAAAGGCATATGTGGCGGTCTCCACTTTTGCACCGAGCGAGTTATAATCAAATCGTAGAGAAATTTTGCAAGACCAAGTGTCGGCGGAGCTGGACATCGCACATTCCATCGGGCACCTAGCGTATACGTGGGCTCCTAACGCCTCGGAAAATAAGAGCATCTTACCTGGTACAAGTCCCACTGTCACGAGGAACGTTGATCTACGGACGAAGTGAACATAAGGAATGGGTATAAAATCCAACGCAAATGGGACGTACTCCAGAGACAGCTTCCACGAGCGAACTCTTTCCGGCTGAATGGCCAGTGTTATTAGAGCTCATCAACGCACCACATTAGAAGGGCGTACCAGATTGTCCGCCGATAACGGTGATGCTAGGCAAGTCGAAGAACATATTTGCACTGAAGGGAAAGAATCATGACCAGCCGGGGAGGTAGGTATCAAAGCACATACCCAAGTTCTCGGAGATCCTTATCCAAGGTCATAAGTTGCCTGCATCGACGTGCATAGTCACTGGAGGAGATCGTTGTGGTCGGCGGAGAGTTATCGGGGACAGCGACCGAGGAACTAGATCCGTTCCTGCCTCCGGAGCCATTTCCATTCGCACCGTTGGACTGCCCTTTACTTCCGCCCCGTTTAAACAGAGACATAGATTTGCGAGAGGAAGGATGGCTGGGCGACTCGTATTCGACACCAGGGATTTAAGCATTTTCCCCAGCATGCGGCATACCACGATGAAGCAGGTTGGCTTCGACCAGCTTTAGGCGTGTTTTCCAAAAGCGTAAGTAGACCACGCATCTGAGTGAAAAGAAAGTCGTGAGTATCGATCCGCAATGATTCTTGCCCTGGAACGAGTCTTCTATAGGCGCCAGAGAGCGTTTCGCTTTGACACGAGGGAGCGGGACATTGAGCGTAGCCAGTGAGGGTGCAATAATTAGACGTTTTTTGGCCTCATTTTTTTTTCCGCGGTGCTTGGTGGTGCCACGAGATATTAGGTACGACGTTTTAAATTCCCAAAGGAGAGCCCAAATAAGCGCCCAGAAACGAGGCGGCGTCAGGGCCAGAGTCTTGGAGTTCAAGGCAAGGCAAACCAGGCAAGTGCCGCATGGGAGCAATCCGCAGAATGAAAGAAAGGGTGAAAAAGGAATCGATCCTGGCAAGATCCTGGGAAATAAGCGCTCAGAAATGAGGTGGCGTCAGCCCAGAGTCTTGGAGTTCAAGGCAATGAAAAACAGGCATACCGCACGAGTGTAACGGGCGGGTCCGTCGAATGAAATACCACTGGCACCAATCCTGGCACTGTGGCAAGAAAACGACCCAGATCAAGCCACATCGGAATGCATCAGAGGATCATACAAACATGCATCCACAACGCGTCGCGTCGCGCTTTCCGCTCTCGACTTTGGTTGTGGATGGAACCTAAAGCGAATCTAAATTTCGATCATAATTTTTTGCAAATGCGAGAAATATAGAATTTTCCATGATAATTGAGCACACAAACTATTCTACGGGCGCATTTGGTTGGTTTCCGCCAAATGACGGTCACCCTAAGCCCATGTACCACGTCAAGGTAGCGCGCATCACATGGGACCTCTCCGACAACAAAAACCAGCCCTACAAAAAGCCTCGACGTTCGCAGCCTTCCGGGCTTGACCATCGAATCCACCTCGAAGCGATTTAGTGGTGGATCAGAGCAGGATGGTGACCACCGTAACACCTCGCCCATAACATCGCGGTTTGCCCAGTGTTTCCTGGGTGGCTTCCTCGGCCTTCAGGAATCCCTGTTCGGAAAACCAGCCTCGGCCTATGGAGCATGATTGTATAAGATAACCGCGTCGATGCACGAGGACAATCGACGCGCGCTGTGTGAGTGCAGACAGGCACTTTCGGCCATCATGACGTCTCATCCCCAGGTCTCCACGAAGGATAGCCAGGAGCCGGTTCGCCCGCAGAGCAAGACTCGCCAGCTTTGAGACCCGTGGGATCTGCAGACACCAGAAGCTCTTTATTTATGGTACCCGATGGACTGCGAAGGATATGGGGGAATTCGGAATGGATCATCGAGGCATCACCGAGGTTGTGTATGTATGGTCAGCGCAGTCCATAATGAAGATATATTATACACCTCAGACGTTGTGAAGGAACAGACAATCAGTATCGAATACACGACGGACAACAATGCAACTCACCAATCCTCCAATGTGGGCGTGCTGTCCATCGAGGTGCGGCGGCAAAGATGAAAAGCCTGACGGAGGTGTTGTCAGACACAGCTCGGCGAAGGAGCGACTGAGGCGTACCAGGAGATGAAATGGCGAGCGGGGTGAAGGGGATGGTAGAAGTCAAGAGCAAAGAGGAATACGGAGGATTCCGAAGTGACTGACCAATTTGAGAGGCTAAAGTTTGTTCGAAGCAAACAGATGACGAGCCGAGTCAACTTGGTATAAGATTGAAGCTGCCCGAGGAAACCGAAGGCACGAGCCAAGCCTAATTTGGGACTCGGGAGCGTCTCGAAAGGAATTCAAGGCGAGAATGAGGAACTCCTGGTACAAACTGCCCTGATGTTCGGAAATACTTTTTAAGCCATCGGAGGATCTTGGGTGTCTATGGCAAGTCGACGGAAGTAAATATGTGCGCGTTTACACTGGGTCGCCGTTCCCTCAGAACAACTTTTGCAGATCCGTTAACGTTCGGACGAGGGATTTATTTGTGGTCGAAGGCTTAGCATTTACTCTCAGTGCTCGATGATATTTCTCAAGCTCTGTCAACGCTCCGTACTTGAATGCATAGCTCATGTCGCATTTGATACCGGACTGCGAAGTTTACGGTTTACCTGAGGCTAACGTAAATCATCTCGATGCAGAAGGTTCGTTGCCATTTTTGGCCGAGTACTGATGAACGGAAGTATTCAAGAAGTCAAGTACAGTTAAAATAGAATTTCCGATAGAGATATCACCTCCAGACTATTCACCAGTCGTCCATGTGATCGCGAGGGCGAGTTTCATCCACTAGCCACTTCAACCCACCCCAGCTCCTATGGTCCAATTCCAACCCATCCTTCTCCGCATCCGCTACGACATCCCACCCAATACACACTCCGCTCACCACGTCGCGCTGAATCGCAAGCCAGCTCGTGCCCTCCTTGAGTACGTCACCCGTGTCGCCCGCCGGGGGGCAGATTGACGTGATGAGCACCTCGACGAACGCGAGCCGCGGGAGCGTCGCGGCGAGCTGGCGTACGACCGGGTCCACCAGCGCATCGAGCCCCTCGTCCGCGTGGAACATGATGAAATTCGCCAGGTGCGTGAGGCGCGTGAGGACGCTGAGCGCGTCCAGCACGTCCGCGAGCGGGTCCGGGACCTGCGGAAAGAGAAAGAAAAGGAAAGAAGCGTCAGCGTATGCCATGCGGGCGTCCGGGCGGAATACGTACAGTGCGTGTGGGGCCGTCGTATACGACACGCGTACCGCGCGCCATTGGACGGTTCCAGTCCCGCAGTGGGTTCACGTAGTACGGCTGCGGCATGAGGACGATGGGCACCCACGGGTCGGGGGCCGGTGAGGAGGTACAGCTTCTCCAGGTGCGGCAGGCATTCGAAGTAGCTCTTCACACCGGGCAAAGTAAGTTTACGGAACAGCCCAAGCCAGATGGAGGTGATGTTTGGGGCGCTCTGGGTGAGCTCGCGGAAGCCCGGCAGGCACGACGGCTCGGCCTCGACGCAGCGGAGGTGCTGGAGCTGGGGCATGCACGCATCAGGGTCGACCAAGGTGAGGATGTTCTGCGGCACATGAAGGGTCTTGAGGTTAGGGAGAGAGCCGATGCTGAAGGATGCAGCAGGGGAGTTGTTGTTGTCCCAAGGATAAGATAATGGACGTGTTCCTTTCAGGACATTAATGCTCACGTAGAGGCATTCGAGCGCTGGGTGCGCGGCAAAGAAGGCCTGCACGTCAGGCTTCGAGGACGGCGGGGGCCGACACAGAGTACAATGTCTCTGGACCCCCAAGAAGAGACTCTTCAGCCGCGGCCACCTTCCGTGGAACAGCGTACGCAAGTCAGTCGGCTGGTCGTGGGCGAGCAGCAGCTCCAGCTCCTCGAGCATCGGACAGTGAATGAGCATGGCGAGGAGCTGTTCGACGTAGGGCCCCTTGTTGTAGAAGTTTGTTAACGACGATACCGCATAGGAGAAGCAGGTTAAGTTGGAAAGCTTCCATAGCTAGTGAAGTATTGGTCAATGCCAAGATGCCCGGAGGATAAATAAGCACGTACGGGTGAGTTACGAAGAAACCACTGGTCCGGGACGTCGTTGTGTCCGTACGGCCGCAAGCTGTGGATCCGGACACATTCGAGAGAGGGCGCAGAGGACTGCAACGCGGCGAAGATCTCCGCCGATGGCGGAATACCTGCGACGTTCCAGTGGAAGCCGCGCAGGTTCGTCATCTCGCGGAGGAGGGCCGGGATAATCTGGTCTATGTCTGCATTCTCCACAACGTTTGTGTCAGGGAGAGACGCCACGGGTTGACCGTATAGGTGGATTCGCGCAGTATCGGCCTGGGAGACGAGTTCGAGCGAGAGAATTTGGAGACGGAGCGGCGAGCTCGAAAGTTTGTGAAGAAGAGGAAGATTCTGAATGTCGAAGCAGCAGACGGGAGGTGGCGCGGAATGACGACGCGAGCGATGACAGGAGAGGCAAAGGAGAGAGCAACAAGATCGGATTGGTCTGGGATGTGCTCAAGGATATGGTCGATGATTTCGACGGGCTGGCTCTCGAAGGAGGACATGATGATGGTGCAAAGGCAAGATGCGGTTTGAAATCACGATCACGCCCCTGACTCATCCAGCCGGCGTTCAAAGGCCTTCAAGTTTCACCGTCACAGTGTGGAGACTCGTTCAACTCTGAGTCTTATGATTAGGAGTTCCGCAGAGGATGTCCCGTGAAGACTTCCGAGACTGTCGAGGTCCTGGTTAGCGGTCACTTGCTCGGAATTTGCAGCCGGTTTCCTTACCGCCGAGTAGGGTTGACTCCTGTAGGGAGCACACATAAGTGAAGCATAAATCCCATTAGAAAATGTTGGTCGACCGTCCGAGCAGAAGAGAAGCCAAGAATTCCGAAAGGAGCGAGGGAAAAGAACATTATGGCGGTAGCGGCAGGGAACTGTCCATGATCTATCGCCACAACCTCTCGTTCGGTCTTTATGAATGCACCCGCCATTCTTTATGTGGGCAACCTCGTAATAGCTTAGACTTGAATTAGAGTTGCCTTATTCTACAGCTGAAATTGTTGCCGAAGATTGGGATTTCGGAGACAAGCCTGTACTTGAAAGTGGTTTCGACAGCGTAAAATTCAAGAAGACAAAACTGGAAATCTATGCGGTGAGTGCGATGGAGAAATAGGTCAACTCAACAAACGAGACGACCAAAGCCGGTGCTGGCGCGACCCCGTGCAACTCCTTTGCGTCAGAATGTGGACCGCGATTAAGCGCGTGTTCGGTTTGCAGACTCAGTGCTGCCCCGATGCCTCAAACCAAAGTGAGTGCGACGAAAAGAACTTCGTTGTACAAATGAATATGGTTTACGCATCGACCTCACTCGGTTCCTCGCCGCCGGCGTCTCTGACCCTCAGAAATACCCAGCCAAATTGCCTGACTTCATCGCCATTCGACCCAAATACAGTTCCGTCTCGTAGCACCAATTTAGGGTGCCGACGATGCAGTCCTTTAACCCTCGCAGATACAACTTGGAATCAGGTGTCAGTGAACCCTGATCCTGCGTCGCCTCGCTGGGCTGCGTCCGATTCCAGGCCCATGTCAAAGATTTTTGACTCGGGGTGGATTGTTCTAGGACGAGGGTGGATTCGGCGGCGAGGAAATTTTGGAACGCCTGCTCAATGAGGGAGTAGGAATAGTTTAGGGCGCCTTGCACAGAGAGACCTTTATCTTCTCGAACGATGGAGACAATGTTGAACTTGTTGTCTACGAACTGGTCATTGTTGTATGCACAAACATCCTGGTGCAATTACGACTCGATTTAAAAAAAACATGAGGCGTCGGTGAATGAAATTCGCACCGTGGATAAAGCAATAATATCTGCAGCGTAACATTTCAAACGGTCCCATCTCTGGTCGTCTGAGGCAATTTTCAGGCCTTCCGCCATTTCGATTAGATCCAACACCATTGGCATGCCGCTAACAAGTCGTCGGAGCTCGATATAAGCGTCTAGACCTGGAATGGTATTGCTTCGGTGATGGGAAAGGATTTGTGTCTGTGCATCTCTGAACGCTTCAGAAGACCTGTTAAGCCTCTCTCTTGACGATTCCGAGGGCATGGTTGAGATCATCTTTTGTATAATGCTATCCGAGGAGTCGTGAGCCTAGTTCACACAGATGTAGCAAACGCACTCTCGAAATAAAGAGTTGTCGGACAGGCACGACAAATTATCGGAGGACTGTTCCTCGTACCACCCGCAGTCACGCAGGCTTTGAGCTTGCGCCAGCCGAGAGGTGCAAGCGACAAGCGCCGTTAGAAAATCCGTGGCTACACGTAGCTGTGGCGGATCGCATGTCGGAAAACAAACCGACGCCCAAAGACCAATCTTCATGGATCGAAGCGCAGCTTTTTCTTCGTCGTTCAAGATATTTTGTTGAGCCATAAACCACTTTTCGGAAGCGGAAGAAACTGCATGGCAGTGTCGGTTCGTGCGCAGATCAAATGCTCGGCTAAGGCCTAGTAAATCAGGTAACTGAACGCTCGGGGTGCGTGGTGACATCGGCGGTCCAAGCAGGAAAGTTGCAGGAAAGCTTCCTCTGCGATATGAAGGTGAGAAAGAAAGAACAATGGCCAGCCGCTCAAAGGCAGTTGTCCCACGATGTCCTACGTCATCTGTGGACCGAGGGAATGATGAGGTATCGGAATAATTGGAAGCAATTGGATGTCCGAAGTTTAACGGTAAGTTATAGGCCAAAATTTGTACTTGGAGATCGTTGCAAATAAGTACGAAAAAGACATATTCCAAGTCACTAAGGCGCAGGACGCACAGGCCAAAGATCTCCCGAGGGTGGTGCAGGAACACGACCCACCGCTTTCTCAGCCTTGGCGTTCCCTACATCAGCTGCCCAATGGATAACACCATTCGCATCGGAGGGCGTGAAATCCAGCTCCTTGTGGTTCCACTTCTTCTCTTTCGTCGCAGCCGGGATGAGATATTCGACGGCCTTCTGGATGCTCTGTCCTTTGGAGCCTTTAGCGCGCCACAAATCCACCTTGAGACCATGATGTGTGGCAATCATAGCCAGTCTTGTGTATGCAACGAGCGCGAACGCGGAATAGTGGAAGGAGCGCGTGCGAGAAAGCTCAGGCGGCTGTGCTCCGCTTGGGCTGATGTACTTACTCACTCGCTGTTTTGCCCCTTCCGCAATACTTTTCGCCTGGTGGCTTTACCCAGGAACAACGCAATCCCGGCCCTCAGCTGAAGCGCGAATATCCCATGATTGTTTGGCGCCGCGCTCTCCTGTTTCCCAAAATCGCTATCGTCCAACCACTGGAGGAAGTCGGTGTTCCACTTCTTGAACACGGTGACATCGTGGTCCGTCCAACCGGGTGCTTTAGTAGACTCGAGGATGGCTACGGCGTCAAGCACGGTGGTGTAAGCTTCAGACCAATCGATGATTCCGCCAGAGGATCCAGTATTTTGACATGGGATGAATTGAGCGTGGTTCAGATTCGGGTTCATGCGCTTATCCTTAAGGATGAACCAATTTCTGAGGACGTCAGCGGCCTTGCGCGCGTATTTCTCGTCTCCGGTATAGTACCATGCGAGCGAAAGTGTGTAGGACGACTTGAACATCTGGGCGTGCCCGCTGTGGTCGGTGTATTTTAGTGCCTGAATGAATCGGTTTCAGTAAGGGTAAATACACAAGGATGTTTTTGCGCCTACCTCGGGATTGCGTTTACCGTCGCGAACGACGTATGGACATCCGTCTTTGGTTTTGGAAGGCCAGTAGTACGGGGCCTGGCTGGTATAATCGTGGATCCCTGCGCCCGGACCATGAACCTTCTTGTCAGTCACGGACCAAGGGCCCTTGTCGAGGAGGTGGTTTGCCTGAGATTGCAAACGTTCTACAGGGAAATTAGTTTGATAATATTCGCGCATAGATGTACTCACTGAATGCGGCCTGGAGGTCGGCGTCAGCCTTGTTGTTCACCAACTTCGTCCGTGCATCCAAAAGCTTGGAGCCGTCAAGTACGACCGTCTGCGGAGCAACATCCAGGGAGGTAGATGCGTTGGCACCGAACAGAAGAGAAATTGCCGTGAATAAGGCAACGAATGGGTACTGCATTCGACGTATTCAAGGTAGGAGTACGACTTGAGTGAGGAACAGGGGATGATTTGGTTCTAGAGGGTCAACGGAACGCAATGGGGTTTTTATTCCAAGTAGAAGACTCAAATTCGGAAATTCGGAGAATAGCTTGGGTGATATGTGGCAGGAGTTATACAACTTCGTTCCTTCTGTCTTGGTTAGCATCACGGGCAGTAAGAAAACCCGTACAGAGCTTGAGAAGTTCCAGACATCAAGCTGGCAGCCCGAATAATTTTTGACTCAACTAGGCACTCTGGTTGTATGCCCTCTGTCGGAGGTTCACTTCTAGCGGAGTCTGTTTGACGAGATGAAGACAATTGACATCATGCAAGAAATAACGTATCATTATTATGTGGAGCTTGGAAAGTTCCAGACATTAAGTTGGCAGCCCGAATAATTTTTGACTCCACTGTGGTGTCGGAGGTCGGTTTCTAATGGAGTCTATTTGACGAGATCAAGACAATTGACATCAGGAAATACTTACCCTTGTGGGACCGTGCCAGCATAATATCCTCCTCCTCCCCAGACGCTGTAAATCGAGCCAGTTTCCCGACCTCCGCTATGCCTCAGAGTCAGACTTTGTGTTCTCGTACTTCCTCGGCACTGATGAGACTGCGGCAGCAGATTTACGTCCGCCTACGTTGAAAACCGATCTTGAACCCCATATGTATAAATCAGAGGCACACGTCAATGGAACCGTCTCGACGGTAAGTTTGTAATCTCGCTACAGCGAGATCGTAAATTCTATTGATTAGTTCTGGTCATGGATACCATCGCGAACTAATCGACCATTGCAGTTTACAATGGCTGTCCAGCGATCCATCGATTTAGCATCTCCAGCGACTCCTTCGGCTTATCATATGGCACCTGAAAATAATGGTAGTGAGGTTGAGGTTCCGCCTCATTACCCAACATCTGACATAGACCAACTTCGACACGCAAACATACCAATCATGACGAAAGTAAGATGCATAGGTGGAATACTAGCCTTTATGAGACGTGGGTTTTGGTCGTACACCAAAGCGGCAAAGACTGGGAGATATCTGTCCTGGAGACGTCGCCGCGGCGGAATCAGACATGATAGCTTTGTTCGCAGGAAAGATATGCAGTGTATGATTCGCCCGACATGTGGAATGCGCGTCCCTAAAATTTGCTGACATGGGCCATGAATATGGCGACGAAAGCGGCAATATCCTGGGCTGCTTCCTCAGTCGTACTCTGCCAAAAAAAACCAGCATATTCAGCCTGCTGTAGTAAACCTTGAATACGCACCACATACATACTCGCCGTATTTAGCACATGAGAACCCAACACCAATAGGTTGATCAATAAAAAAAATATTCGCGTTAGAATTCCACGATTCCGCGTGGTGAATAGTCCTATTGTCCACGTTAACAACTCTGCAAGGGCCTAATTCCATGAACAAGCCAATCCCGGACGAGCATCCCGGCCCCGGCCCTACGGATGAACAACCATACCTAGCCCTGGAATAAATGTAAATTTAGCAAGACGAAAAGGACGTGTATCCTGGAGGAGCCTGGGGATCACCCGAGCTGCAAAACGTGTCGAAACCTGAAGTACAGCTGCCCCTGGGAGACTACATGAAACGCCCGCGGTTTCCCGTGGAATGGCCGCGGCGGCCGGCTGCGGCTGCCCACCATACCATGATCATATGAACGAAAGCGGAGACGGTTCGTCATGATGAAGGAGGTCTTTTGTATTTCAAGAGAACTGAGATGATTAGAACTCGACAGACGGTGCTGGGATTTGGTTCCGCGAACTGCGTCCATGCTAGGGAAAAAACCTCATAAATTGGTCATACAGAGAATAAACTTCTTGTGCATCCTATACGTCTTCTTCTTCCACTGCAACGAGCCGGGACCGTACTTAACCCGAACGCATCACCAAATGCACCCCGCTATCCGTGCTGATAACGTCGCTGATCTGGCCCACCTGCAGCCCGTACGCCGCCTCCTCGAAGGGCTTCTGCATCTGGCCGTGGCCGAACCACCCCAGATCCCCGCCTTTCTCGTGCGAGGAACAGTCCGAGTGCTTCTGCGCCAGCTCGGCGAACTTGTCAGCGGACGTCCCGATCTGCGCTTGATACCCTCGCAGGATCTCGATCGCCTCCTCCTTCGAACGGGTAATCTTGTTCTTTCAGAAGGCCTTCAATATGAGCTTGGATGCGGACTATAAGAAGCGACGACACGGACCTCCTTCCAGCTCGACGGGCGCCTGCTCCCGCTGTGCTTGACGAGGAGGTGGCTTGCGCGTACCTGGCCGGAGCGCATTGATTGCTGGGCCGCGCTCACGAGGGCGTCGGCTTGCTCTTCAGTCAGCTCGGGTGGCGCTGTCCAGCTCGACTCTTTCGTGACCGTGTTGAAGAAGTATGGAGCCCCGCGGGACGTTGAGATGCGGACTTCCCACTGAGACTGTAATGAAAGACTCAGAGTTGTTCATCGTCGTCAGAGCGCGAAACCGACCATGGTCAATTGGAGGCGGAGACAGAGTGGCGATGACAAAGCTGATGCCAAACAATCAAATGGCGGGCCCGGTTAAGATCAAGGAATGATCCGACAATCTCCGCCTCTTTCCCCAACCTTCAAGCTCTTTCTTCTCCGCATAGAATCTTCTGGGACTCCCTAACCTTAAAGCAGCCTGAGGTCCTGAAGCGCACATGGCCTGCTGCGACGGCAAAGTAAATACAGGCGATCACGAAAAACATTGGAAAAACATGCAATAGTTATTCCACCAGCCCGTAGCAGCCCGTTTATTCTTGTCAACCGACTGCATGTTCTCCTACCTTGCAAATACTGTCGACGATGCGGTGATTGATCTTTGTCTCAATACGTCGTTCGCCTATCCTCAAGATTTTTGTGTGGAACGGCGTTTCTACATTCCTCAGGCAGATGGTCGGTGCAGGGCGACTATCGAGGAGTGTTCCGTATCGGTATCGGTGACCTCCGCGCTCCAAACTCAGCGAGATGATCTGGGTTATCAGTATCCCTTGCCTTATCCTCCAAATAGGTTGTGATGATAACGATCGGGTTGATCCTACAGGCGACATACATCCGCGTTGATCATTTTTGGTCAGTCCTAAACAGCTCGCATGCATTTGATTTTCAAGGACAGACGTATCTCGCACTTCCCTGAAGCCTGGCGCCCGAAAGCCCCTGACCATTCAAAACCCTGTCGCGGCAGCGGATTGTGTCCTAGTTCAACTTCTGCCTAATGTACCATTGTACGTGACCTGTGTCGAGATCCGCATTCGCTCCGTGTCGGCGATTTTGCCGGAGGTAGGGTGCTTAGAATATCAGATCTGTCCTTCTCAAATACTTGGATTTCGATGTCCAGATGCGCCACACGACTACAACGGCACCGTTGCAAATTTTACGCCCTTGATCGCTCCCTCTCTGAAATACAGACGAGGCTCCTGGGCTCAATGCCGCGTGGGATATTGGTATTATGCTCCAAATATTGAACGAGAACACTGCATCTACAGTAAGATTCCTCATAATGCATAAGGTCGGTGGACCCCCAAGCCCTATGCATTATGAGCAATATGCATTTCAAGATTGTTCCCACGGCATGATCTCCGTGACTTCTGTCACATTTCCGCGGTCCGAGTCGACATAACATGTGCTTAAATGATATAGACATTGCAATGAGTAGATAGTAGGGCTCTTATGCTCTCCCACCATAAATCTGACCCAGAAAGTGCCACTGAGACATGATTTTAGCTCAAAAACTCATGATCTTTAATGAAAAAGAGGGGAACACTGCTCCTGGGAATGCATAATCTCGCAAAAATCTTCCAGAACCTTATGCAATATGCATTATGAGTAAAATGCATAAAACCCCAGCCTACCGAGTTGGTGGACACCCAAACCCTATGCAATATGAGCATTATGCATTATGACCTAATGCATTATGAAAAAGCCGACTGTAGCTTGTTGACGGCGCACCACATCACGCTCGCCATGATTAACATGTAATCTGCGCAGATTTAGTGCACCGCAATATTTGCATTATTTAGGTCCTCACCGTGATTATTAAAGACTTGATTCCTTGTGTCTTTGACAATTGCTTCAAGTACTTTGGTCAGGAATATATTTGGTGCTGCCATGATGGGGAACCAGAGGGATAAATCGGATTCGCTGAGTGTGCAGCAGCTCACAACAAGCGGGAGAGCTCGATACATGCAGTCATTATGCCAAGAGTCAGGCCAGAAGCGGGCTGCCTCGAAGACTATTCGCACATGTGCAATCTGCTTTGGGGTAGGAGCGGGTGACAGAGTGAGGAACGGGGAATTATCACAAAGAAGTCGAAAGACTCTGGAACGATTTCCATCAAGTTTGTCTGCCCACCAAAGCATATTTGCTTCGGAGAAAGAGTCGTTTGTTCCCCCGTGTGTGACATTAGAGAGTGTTGCTGAAACAGCCTAAAGGACAAGATTGTTAGTTGTGGGCAAGAAACTGGATCATATCTCACCTCTACGGAACAAACGGTGACAATCAAGACGTCAATATGCGCAACAATGCTATCAGCCAAACCAATTCCATCATCGTGAGCCTTGCGGAAGCACAGCAGTAATTCTTGGAATGCGACAAGTGCAACCTTGTCATATCTCTCGACCATCTGTGCTGCAAAATTGTCATCGAAAGCAAACCATATCCACTGGTTGATCGTGCCAGTGGCGCCCACAGCGTTCTCGCCGCTCTGCACAGCAGACTGCATAGCAGTGAACAACTTTGTGAGCCAAGTCAAACGAATTTTTGAGTCATAGCGGTGAATGTTCGAAGACCAAAGGTGGATACAAATTTGTGAAAGAGAGAAATGCTGCTATCTCCTGCGTCGTGGTATTGGGGACGAGTGTCTCTGTGAACGAGTTGAGGTATGTTTCATCGACACCAAACTCAAGCCCCAAGGCAAGTCCCTCTTTGGCACTACCAATGTGGGACAATGTGGCAGCCACACTCGACTTCGTGTCAAGAGGGATGCTTAAGTCACGTCCTAATAGGATTTTGGCAAGTAGGATAAGCCCTGGGAGAATAGTTTCGGAATCCGCATCGCGGAAGGTGAGTTCCGGGTACAAAATCAAGAGATGCAGGGAACAAAAGACCAAGATGGTTGGTGTCTCATCCTCGCTGGAGTGTCCAGTCTTCGACTGAATTGATTCCAGGAGACTTGTATAGACTCGCCAATACATCTCTGATCCGATAGCAGTCCACAACTTGTTGACATAAATTTGTCTGTCCGCGATTGTTAGGGTAGACGAGGATGCACTGCTCCAAAAGCCGCATATGACCTCTGCAGTGTGCCTCACAGGAAGGGTGAGAGCACATCGGTAAAGGGAGGGAACGAGGGATGATTCCCAGGAACCCATAGTTGCGTGGATCCAGTTGAGCGCGCGGGTTTCATACATCCTAGCTTCCGAGGGGCAGGAAAGTGCGGTTGTAAATGCATCGATCCAGGTGTCTGTAAATGAGTAGATGTCGGATGCATGGGGCTGAGAGAATAGGTGCTGAAGCTGCTTCGAAAGATAAAAGAAGAACCAGGACTGTGGCGAACAAAATGCACACAGCTCGAAGAAGCAGGGCAAGAGTGTCGTAGCCATGAAGAGTGTCGTAGCCATGAAGAGTGTCGTAGCCATGAAGCAGAGTGCCGAAATGCCGACCCAGACGGATATAATAATGGCGACTGTCGCATTTAGAGTCCAGACAAAATATACAAGGCCAGCAAAAAAGAGGAAAAGGGCGAATATTAACTGTACTGGGAGGTAGTCGATGATGATGGGAACCCCCCACCGCGAGTCAAATTTCAGCTGCCTGAGTGGCAACCGTTCCCGAGGCGATTTGGCAGTCAAACAGGTCACCAGCTCGTACTCGGTCAGCCACTGTTTCGCCAGAATGGCGCCAAGGACAGTGTTGAGACTGAGAACCAAACTGGAGAACCGCAAGGCATAATGCAGATTGAGGAGGTCGTGGCTGTCGGGGACGTAGAGGATGCTGCTCTAGTGACCGCAGGAATTTCTTCCTTCATATGCAGCAAAAGCTGCTGAAAAAGAGCCACGGTGGTGTCCCCACTCGCAGCCCCACCAAGGCTCTTGTAGGAGTCGATAACAAAGGCGGTGACTACAGCAGAGAAGAGAGACGCCTGAAAGAGATTTGAATTAAAAGAGACTCTGAATCGGATAACTTGGGAACACACGAATACTAGCAATATGTCCATGTCTCCTCGCAAAGAGCTGACCATTTCCATAAACAGGCGCGTGGCATTAGCACATTTTGCCCATTCGGAGGGAGAATCCGGGGGGGGATTCTTCTGGGAGCATGGATCCCTACTCGGCCGCCTTCGCCTCCACCTCCCCCTCCCCTCCACCTCTGCCTCCGCCTCCCCCTCCACCTCTGTGCCTCCCCTCCCCCTCCGCCTCCACCTCCCTCCCCTCCACCTCCGCCTCCCCTCCCCCTCCTCCGCCCCCTCCGCCTCCGCCTCCCCCCCCCACCTCCGCCTCCGCCTCCCCTCCCCCCCCGCCCCGCCCCCGCCTCCGCCTCCGCCTCCGCTTCCCCTCCACCTCCCCCTCCACCTCCACCTCCCCCTCCCCTCCACCTCCACCTCCCCCTCCACCTCCACCTCCCCTCCACCTCCGCCTCCCCTCCTCCGCCCCCACCTCCGCCTCCACCTCCGCCTCCCCCGCCCCCGCCCCCGCCTCCCCTCCGCCTCCGCCTCCCCCTCCACTTCCACCTCCGCCTCCGCTTCCCCCTTCACCTCCGTCTCCGCCTCTGCCTCCCCATATCCGACCGCTGAAGGACGAAATCAGGATCCGCTATAAATGCGATACAATCTCAACGCGCCTGGGTAGGCCAGTAGGGGTCTCAACGCCGGTGCCGGTGCCTCGATCCGGATCCATATCCATATCCAAGCTCATCCTGATTTCTGTCTTTAATCGGGGCCAAAGCAAGCTAAAGAGTAAGAGTAAGAGTAAGAGTAAGAGTAAGAGTGAGTGAAGAAGCGCCGAATTATTTGTGTACAGTACCTCGTGCCTCTGATTTAGATATACCGTATACGATCCAAC